>VZSZ01009717.1:61936-75480 GCA_013398815.1 Ibidorhyncha struthersii | reverse complement strand
CCCGCCAGTGTCCTTTCGGTGACGTTTCCCCTCTCTTTTTGCGGTTCGCACCCTAACACCCCATCCTTTCTCCCACCACGTCACTTTTCTTAATTGCCTCTGCCTTGCGGCCATCCTCGCCGACCAGATGGATGCCTGAACTGAAGCTTCACGCACATGGCCACCTCCACTTTCTGAAGTTTTTGCCGTGCTTCAATGAAAGAGCGCGGTCCTGCTTGGTTTTGGCTTTGTACCCTCCTCCTGGTCTCCGCTTCTCGACAATCCCTCGATACTTCTCACAACAAAAATGAAGGTCTTGGGAGGCCATCCCTTTGCCGCACGTCCCTCGGGCAGCGATGCCAACATCAGCTCCGGAGCAGTCTCAGATGAAGTGTTCCCTGGGAAGTCACGCCTTGGGCGATGGTTTAAGCTGCATGAGGCCTCACCGACCGAAACTCCTCAGGAACCTGGAACCTGGGTTTGACAGATGTCAGAGCCAAGAGGAAAAGATGCTGCAACGGTGTGACGCAGACACTCCCACTGCAGACAGGCTAAGGCTTGGCTGCTCCAGAGATCGATGGCGAACTAGTGAGCTGTTTTGAAATTCAAACTGCTTTTGGAGCATTCGGAGGTATTTCCACCCCCACAGGCGTCACTGCTGCCAATTCGATTACTTACACCATTTTCTAAATCCTGGATGGAAATTATTATTACAGTTCTCATTGCATCCCTCTGTATGCATAAGAAACAAAACAAAAAAAAATTTTGTCCCACAGTTTTTAATCCTCCTCTCTGTTAATTTCATTATTTTAAGATATGTCACTTTGTGTCCTTTTACGTGTTCAGAGTATGTGAAAATTTCTATGAGGATGCTCATTTGAAGAAATTTTGAGAGGAAGGTTACGTTAAGTCAAATGTGTTATCGAAACTCAGACACTGACATACACCCGAGATACCAAATTTATTTTCAATCAAGTTGTTAATTTTTCTTCCTCAAGTTAATTTTAGAGTTTTATTGAAAAGCTCATTCAACAAAAAAATGCAGTATACAAGCTGTGAAAATGTTCTGTGCTTTATTCCATTCCTTTGTAGAAAACTGGCAATGTTTTTTCTCTTTTTTTTCAATTATTTTAATAACGACAAAATGTAAGAATTATAGAGTAGTCTCGTTTTTCCTTTTCTTGCTGACAATTGGTAATACATTTCCTTTGATTCAGTATTCAGTCTTTTTTCAAAAATTACCTTGGAAGAAATGAATCCACCAACCTAGGTAATAACAAAATTATAACTGTTGCATGTGGAGACTAATTTCTGCATCTCTCTGCATTTTCTGAATACTTCCTATCAACTAGTTGTAAATAGCTATTTTATAAAATTTAGAGCTGTACAGAATCGCAGCACGGTTGAGGTCGGAAGGGACATCTGGAAGTCATCTGGTCCAGCTTCCCTGCCACCTAGAGCCAGTTGCCCAGGACCATGTCCAGACAGATTTTGAATATCTCCAGGGATGGAGACTCCACAACCTCTCTCTCTTTACTGTGAGTCAGCCTCACTGTAAAAAAGTGTTTCCTGATGTTCAGAGGGAGCTTACTGTGTTTCAGTTTGTGCCCATTGCCTCTGGTCCTGTCACTGGTCACCACTGAAAAGAGCCTGGCTACGTCCTCTTTGTGCCATCCCTTCAGGTTTTTATACACATTTATAAGATCCCGCTGAGCCTTCCCAACAGTCCCAGCTCTCTCAGCCTTTCCTTGTAGGAGAGATGCTCCGGTCCCTTTATCATCTTCATGAGCCTTTGTTGGACCCTATCCAGTATGTCCATGTCTCTTTTGTACTGGGGGAGCCCAGCACTGGACAGAGTGCTCCAGGTATGGCCTCACCAGTGTGGAGGAGCAACACTCCTCCTAATGCAGCCCAAGATACTGTTAGTCTTCTTTGCAGCAAGGGCATACTGTTAGCTCATGTTCAACTTGGTATCCACCAGGACCCTTAGGTCCTTTTCTGCAAAACTGCTTTCCAAATGGATGGCCCCCAGCATGTACTAGTGCCTGAGGTTGTTCCACCCCAGGTGCAGGACCTTGCACTTCTCCTTATTGAGCTGCGTGGGGTTCCAGTCATCCCATTTCACCAGCCCGTCGAGGTCCCTCTGGATGGCAGCACATTCCTCTGGCGTATCAGTCATTCCTCCCAGTTTTGTGTCATCAGCAAACTTGCTGAGGGTACACTCTGCCCTATCACTCAGATCATTAATGAAGATTTTGAACAGGATCGGACCCAGCATTGACCCCTGAGGTACAGTGGTGGTTACTGGCCTCCAACTAGACTTTGTGCCACTGATCACCACCTTCTGAGTCCAGCTATTCAGCCACCTTACTGTCTGCTCATCCAGCCTATGCTTCAACAGCTTCATTGTGAGGATCATATGGGAGACGGCGTTGAAAGCCTTACTGAAGGCCAGGTAGACAAAATCCACCATTTTCCCCACATCTACCAAGCTAGTCATTTCATCATAGAAGTTTATCAGGTTGGTCAAGCATGACTTTCCCTTGGTGAATACGTGCTGGCTACTCCCAATCACCTTCTTGCCCTTCATGTGTCTGGAAATGGTTTCCAGAATTAGTTGCTCCATCACTTTCCCAGGCATCAAGGTGAAGCTCGCTGGCCTGTAGTTCCCTAGGTCCTCCTTCCTGCCCTTATTGAAGACAGAAGTGACATTTACTTTCCTCCAAGTCCTCAGGCACTTCTCCCAGTCGTCACGATCAATCAAAGAGTATGGAGAGTTGCCTTGCAATGACATCAGCCAGCTCCCTCAGCACTAGTGGATGCATCCCACCAGGGCCCATGGACTTATGCATGTCCAGTTTGCTTAAGTATTCCCTGACCTGATCCTTTTCCACCAAGGGAACCAATCTTCCACCAAACATCCTCCTTGCTCCAACCTTTCCCTCTGGTCTCTGGGACCTGGGGTTCCTGAAGGTCAGTCTTGCTAGTAAAGACCAAGGCAAAGGTGGCCTTTTCCATGTTCTGTGTCATCAGGTCCACCATCTCCTTCAGCAGTGGGCCCACATTTTCCCTAATCCTCCTTTTGTTGCACGGATGCTTGTAGAAGCCCTCCATGTTGCCTTTGACATCCCTCACCAGATTAAATTCCTTTTAGGCTTTGGCTTTCCTAAGCTCATCCCTGCATCCCTGGACAGTGCCTTTTATTCCTCCCAGGTTATGCTTCCTTGAATCCACCCTCTGTATGCTTCCTTTTTAAATTTGACTGGGCTTTCCTTTGTGCGGGCCAGGAGCCCCTAGTTCATCCACACAGGCCTCCTCACATTTTTGCCTGACTTCCTGCTCATCAGGATGGACAACTCGAGCTTGGAGGAGATGATTGCTCGATATCAGCCAGCTTTCTTGTGCCCATCTTCCCTCCAATGCCTTGTCCCATGGGACTCTTCTGAGCAGATCTTTGAAGAGGCCAAAGTCTGGTCTCTCTCCAGGGTTGTGAGCTTGCTTTTTGCCCTGCTCCCTACTCTCAGGATCTCCACCATCTCATGGTCACTGCAGCAAAGGCAGCCTTTGACCTTCACCATCCCCAGTGAGCCCTTCCTTGTCCATAAGCAGCTGTCCTCATTGGCTCTGCTACCACTTGGGTGAGGCAGTTGTCATCTGTGCTCTCCAGGAACCTCCTGCATTGCTTGTGCCGTGCTGTGTAGTCCCTTCTGCAGGTATCAGGGGGATTAAAGTCCTCCACGAGGACAGGGCCTGGGAACATGAGGCTGCTCCTATCTGTCTGTACAGGGCCTCATCTGCTTGTTCTTCCTGGTCAAGTGGCCTATAGCAGACACCAATAACACTGTCACCCATACTGGTCTGCTCTTTCATCCTTGTGTTGCTCGCATCCTTGTGTTGGCTCATCATCCATCCCTAGGCAGAGCTCCAGGCACACCAGCTGCCCTCTCACATAAAGGGCAACTCCAGGTCTTCTCAGCCTGTCCTTCCTAAAGAGCCTGTATTGCTCCATTGCAACACAGCAGTCATGCGAGCCATCCCATCACGTCTCCACACCTCCGTGATCCCTGTGAGATTGTAGCCCTGCAACTGCACACACATTTCTAGCTCATCATGTTTATTCCTGGTGCCGCATGATTTGGTGTACAGGCACTTCAAGAGACACGCCAGCATGCTGATTTCTCCGAAAAGGGTCTGGGTATTTATTCCATAATGGTGCCTTGTCAGCACTTCCTTGCTTACAGGAAAATGCTTGAGGCGATCCTGCTTGAGCCTTGATTTGTTGATTTTGTGTTCCCTTTGGTTCACATCTCCCCAGGCCCTTTGCTCCTCAGCTCTGTGTTTCACTCCCTCGCAGGACTGCTGGTGACTCTTCCTCCGGCATCATTCCTAGTTTAAACCCCTTCTGTGCAGGTCAGCCATCCTGCTGGCAAAGATTCCTTTGTCCTGCTTAGTGAGGTGGATTCCATCTCTCCCAGGCAGGTACTGATTCTCAAACAAGGTTCCATGGCCATGGAAACCAAAACCCTGTCACTGACATCAGCTCCTCAACCAGTTGACACACATTTGTCTCCTCTTCTTCCTCACATCCTTTCCCCTCACCAGCAGGGTTAAGGAGAACACCACTTGGGCCCCATGCTCTGACTATCACCCTTGGAAGGAACGCTGTTTGCAGAAGATGCACTTTTTAAAGTGTCTAAAAATTTCTCGAAATTTCTAAAAACTATTTTCGTACCTCTCTTTCCTAATTAATAGTTCCATAGCTCATCAACAACAGCCTTCTGACATTGCAGGTGGTGGAAGTATCAGCCCAACACACTGTTTAATTTGCTCATAATTTGGCCAAACCCGATAGCTTGGTCTGAAATTTGTAGTTCTCGTTCAAAAAGTTCAGCAAAAGATACTCAGTCCTGACAATGAGATGGAGGAAAAATACTTTGTTTTCCCCCATTTGAATTTGTTTTAAGACTTGGCTTTATAAGTTACAGTGACTCCATGCTTTTGAATGGAAAGTTGAAATTTAGCTGTGATAGAGGTCCATATTTTACAGTTCCTGTTTGGGGGGAGAACAAAAAGCACTCCTCAAAATGACTAGCAATCAAATTTCACCAAGTAATGAAATTCTGAAAAAATATCTTCAGGACATGGTCAGTAGAGAAATGATCTGAAGGTGCCGTCTGGAGGTTAGACGAGCGTGCTCCAGCTCTTGCCTTGTGTTTGAATCCCATGTCTGTCATTCCTGCAGAAGCACCACGGGACAGTCTAGCCAGGGACGGCCAAGCAGGTCACCCTTGCAATTGCAGTTCTTCTGGGTCACCATTCAGCAGTGTTTGGAGAGAGAAGACTATCCTGTCAGTGCTTTTCCGTGTTCCTCCCTGCTGCCCAAGCTGTAAACACAGGCGGGAAGCAGAGGATGGCTGGGGAGCATGGGCTTTGCCGAATGCAAGACCAGGGACCGAAACTGCCAGGGTGAAGACACTTGTCAGAAGCGGATGAAATACTGGGAGCAGAAGCCAAAAGAAAACAGTGGCTGAGCAGAAAGGACTGGCAATGGGTGTTTCATACCCCTCTGATTCATACTCCGTGTGCTTTGCCTGCTGCTGCTCCAGCTCCCCACGTGGAAAATGTCCGAGCCGATGGCCTGGAAAGCCAGACCTGCTTCTCGTTTGGGTTAGTCAGAATGGCTCTGTGGGACAAAAATGCTATTCCCCAGCCTGGGGTTTATTACTATTTTACTTTTGGAAGGGAACTGAAACCCGTTTGACAAAAAGTCAGTAAAGCTGCAAAGTTAAGCAAGGAAAAGTTAAGAAATACTAGGAATGAGGTTACTTGTATGCTTGAAGTTCAGCCCCCTTAAGTGTAGGGATAATTATACATTTCTTAATTAGATGATTGCATATTCCTCTTCCCACAGGATCCTGCCTTTTTTCAGCAAACGAGCTGTTTTTCAATAGTCCCTTTCATCCTCCTCACTCAATGTGCAGCTCAAGCTATTATTTAATGCATATTATATAACCCTCAGACTAGATGCAGAATTATTCATTCCCTTCTTTCTTTGGGATCCTGTGGGGCTTTCACCATTATGTACCCATGGGTAACAGGTATTACTGAATGTATTTTATCCAGCATCATGTACAAACAGCTGGGATTATCATCTTCATTCTGGGGATGGGGAACAGAGGCAAAAAAGAGACCAGTGCTACCATTTTCAAGTGTCTGCTGATTCTGGGTAGCTGCCTTGAACAGACTTGTGTTTCTTTTCCAGGGAACTTACTTTTGCAAGTTGGGTGGGACTTGACACGCCTGCGTGAGGCTGGGACATGTGGCATAGGAGCATGGGAGCTATTTTATGCCCCTCGCTTCAGGGGAGGTTGCTCCAGCAGATGCTGAGTGAGAGGAGATGGCTTGCTGCAGTGCTGGGTCGGCAGCCTGGCCTCCTTGGAGGGACGGCGTTTGAACCCCATCTTTTCTCACTGATTCCCACCAGCGAGCGTAGGGCATTGTTCATCACGTCCTGTGAATTTCTCTCCTTTGGTGACTAATTCCTTCCATGCTCTGTGTGGGCAGCCCAGGCACCCAGTTCCATCTTCTGAATTTTTGCTACATGAGGTTGCGCGGCTCCTAAAAATGAAATACTTTGTGAATTTCATAACAAGTATCACATTTATTTGCAGGGCTGTCTTTTACAATCCTAGCCTCTGGAGTCCTGTGATAACCTGAAAATCTGTGCTTTCGTTTCTTTGTGCAGAACCTGCTTACTCCATGCTGGCTGTGGAAAAGATCTTGAAATGTACCTTTTAAGGCTTAGATACCAAAAGACAGATCAGAAGAGCTAAATTAATTATTCTTCTAAAAAAATCATCATTTTAAACCAACTCCAGCAAATTTGAAGGGAATTGGCAATAGTATGCTATAATAGTTCGAGATCAGATAGATAGAGTCTATTTGATGAATTGTGGCTATGAATAATATTTTCTACTCATAAAGTAGCTCTTTAGGGGCCTCAGGCTCTACTGAGAAATCTGAGGGGAAAACAGGAGTTCTGAAGATTTTACAGGGTGGATGATGCACAAAGTGGCCACATTCACCTGTCTGTAACAGGACACACTGATCCAACAGACTAGTTCAAAGAGCAGATTGAGCTAACAGGTTTTGTAATTAGAAAATGTGATGTTCACTGAAGCGGAAACATTTTGCAGATATGAATCAATTTCTGTAATTGTATTTCTTGGAAAAAATGAGATAACACCTTTCAATAATGTGGAAAAAATCTGTTTCAGCTATTGCAGAAACTGACATTTCAATATAGCATTTTCAAATAATTTCATAGACTGAAATTATTTTATGTACTACAGAAATAATGTTGATTTTTTTTTCTTTACAGTAAACAGTATTTTTCTGGGGATATATATTATAAAATGCATCTAGAAATACTAATTTTTCTTCCAATTTTGGAAAGGAGAGACATTTAAAGCTGCAGAATTTCCTTTAAAATAGAAAACTGTGGTCTTCCCAGGTCTGGCTGGACAAGTAAGAGACTCACTGAGCCTTTTAATTTAAACCATAAATTCTTCAAATTATAAACGGTCCTTTAGTGTCCTCTTATACACACCCTGGCGTAATTGGGACCTTATCTTCACTGCAGCCTGTGCCTGTGTTGACATTGTCATAAAATTGATAATAGGATGATCTACCATGGGCAGGTCATACAAAATGTGTACTTACCTTCCCTACTGAAAAACTGAAGTTAAAACATTTATTTACAAAAGCAAGTTTGAAAAGTCAGAAAATCATAAACTAAACAATGTAGCACTTGATCCACCAAGTCAGTGGAAAAATGGGCTTGGAATTAAGCCCTAAGTATATGGATGGTTCTAAAATGTAGAGGATTGATTGATCTTAATTACTTTTACATTGCATTTTATATTGTCAACAGCTACTTCTTAAGTAACATCTTTAATATTGGATTGAAGGCAATTTTACAAAATCCAGCAAGTTGTTCAGTTTNAGGCTTTTGTTAAGAACAAACAGCTTACGCTGACTTTAATAGAAAGTATTGATAGTCTTGTAAATCCTTTAATCTAGAAGGAATCAAAATGTATTATAGATCAAATATCTGCAGGGTACAGCAGTCAAATGCAAAATGCTACTCCACCAACCTGCATCCAGAATACTTTAGAGTAATGACAGAAGAGGGAAGTGAAGCATATCTTTCCCATTAAATCTGTGGAAGGTGATCGTGGAAAATGTGACAAAGTTACTGTGGTAGGAAAGAAGCAAAGGCTCCAGAAGTCATTGTCCCTTGATCTTCATGTTGTCCTGCAAACAACTGCCAGCCCACTCTGAGAAATAAGATGTTGAACCTGGGAAAAATTGTTTCCAGTCGACAATTTATGAGAATGCAGTGAGTCACATTCATTAATGATTTTAGGCAAAATAAAATTAGCAAGATAATTCAAAATTGTCCAGAAATCCATTTGAATATGTTAAATGAGTATGTAGGTAGTCTACATACAGTACACCTGCTTCAGCACGGCAAATGAAGAATAATCCATCCCAAAATATCCTGTAGCTTGGCACTAACCTGGGAAGTGTTGGATTGAATTCACTCTGTGTTCTACCACACAGAGGATGCGTTTCAAACTTGGCTGAAGTACCCAAGAATTATTGTTTATAAGCAATTTTGGATCATTCCAGATGGAAGGACTAGAAAGGACTGTCGATGGTTTCCATGAGGATTTTTGTGTTGTAAAATACATAAAAACCTTATGAGCAACATAGTTTTGATGATCTGGCTCTCTGTGAGATATAAAGAACCTGATTCCAGGCCAGAGTTGAAAGACATGACCTTGAGAAAAAGCTGCTGCTGCTGAAGAATGGGAATTCCTTTGCTGAGAGATGAAGGACCTGACAAGTGGCCAGTGAAGGAAAAATTTCTGATGGTGGATTGACATCTACAAAATTTTCATCAGATTCCGAGTGTGTCAAAAACTGGATAGTTGACTAGGCTGAAATATATTACTGTACTACCATACAAATATGACTTTTAATGAAGAAACTGAGGAAAGAGTTTATCATGTGCTTGCTAGAGCTGTTCTTGGTCTCGTTCGATGGCTGGGGAGCCTCTGCCGGCGCACTGCCCTGGCTCAGTGTCCTGACGCATGTTATCCTGCAGAGTGGTGTCAGCCCTCTCCATTCCTGTTCTCTGGATGCTCCCTTGTATCGCTGCTCCAGCCAAGGCTTCTTGCGGTGTCTTAGGGGTTAAGGTGACATAAGGCGAATGCACAATAGCCGGTGTTATTCTAATGGAGTATAAAGTATATCTGGAAGGACCTTATCAAGATAAGGAATTAGCTCACCGAAGCACTGAATTGTGTAGTGACAGTCCCATCGGCTTGCTTCCGGATCTTTGTTTATTTACCATTTTAAAAAGACTGGATGACAGCCAGCTCTTGGCTCTGTGAGAAAGCGAAGGAACAAGATGTTTACATCTGCAAAGGACTTTGCAAGTTGTAATTTGTGTGGTAGTCGCAAACAAGTATAGAACATGGTAAGTAAATTCCCACTCAGAAAACCATTCCTCAGCCACATACGCATACCACAAACCACACATTCACAAATTCAACTGCCCATATAACACAGAGACCACACACAGAGACCCAGCACATCCTTTCTTACCATCACAGGCAAGTGTGCGTTTGCCTGCACTACAAAAAAAACCCTCGGATTAGCAGAACCCCTCATGACCCTCCCTGCTTGGTCAAAGAAGACAGGAGTGAACTGAGAGTAGCCACCAGAGATCTATGGGGAGCCTTGGTTGTAGGAAGGTGGGGAGCTGCAGATCAAACCCCAGGCAGAGGCTCGGTGTAAGCAGCTCAGCTCAGTACAGCAATGAGAAGGGTCAAGGTGAGAAAGTAACAGAGAGGTGCACTACACTCCCTAGGGGATACGAGAACAACCTTCTTGTGTCCTCCAGCACCTCTCTTGGATATGGTCTTTCTCTTGCATTTCATGATTATTTCTGAAGTCGTGGGCATTGACTGCCTTTGTACGGTGATAGTCTTCATATCACTGTGGAAAGTAAAATGGCAGTAAGGATCAGGGGGATATAAGTGGAAAAGTGTAAAAGAAATGTAAAATGACCTCTGACATCAAGTAAATAACACACTCAGAGGAGTGTGTATACCCAGGAGTATCCTCTACCCATGCACTTTGTAGAAAGTGCATTATATAAAAGCACTATACCAAGATGAAAAATGCTGTGACATCCACCTACGGCACTGGATTCTCCTTTTGCCTCTCGTGGTGATAGAAGACTGCAGAGTTAATAAATTCCTTCTTCGCTCATGAGTATGCCATCCGGGTTTAGTTTTTTTTCTTTTTTTTGTCCTCAGGGCATTTCGTGGCAGAAGTATGTGTCAAAGCAGACTTGGACACTGTGATTCAGTTCTTAATTCTGGGGCCTGCTCTTCTGAAACAAGGTTTTTCCTTTCTCTCTGAGCCTGCTCCCACTAGCTGTAACAAACGGTATGACTGCACGTGCCTTCAGGGGAATTGGGTTGGCAGATATATTAAACATAGCCAATTCAAGGTTTTACAGCAAGTCATTAAAGATTTTTTTTAAAGTTAAGAGTGGCAAGTGAAGAGGGGAATTGTCTGAACCCATGCAAAAGGTTTATAATTAGGAAATAAAGCACTGGAAAAAAAGAAAAATTATCCTGGCTCGTGGGGCAGGTATCTGCAGGCAGGTGGCAACTCTGTGCCTGGCAGAAGGAGACATGCTGATAGCTAAGTGGTTCAATACAAAAGCAAGTGTCAGACTCTGGGGGGTGGCAAAAATCCCATTAAATTTAAAGCTAAATTGCACTGAAGCAAAACAGAGGTCCAAAGAAGAGCTTGTGGAGAGGCATTGTGCTCTGCCGAGTAAGAAGAAAAGTGTATAAGGTGGGATCTAACCCAGTGCCTTTTCACTAGGCATTTACAGGACCCTGTGAAATGCGTATGCTCCAGGAATAATACCTCCTGTCTAAGTTGCAACATGAGGTAAATGCTGTTGGACTCACAACAGCTCCCAGCGGACTGACAACCCAAGACAGCAAGAGTGCTTTTCTGGGAGGTTGTGTCGCACCAACATGGAAGAGGCTGGATTTGGAGCCTGCTCTCCTGTTTTGTTCTGATACCAGGAGCTACAGTACGTTCAAGTGGGCTTCCTAGTGGTTGCATGTAAGAGGAGAGAAGAAGAAATCCATCAAGGGCCAACCATAATAAAAATCCATCCAATCTTGCTTCCCTTTATCAACAGCAAAAATCAAAGCATTGACCTTTTCTGAATTATTTCTACTTGACTTAATGCCTGTCTGATCACTTACAAGACACTAAAGAGTTACCACATTACCTGCAATGGTAGATCAGGGCCAGTTTACTGAAGCAATCAAACCAGCTGATACCCAAACGCTGTTATTGCCTGACAGCACATATAAAGAGTGGCACACCGCAGGATGCTGTTGTCCAAGGAGGTGGTTGCTTTTCTTCACTTGAGAGAGCTTCATGGTGTTTCTTGGAGCCATTTTGCTAGTCCTGGCTGCAGGTTAGGCCACAAAACTGTAATGCTCTGAGATTGACTCTAAAGATGCTGTTGCATTGCAACAATATAAAGTAATTTGGCAGAAATAAACCCCCTTGCGTTCCAGCCTGTATAGCAGAAGGGCTGGGGGTGGCTAGGCTTGGATTCTGAGCGATGCCCAATTCAGCATTAGAAGTCCGGTCACGTTCGATAGGTATAGTGAACTATCATGATCATGAATGCACTAACCACATCATACATAATTCGATCTAGTGGCATTCCATGAACTAGCATGGCCACACTTAAGGAATTTGGTCACGTTCACTATGAACTCCCATGGCTAGATTAACGAAAAGTGTAGTTTATTGAAGTAACAGATGCACAAGTTCTTTTGGATTGCCAGTGGTAAAGTTACTGTCTGCAAAGTAGGTGCAAATACTAAGGATGTTAATAATACAGCCTGGCTACAAACACACTAAGTTATAAAGCAACTCTATAGAGATTTCTAGGTTTCCCAGGGAAGCATTTGGTATAGCCAAGTATTCGAATCTTACCCACAAGCGTCCTTGCGGGGGGGAAGAGAAGCTCAGTCCATTGATTGATCCCAGAAGTCATGGGTGGTCAGCGACGGTATTTCCCCGACTGCGTTGGTATCTTCCCTAACATCCCTTCTCTCTTAAGCTATTTTTATACTATTTTTTAACCTTTCAGGTGGAGCTTGAGGGACTCTAGTCATACATAATTTTGTTATGATTGGTGTAAAATTTTCTTACTTCACTTTTAAAGGTATAGACTATGAAGAATTCAGAGCACAGGCTCCGTGGGGAGCGATAGCATCTTGGAGACGGGTGGCTTTGGGGATGAAGGTGTGTTTTGACATTGACATCATTATAATGTGATGACATTATAATGAGCAAAGTTCACCCAGATGATAGCATTTTGTCAAAAAATGACAGATCATTGGCTCAGGGTAGCAATTAGGCAGCTTACCAGTTTCATAAGACCTTGAAGGGTTCCTTAAGACCTTCAAGTTCCCATTTTATTGGAGTTTGGCCACGGAGTCCCTACTCTGCTCCTTCCTCCTCACTGTTTTTCTTAGAGTTAGCACACCAGACTGCCCTGATGTCACCAACATCTAAGGTTGCCTAGGGAACCTCTGTGAAATATATCCCTTGCACACCAGCTGCACTCTGCCCTGAAAGTTTTGTCGATGCTGTACCTTTCTTTAAAATGTGAATATAAGTTTAATTTCTAAGTCACCTCCAGCAATTATTCCACAGATGCATTTTGGCCCCTTTTATAAAGCCCTGTTTTAAATTAAACTTTGGGAGGGTTGTGTTGTGTTTTTTTCCCAACTAAAGCCTAGCTTCAAATAAAAAATCAAAATTCTTTGTTTTCAAAACACTGAAATGCAATACTTGGCTCTTCTGGATTGTCATCTTCTTTCTTTAGCCAAGATTTCCCCCAAATACAGCCCGAGCTTGCCATCACACATGTGCTGTGTTTCTCAGTTAATTCATTGCAAAATCCCTCTCTGTGGCTCCCTTGTCGGTGTGCTGCTTTCCCACGCAACACAAAGTGCTCCATGTTGCACAAGGGACCCTGCTGACAGAAGCAATTCAGGTCTCCTGCCTTAGGCTCTGATGGTTTGAGATTAGAAAATTTTAGGGGTGAATGCCAGCCATCCTCATGAACATGAGGGACGTTCTCTTCACTCCACCCCACCGCTGCAAGAAGATGCGAAGTGGTGATGGAATTTACCTTTCTCTGAAAACATGACATATTCGGCATCGTCTGAGGTAACAGAAAGTGAGCCAGTTACTATTCAAACAAATCCCATTCCCCTGTTCTACATAGCTGGTCCTTTTCCTTAATTCTTCCCAGGAATTCCTGAACTCATGCAGGAATCCCGCGAGGAGAGTCATCATATGCAGAAATTCTGCTATGCCGCTTGCACCACCTCTTCTTTACTTTGAGGGTGGTGGAGCACTGGAACAGGCTGCCC
>VZSZ01009717.1:7651-61869 GCA_013398815.1 Ibidorhyncha struthersii | reverse complement strand
TTTTTTTTTTTTTTTTTTTTTTGCCACCAGTAACTCAATATGAGATGTCCGTGCTGAAAAGATAACAGGGAATAAAAAAAAAAATTAAAACGGTAAGGAAGACAAGCTTTCCAAGGCCAGCGGAAATAATAGTTTTATCAAAACCCGTAGGTCTTAAATAAATAGAGTAAACCAGAGATATTTGTTCAAGTTCCAACGATGAGTCCATTCAGTCAGAGCCAGTAGGTGGCAGTAAAAGACAGGTAATAAGGAAGATTAAACCCGTAACTGAGAAACGGCAGGCGGGTTCGCATTTTGATGCAGAGACTTCCCGGTACCCTGGTGCCATGCTCTGTTTGCAGTTAGATTAGAAAGGCATGGTTTCTTGGAGAGCCATTTTTTTCTTACGCCTCAAGCCTTTCTCCTTAGATTCTTTGGACGTGCAGGAAATGCCAACATATCTGTACAGTAAATTTCTGTTTTCCCAATTTAACTCCACAAGCAAGCTTCCCTAAAGAAGAGCTGCAAGCACAATGTCTGATTCATCGTTAGGATAACGCACAAGCTGCTCAAAGTCAGCTCCCCCTCACTGAAGGCCCCATAGCTGGTGTGTATGATCCCGCAACTGAACAACACCTCCTGGAGAAAGGGAAGACTACAGCCAGCTGACATGCAGATGGCCAGCTGAAGTAACCCAGAGCCCATTTGTCCACAGCAGCGTCTGGTCAGCATTTGGATTAGCAAATTGAATATGGCAAAGAAAAAACATCCCAGGACCTTGAGCGAGTGTAGTGGTCAAAGCCCAGGCTGTGCACTTTAACACAAAGCAAAAACCTGGTGCAGCAGAATACTGTGTAGCCCTGCATCCTGTGAGCTGAATGACACGCTCGGCGTTGTGGTCTGCGTCAGTTGTGATGCTGCCCTGCAATAAGTGAGCGCTTCCCACCTGGGCATTAAGGGACACGACTCTCCTCTGTCATACTGAAAGGGATGAAACATGGGAACACAAGTCTGCGGAGAGTCCTGGTACCCTGGCTTTGCACGCATCATCATCGTATTATATCCTTAGGAAACATATTAAGCTCCATCCCAAACCCAGTTTGTTCTCCTCCTCTTCCCCCCCATTGAATGCCCTCTGATTATCACCTGTAGTATCCCCTAGGCTGCACTCTGCTCCAGCTATGACATATACCATCATTCTATAAACTGCAATGAACATAAACACAATTATTATTATATAAGATATAGAATTAATATAAAAAGTGCAGTTAAAATACATTAAAAAGTCTAAATATAAATAATAAAATGCCCAGTTCACGTTGGGAGCAGGTTGACATTTTTCACAGCAAATGGCTTCTGACAAGTAAAAAATTATTTCGAAGCTCTTCAAAATCTAAAACTTTTTCAGCAGGGAAAACTTTTCAAAGAAGCTTTTTCAAAGAAAATAGAAGCATTAATTCCACTGAAAAGTTTTCTCAGGGGAAAGCCACTTAATCACAAGCTATATGTAACACCTAGAGGAAACAGCATCCTTAGCTGAGTCACCAGCAACCACAAAGACTCATGGATTTTATATTCTGGGCCTGTCCCTGCTGAGAGTGAGAGCGCCCTCATGTCACTGCCCCTAGGAGGGTTTAAATTAAACCAACCTCACACACATTGTGTGAGGATGAACTTAATTTAATGGCTTCCACCTGATACCCTAGAGGGATACGTGTTCTCTGAAGACACTTCAACAAGATCCTTTGGTAAGTCTTGATTTGTTTGAATTTATCCTTGAAATGTGGTATTGTTCCTTTTCCTCTCCTTTTCACGACCATCACCATTTTAGAATCACAGAAAAATTTATGTGGGAAGAAGGTCATCTAGTCCCGCTCCCTGCTTGGAGGAGGGCTAACTTCAAAGTCTGATAAAGTTGCTCAGATTTTCTTGTAGAGCTGAGAAATCTAATAAAATCCTGTAACTGGGACAACTGAAAAGCTCATTGAACGACAAGGAAACTCTTTGTCATGGCATCACTTTAAGCCAGAGCCAAAGGCATTCACTGACACATCGTTATTAACACAGAATTACGCGGCTCCTGTTACAGACTCTGTAAAGAGCTAGTATCAACTGCACATGTGATACATAGAAAGTATCACTATCACTTTGCATCGTGCTTATATCAAACATAAGTTGCACTGTATAAAGCTGTAATGCCCTGAGATACCCAGACAGGTATTTAATGCCGGTACTGACTTGTCTACCGTTTAATGCTGTTACCAAGTTCTGTTCACTGTCAGGGAGGGTGGCTTTACCTTGCCAGGTGCTTTCTGAAGTTAACTTTGGGCATCAGCAGGCCTCTGGAGGAGCGCTAAAAGTGAATACCAGATTAAAGTATGAATCACAGGAAAACCTGGCGTTGGGCTACAAGGTTTGCATTTGAACTGGACCTGCCTGGGGGGTAACTTGACAGTGCTGGGACAAGGATTTTGATTGAATGGTAAATCCCAGCCTTAAGGTTGTGTGGCTGGACAGCTGCAGGAAACGGATTTTGAAACCTTCTGGTTTTGATCTACGGTTATACGTAAGCTGAGTAAACACGCTTCTTCAATTTCTGTACACACAGAGACATTCAAGTCTTCTGAGCTCTACAGGCAAAGTTGGTTTTGTGGTCCGACAACCTTAGTGCAAGAGCCAGACTGTTCCTGACGCGGGAAGCGGAATGGGGAGGGCAAGGAGCACAGCTGGAACGGCAAGGCGGGGGACAGAGCCTGGCAGGGCTGTACTCCCTCATCCTGCTGTTCCCTGAGGAGGATGGCATCTGCTTCCAACTGGCACAATTCTGGGGGAAGCACCTCCCAAGCTCCCCCTCAAGTACAGCAGCAGCAAGCCTGGTCTTAGCGTGCTGCAGCAGGGGCAAGGGCCTTGGTTATTGCTGCTCCTGTGCACACAGTAAATGCGTTGTCAGCACCTGAATGTAGTAAATGCTTCATTTCCGTATTTTTACTTTAGTGCTTGGCTGCTGTAAAGGATGATTTCAAAGCGGCTGGTGAGCAGCACGGCACCGCATTCCTGTGAGTAAGGGAAATATCTACACAGGGGTACAGGACCGCCTCCCCAGCATCCAGCCTTTCCAGTACAAGATTCATAGGTAGCAAGGCTGTTCCTCCAGTGAGCTCCAGCAGGCAGGGTGAGGGCTGGTGAAACAGGATGTTGGGAGCCTTTGATGACCAGCTTTAGCCAGATGCTCCTTGGCTTTCCTTCAGAGAGCACAAATCCCAAGGACCTCTGGAAAGGTTGTTGCTCCCCTGAGAGTGCAACTCCCTGTATGAATTTATTATGTCATGATATTTGCATCAAGATTTAGGCTTTCATTAGAAAAAGTGTTTTTTAAATGTTCTCTTTGAAAAGAAGACACAGGGATCGCATGAAGAACTGTACTGTTGACCTCTGAAAAAAAGCAGCATGGATGGGTTCAGTTGCTTGAACAGAGGCATGTACTTTCATTTGGGAATGACCTACTATTTCTGACACAGCTCCAAGTGAGTGGGAGACATTACACAGGATCTACAGGAGACTTTCTCCCTTCTGGGGTGGGTGCACCTGGAGGCTAGAAGGAAGACCCGGGTGATAGAAGATGGCTGTAGCTGTTCATTAAACATCCCACCAGTAAACTCTGTACTGAATGGCTTTTCCATTCCATCAGAAGGTCTTCAGGAATCAACCATCTCATTTCAGAAATTAACAATTTGGCAGTAATTCAGTCCTCAGCAGGCTTTGCGCCAAGTTCTCTTGCTGCTTCTAGCCTCATTGCAGCCAGCCACCGGACCATCATGCTGTCTCTCTGGCCACCACGCCATGGTGGCCACCTAGAAGACTGAGAGCTGGGCTGTGAGCCTGGCATTTTATTGCTCCGTCCTTGAGGTATCTATAGGAATCCCACTAGCTGCTCTGGGCTGTCTGGCCCTTTTCTGTGACCCAGACCTTTGTACCTGAGCTGAAGCAGGTAAGCTCTCAGTGACCCAGGCATGTAGGAGCTAGAGGGAAAATGAAATGGCTGGAAACGGGCGAGGGGAAGGGGAGAGTAGGAATGGCAGAAGAACTTTCCTCTATGTGAGTGCCATGCAATGATCTGTTTCGTAACTACCACACCCTGCTATGTCCTAAAGCTATTTTTATCTGATGACACTTCTGTGCTGACTCATCCCAGTACTCAGCTTCTGACACACGCCTATGAACCACCAGGCAAAACATGCACCCACATTCATGCTTAACGTCCAAACCCACTGTTCTCCTGCCTATAATGCAACAGTGCTTTAAAGCATGAAAGGAGCATAACAAGCTTTCTTTTCAACAAGACCCAATGACATGCATGTACCCCGTCATCACAGCACAGTGGTATTATCCACCGGCTCCTTAGATAATTAGGACATGCTCAAATGTTCTTAAAATTACAGTCCATGTGAATGATACTGTTGTTATCTGGAAAAGGTGGCACAAAGAATACAGCCTTTAACCAGAGCTCAGAAACAACAGATCACAGCAGTAAATTCAGGTTCAGGTACTGAAAGTCTGCCCTGGCTGCACCTTAGTGTTAGGAACGGCAATCAGGCTGAGAATAAATAGAAAATACCTCACAGAGCCTGGAAGTGACTTGGCAAAATTATTATCTCACGTTCAGTAAAATCATACTCAAGCTGTCTTCCCTCTACCAGATCTGTCAGGCGCAGAGTTCCTCCCTCCTGGGCCTGATTCATTCACATTTAAAAAGGCCACCAATGATGGTAGGCACTCTACCACAGTTTATACACTGTAAATTGCCCACTGTGATGTTTCCGAGTGTCAGAACTGCTTGGTCAGAGTTGGTTCAACGGAATCATATTCCCTGAGATATTATTTTCCGTGTTAGTTATGTTTGGTTATGTTTGGTTATGTTAGTTATGTTTGGTTTCTGCAATGGAATCGCTTCCACTCACAAATCCTTTAGACTCTGATTTCTTTCTATCACTGTTACCTGCTAGTACCCACTGTCACTGTTATATAGCTTGTTGTATGTGGTCACCAGAAATATTCTCTTCCTGCAACTACAGCCAGGTATAGACAGGAAATAACTGACTAGTTCGCCTCCTCATCATCTTCTGTGTGATATAACACTTCCAGTGGTCCCTGAAGTGATCCCAAGAGGGATCCTCTGCGTACCCCACTTCCTATCTTTGCCTTTTACTAAATCCAATTTCACACACTCTCTAGCAGCTACAGTCTCTCTGTGCTGCCCATACTTCTACTAACTTTCTTGTTTGGTGGAACTTATATGCTAGGGTATTGGATGGTGCGATTTTTTTTTTCCTCTCAGGTAAAGGAAGAAACAAGCAAATGCAGTTGACCCTTCTTCAACAGGCACGTGACAGTAAGAGGTGAAATGAAGAACTTGGGAGTCTGAAATGTGTTAAGTCATGCACCCAGAAGAAAAGGAATGACTTCTATCACTTGTCCTGCCGATCCACTTTCCTAGCTACCAAACCTTCCATGTCCTAGATTAGACTTTCTCAGCTGCTCAAACCCTACAATCTAGTCCATCCAAGCCTCTGGATTTGGATGAGTCCTATGAGTCTCAGGAAAATTTTCTCTTACATATATCCTGCAGCCTCAGTTCATAAATTCTTTGCTTGGGAATAATTCAGAGACAATCCAATGAGATTAATACTTGATTGCTGTAGGGCTTGAGAGAAACCTAATAAATTTAATTAGGGGCTCAGTAAAACCCTACTCCCAGTTGTATCATCAGTTTTTCTCATGATTCATGTTTGTTGCATTTAGAGGTCATCGCTGACTATACCACTGTGCCAAGCATAATTGGTCTTTTTTACTTCCATTTTTTCCCTAATTTATTGTTGTTCAGCTTCTTTCTTTTGTCTTCACTGACTTCTGCTTCTTAGAACTCATGAGAAACATAGAAATTAGAGTCAGGATCGGTCAAACATACTGCTTACCAACCTTTTCACTTCACATGCTGCAGTCTTGACATATACAAAAGTGCCCCTGGCTTAAGCAGGATCAGACCTCCCTTGTAAAATGGTGCTTCTCAGACAGAAGACTGCCAACTATCAGTTCCACCTGGTGGTTCAAATTAAGAGTCATGAATTGAAATGAGAAGGGTTGATCATACGAGAAGGTCATACTAGAAATCATCTTCTTGGGAATGATTCCCCATATTATTTTCAGTTTTAACATTTTTTTCCCTGGGAATGAAGAGACTCAGTGAATGCAGCCATACCTCTTATCACTGAGAAGCCACCCAGATATGTCACTGTTAAGGCCAGCTAGAAATAGTCTACTTAAAACTCCAAATAATCAGACATGTTTTCTGCATCACACGTGCTTTCTTTCCTGAGACAACAACAGCATAAAAGAATGGATGCAAAACCAACCAGCAAGCATCTGTTTCCCTTTGTTTACTTTTATTCTGAAAGCTCTGAAATGATCATCTTTTAGGAAGCAGAAACATGAATTACTGGTTAAAGAGGTCCAGTCCAGGTCACCAGCATTTCATTATGTTCTTCACCTTGTGATCACTTTAACAGGTCTCCTGGCTGCAGCGGCAAAGCCTGTGTTTTGCCCTTCTTTATGGCCCCACAGAGGACACCCACATGGCCTTCCTTGCAGGTCTCTCCAATGAATTCCTCCCGGCGACAAAACCACATGTGGCATCTGAAAGGCTTCTCATCTCAGGAGTCTGTCTGACACCAGGGAGGTCCAGCAGCCACCTTTCCATCTCTGCTTCTTCCACAGTCCTTCTCCTTCTTCTTTCTCAACCATGTCCTGTGGAGATGATGGAGACTGGGAAGGAGACCACAAGTGCTGTGCAGATGCCTGCTGAGCAATGCGTGAAACCCTACTCTTAATGCATAGGTACACAGTTCAAAAGGAGCTATATGAGAACGCTCTGGAGATCAGTTTGTCTTCCTGAGCTTCACAGGGGATTAATTAGATGCTCATTTAAAATAAAGCTGTATATAGACACACACACACACCCCTCCCCGGCATTTAAAGAACGTTTTCCAAGTTGTGTTTACACGATGTTGTAAATGAACTCTCAAAATGCTGGCAACAAGGTGTCAGCTTTATAGTCGCTAGAAACTCTCTTTTGCCCTAAATGACTATAGAACCATTTACTACTCAGCCACTTCTCCCCAGGGGCTGAAGGGAGTTTGACCTATTTTTCATTGCTCTCTTTTTGCCAGGCAAAGATGTAGCATGTAGTGGTTTTCTTCTGTAATTTAGATACCTATTTAATCATGAGCAAAATGAGGCTTACTGCTTCACAGCAAAGGGAAGCACTACCATGCCATAGCCAGATAGGAATTGAAAACCAAGAGCTGAAAACCTAAATTTCTTTAAAAAAAAAAAAAAATTACTGCCATGTACTGCCAGCCTGTAGTGGTCTTACAGGTCAAATACATCTTTATTTACATTAACTATACTTCTCAGTTCATGTCAGCAATGAGGAAAAGGGTTTACTGTACCTAAAAGCACTGCTTTCCAGGATATGGTTTCAACCATTCAGCGGAACAAGAGACCAGGAGAATAGCTAAGGACAGTCTCTGAAAAACACTTTCACTTCTGTTCTTGCACCGCAACTGGTGCCTTCAGCTTCTTTGCAACTACAGTAAGGAGCCTCAGTACACAGGGGTTTCAGCCAATGGAGGGCGGCAGCAGCTGTGCCTTAACACAATAATAGCTGTTTGAAAATTGACTGAAAAATCTTTAGAATTTGCAGTTCAGCCTCAGGACACTAATAGATTAGTACTGTGAATGATTATTTAAAAATCTGTTTATGTTTCTAATTTATTAACAAATCTGGTAGTAGCAGATTTCAAGTAAAGAGAAAGTATCCGTCAGAAAGTGAGATTTGCAATTACAATACCAAATGTCAATAATGCCATCAGCCTTGGGAGAATAGATCCAAGGTCGGAGACAAAAACATACACAATATGAGCAGTCTTTGATGTAACTGCAGTAAAATGCAGTTAACTTTCAGGAAGAACTGCACAGAGCTGGTAAAGGGAAATTAATGCCATCGACTAAAGTGATTAAATATTTCAAAAGCAGCATGGACATTTTTAAAAAGCAATCAGGGAAAGGCTCAAGGAAAATATTTCAAAAAGAATCCCTCCTAATTTTTTCCTTCCTAAAGTCTGGAAGGTCAAGCACCCCAGTAAAGTAGAAATGGGCAATAAGCAGTAATAATAGTAAAATAATAATAATCAGCCCTGTGAAAGGTTTAAAACCTGTCCAAGCAAACAAAGTAGAAAAGAACACATACTTTGGCAAATAGGTTACAAAAACACAATTAAAATCTGGAGGGAGAAAAATTCCAGAAAACCTTCCCCATGGCACAGAAATTGCCTGATGATTTTTTTTCAAGCTTAAGAGTCAGGAATCCTGCCTTAGGGTCTGTAGGGCCAATTGATTATGCTTTTTTAAAGAAAACATTCAAAAAAAAGACAAAAATGTGGCAATCCCTCCCCCCCCGAAACTCTTGGCCTGTATTGTGTAGGTTAAGGAGGGTCCTACCGCAGAACTTTCCTTAATGAGGGAGGCAGCAGAAGACCTGTCTCCAACTCAAGCATGAGTTGATGAGATTTTAATATGACGTAGGGAGAAGAGCTAACATGGACTAACAAGGGCTATCATGGCTTATCAATGTGCTGGAACTGTATATAGGCAAGACTGATCTGATTTACATAATATTTTTGTATGTTTTAAAATGTTTACAAGGAACTCTCTCGGAATGTCCCAAAGAGAAGAAAAATGCTAAAAAAGGTCCTTTTCTGTATTGCTGTCTAGTTAAGAATAAGAAATAAAGAAGAGAAATAAATTGTTCACTTTCACAAAAGACAAAGGTGACCATTTATGTCCTAAAAGGAACTTTGCTATGGCCTCTTGTGTTTTACATACTCATGAATGATCTTTAAAAATGGATACAGGGGATGGTGCAAAATCTACTGATACTGAATTCTTTAGGACCATAAAACCCAAAGTAGACTGTGAAGACTTGAGAAATACTAAGCCACTAGACAATAAAGCAGCAGATATTCATTCATTCTTTATTGAAAAATGCAGAGATACATATCAAGAAAAACAATCATACGCTGGATCAACTCTGAAGTAGCTGTGGCCAACTGGAAAAAAGATAGAGGTCTAAAAACACTAGTATTGTAGGGACAGTATAGGACATTTCTCGTTAGCAATTGTAGCATGTATAAATTCATCTGGCAGCAGAGCCAAAATAAACAAGAGCAGGAACTTTTCACATGTTATTAAATGAAATTGTCAAACACATGGTTACAGGATGTTGTACAACCCCAAAATTTACATCCACACAAGAGAATTAGATAAATTCCTCAAACTCCTTGGAGGATTAGTAGACACTAATATGCAAATCTTGATATGGAAAGTCACTAATTAACAGACTGCTGAAAGCTGGGAGGTAAAACCAGAGGTAGTATCAGTGCATAATTGCCCCGTCCTTATTTTCTTCCCTCCATATCTGCTTTTGGCCACTAAGTGAGAGAGCATACCAACAGGGTAGGCAGATGTACTATTTGCCCTTGTATACGGCATGACGTATAGCAAAGGTACATTACCACTGATAGATATGGACCAGTTGATTGACAATGCAGCCCTAAATGAGGAATATCACCAGCTCAGACCAGAAAAGAGCCCTGTCCAAAAGAGACTTTTTTTCCTAACTTTTAATTAAATCCTATCCAAATTGATGATGGTGAATTTGTGAAGTAGCTTGCCCATCATTTTACAGAGGAATGGTGAGGCTTAGAGCATGTGAAAAACAGAGTTTTAGAAATGCTTACATCACAGATTCAGATGACATTTTTGGTGATTTGCACATACGAAAACAAAGCAAACAGACCTGCCACAGAACCTGTGACAGCCTTTACTCACAGCCACCAGACCACTGTGCAGTATAGCAACATCTTAGCATTTTAAAAGACTTTACTATCTTCTGTTGCTGTTCTTAAAGAGGATGAAATTCTCTTACAGCTCAAAACACCTACTTTTGCAGCCTACAGCCCCAAAGGCTTTCTCTTGTGCATAATCTCTTTTGGTCTGTTTTGCTATCTAGAACTATCTATTCAGTTCCTCCTCATGCAGCTTTCAGCCTGGGATGGCAGCTAGGAATTGGTAGCAAAGTACACCACACTAGAAAATCAAGTCAGATGAGGCACTGAAGAAGACAGGTCAGGCAATGCTCTTCCAGGTCCCAACACATTTAATCTGTGTCTGTGGGGCTGACGTGATCGCTGTTTTAGTGGTATACAAGAAACCAGTTGTGCTGCATCAACCAGAGCTGTATCTTTCCATCCTCATTCCATCTTTGACTTGCCAAGCTGGCCAAGAAAAGAATGATGAGACAGAGTAAAAAAAAGAAGCAGTTTTGTGAAGACTTTACACAGAGCTTTGAAAAGTGATTTTTGTTTTCATTTTGCTAGTTTATTTTATTTCAAATTTGGGGCTTTGTATGGTACATTTTGTTGCTTTTCAAGAATCAGCAGAAATCTTTCCAGCCCACGACATACTGTTATCACACCTAGCAAGCATGTGAACAGAGCATCTTTTTCTGCTTGCAGGGAACTTGACCTCTAAGTCCATCCAAGCAGCCAGGGTTCTCTATCTCTCGGTCCTCTTACTAAAGAATAAAGTTAAGGCACTATAGTATGGCAGGGCAAACATGGATCCTGATTTATTGCAATCCAGATTCTAACAATAACATAAAGAGGATTCAAAGTAAGTCTTACAGAAGGATTCCCACCCTACAAAGCAAATTATGTACTTTAGGAATCAAATGTTCCTGTAATGAAGCTGAAATCGCCAGCTGATGACCAGGTTTCTTCACTCTGTGCATTGCTTTCTATATGGGAAGAGAAGTAGAGAGTTAGGCATCAAATCACATGGTCCTGAGGTAGCTCTTAACTGTCCCAGCACAATGTAACACTAAGAGATTGATCCATCTGTTGGGAGACACTATGGGTATCTGCTAATTCCCTTTGCCTTACTGTCTCATAACAAATGTTCTTTAAAAATAGTGCAGATAAAATGCATAGATATCTTAGTTTGGATGCCTACAAAGTGTTCACTTACAAGGCTGATCTTCTCCTCCGGCATTTTCTTCACCATAGATGGATCCCTCTGTAATAAGACATCAGAAGGGTCACACTGCTGGAGGTTATGCCCCTACACACACCCAGTGAAGATAACAATACAGCCCCATGCCTTCATCTGCCAAGCAGGACACAGTGATGCCCAAAGGGGCTGGTACAGATCAGAGCAGTCACAGGAGAACACTAAAGGGGAAGCGCAAAAATACCATGCTCTGGAAGACCCCAGGCCACCTTTTTTTTTTTCCCCAATCAGGCAACAGAGCACTGTCTAGATCATGAAGATCTGGGATGTGCAAGTAGATCAAGACCCTGAAGCATACAGATTAGGTAACATCTGCATAAGAAGAAGAGCAAGATTTTTACTGTAAAGGAGCAGGAAAAAAAAAAAGGAACAGGAAGGAAAACTCACGTGGACCCCCAATCACAAATCCTTCATTCAAACTGATGCTGTGCTCAACTGCTGACATAAGAAAAAGATATTAAAAAAAAGAAAGTCAAGCAAAAACCCCAAACCAGTAAGGTCTTTTATATCAGTAACGCCTTTTATATTTTATCTTTATAACAGAGCACTCTACAATTCATTTGGTCTTTTTCCTTCCCATACTTGAAGTATCCAAAAGAAGGTTATCCAGAAGCCCGGTAGCATTGGTAACTGGCACACAGCATGGACCACCTGGCATTGGCATGCACAATCTGATGCCTCTCAAACTATGCTGTCTTTGTAGGAAAGAAGGAAGATGCAGCTACGATGTCCTATAATGGTAAAATCACTAACGATGAGATTGCTGTGCATTGGGTGCATCCCTTGCAACAGCTTCCCTTGTCCTGAATTTAGATCATAATCCTAGCACAGCCAGGAGGCCTCCATATGCATATGCATATTAAGACAACTGCTTATTATTTATATTAACAGAATACCTGGGTATGCCCATTATGAGCCACGGGCCTATTTTATTAGGCACTGTTATATGATATCACAGCAAAAATACCTGTCCTTGCCATGTTTTCTTCAGAAAAGAGTTACAGGCCTCGTAAATATTAAGTTATTGAGGCAAAATCTACTGTTTGATGCACCCTCAGTGTAAAGAAATTTCTCTGGATTTAAAAAAGTCCCCACAATCACAAGCCCCCCTCTTCAGCATTTTCATGCTTACAGTTCTTTACACTGTGCCTGAAAAGTAAATTTTTCACATAGTGTAATGAAGACACAAACGTCACCATTTATAAGCAAAATAAAAACAAAGAGGAAACATCTTACATGTTCTCTTCTGCACATAATGCTCAGTGGAGATGATGCTGGGCTCACCTACAGAAAAAGAAGTATCAGTACTCTATGGAAATGTACATTTAACATCCTCTTCAGCAAAACTCTTTGTAAATTGTCACTGCGGGGTACTGTAGGGCGGCCTGGTTGTGCTGCGAAAGCAGAAGTAGCAACCTAGCTGAATTTCCTGCACCCCCTCCCAGCAATATCAATAACTGGTAAGTTTTTCATGTAAAGCTTGCCATTTATCACATCCGTCAAATGGATTGTGCTGTTTTTGCCCTCTTAAGTGCACACAGATACTTTTTCCCTTTGCTTATGTTTTATATACATAACTTGTACCTGCTGCAGGCTTGAAGAATTTAAGACAATAATAAAAATAAAATAGTGGCAATACAACATACAAAAGATGAAAAAAGTGCCAAATGAGAAGGCTATTTGGATACTGTTAAACATGGGTTTGGGGTTCTGCTTATATGTATTTAATTTTCCTAGTATATTTACAGCTGGAGAAAGGAAATGGATAAAAACGTAGCTATTTCTCTTATTTCCAGCATACTATAGCATACTAAAAATACCTACCTCCTCTCTGAGACCTCAAGGAAATTTTCTGACTACACTAGGAGACCAGATGAAAAATTAGTAATATTTTCAGGATGATGAAGAATGCCAGAAACAATAAAAACCCTCAGTCCTTCTGCCTCTCATTATACTTCACAAAGGAATAGGCTAAGAAGCCAATATCCAGTCAATAACCATAAAATTTTCCTTCTTCTCTCTACAGGCCATCACACTCCAAGGACTCCAAGGTGTGTGTGAGAGAGTAACTGTGAGGCTGTTAGCTGGAGACATTTGCAGGGTAAAAGAAATGGAGTTCCCTGGACATACCAGTCATGTAGTCTTCCTCTGTCATGGAGTCATATTCAACTATTTTTTAAAAAAATATTAAAAATAATATTGGCATATTGTAAAAGGCAAAGTTTTCTAAAGGCCCAAAAGAAACCTCAGCCCATGAGAAACGCACCAAGGTTCAAGTTTCATTCTGTGGAAGAACCACCCAATCCAGATGTAGAAGAGAAAGAGGAAGACAACTGGATCCTGATCCACCCGCCTTTTCTGCCTGTCACCCCAACCCCTCTTGAAATCCATACTACCAAGGAAGGAGTATTAAATATTTTACTTGCTGCTGAGCAGACTGAAAAGTAATATTGCTGGTGGGAGATAAAACCCTCAAATTTCTGAACACATTTGGCCCAGTGCACAAGTGTTGCATGATGAGACAGGGAAGCTGTGCTCCAGCCAGTCTCCTCCACACGTACATCCCACCAGAAGGCACTCGCTTCCCACAGCATGGTAAAGAAGCTGTGAGCACACTGACCAACTGTGAATGTTTTGGACTTCCCCTGGACTTGGGGATCCAGGACATGAAAGAAGTTTACAGTTTGTACTACCCAAGGACAAATGAAAGAGAGAGCAGGAGAGCCATAGTCAAGGGCCAGATGAGCAAGATTTGCGCAGACTGCATGAAAATGCAGATAAAC
This sequence comes from Ibidorhyncha struthersii, assembly GCA_013398815.1. Lineage (NCBI taxonomy): Eukaryota > Metazoa > Chordata > Aves > Charadriiformes > Charadriidae > Ibidorhyncha > Ibidorhyncha struthersii. The sequence goes on along the minus strand of VZSZ01009717.1, from coordinate 47,923 downwards.
ATGAGTTCTACAAAGCAGAAGAGCAACCACTGAAGCATCAAGGTCATGGAAAAACTGAACGCAGAGCTATTTTTGTTGGTGTGGCAATTTGCCAAGTTTAATAATAAGTCTGACCTATTTCATGTGGAGTATCATGTCTTCTTGGGGTGTTTTTTTAATCAAATGTTGAAAAGAAAGAAGTTAACCGTTGGAAGCAGATGCTGCAGTATGGAGGTGTGGAGGGAAGACACAGCTGGCATGGCAAAGGGAGTGTAAATCAAGAATGGCAGTATTATTAAAGGAAGACTATTTAACAGGAATAAGGTCTTCAAAATTAAGCACAGAGGACTGTGGTGGTGAAGACAGAAAGCAATCTGAAGAGCATTAATCGGTGACTTGGGCTGAAGCTGTCTTTCCCACAGTTTTGTGATATGAAAACATGGCTTGGAGTCCCAAAGCAAAATCCACACACCTTTAACAGGCTGGGTCTTAGTCCCTCTGTGGCACCTGCAACTTCCCAGTGGGAACTACAGCCTTTCATGCAGGTATTGGAAGGATATATATCACAGTAACAAGTGTTAGGTACTTTAAAAGTAGCAGAAAGTACAAGACTAACTTACTGTATTCACTCCTCCTGCCTCTGCTTCCACTGGTGGTCACTTCACCTGCAGCAATGAATACAACAGACAACATTTAGGCCAGCCGTGCTCTACTGGCTGCCCTCCAACACCTACAAACCCTTAGGTACATGTGGCCAGCTGCTGTGGCTATATGACCGCGAAGCAAGGTCAAAACACCCAGGCTACTGGGAAAATATGATATCTAAGAGATGCTTTGCTGCATCACTGCTATTGCAGCAGAAATGCCGGTTTGTGCAAGTTGTTATCTCTCAAATAAGCTTTGGCTCCTTGTTCTATACCAGAAAATGTTCAGCTTTCAGTTGTGATGACAGAATTATCTGAGACACTATGTTGTGAGCCCAGGCCAGAAAACCGATCCAAACGGGGGCAGGTGTGGGGGGGCAGGGAACAAAAAGGAAAGCTGGGTTGCAGCTGATGTTCCAATAATCAATCAAGAGCTCTAAAGAATCACTCACAGACCGTGACTAATAGGTAGCCCCTTTCTGAAAACTGAAGGGTCTTGTGCAGCACACCAAAAGACAAAATATAACATGCAAGAAATATTTAAGTTGCAGGATATTCACTGAGCTTATCTCCATTTGGGTCAAAGTTGAGTTCAGCTAGACAAAAACAAAACATTACTTCCAAAAAATTAGCAATGTCCAGGTGGATAGCTGAACCATAACAACATCATCTTTAAAAGAACAAATTTTCTGACAAGTATGGAAGATGCAGAGTACAGCTAGATTAAAACAAAGGAAAAAGTAATATAATTACCAAACCACCAGATGGTAATGGAAAATTTTCTTAGGAAAAAATTAGAAGCAGCATTGCCAGAGAAATATATAACAGGTTAGGAATTGAACTACTGCATTTTCTAGAGAAGAATTAGGACAGCTCAGATATGGACCTACTCCTTTTTTTCTGCACTTATTTCTAAAGAAGAGCTGAAATGTGAGATAAACAAAAGTAGCTTTCATTAGAAACCTATAATACATGATGGAAACCAAGAAAAACAAGTCTTTTATTTAAAAACTCACTTTATTGACAGTGATGATGGAGCAGCTTGTGCTGGGTATCATCTCAAAGCACCTGAATGAAAAGAAGGTTATCAGAAGTAGTCAACATGGATTCACTAAGGGGAAGTCGTGTCTGACTAATCTGATAGCATTCTATGATGAGGTCACTAGATGGGTGGATGAGGGGAGGGCAGTGGATGTTGTCTACCTTGACTTTGGCAAGGCTTTTGACACTGTCTCCCACATCATCCTCACTGGCAAGCTTAGGAAGTGTGGGATAGATGAATGGACAGTGGGGTGGATTGAGAACTGGCTAGCAGATAGAGCTCAGAGGGTTGTGGTTAGTGGTGCAGAGCCTAGTTGGAGGTCAGTAACAAGTGGTGTCCCTCAAGGGTCAGTACTGGGTCCAGTCCTGTTCAATATATTCATCGATGATCTGGACGAAGGGATAGAGTGTACCATCAGCAAGTTTGCTGATGACACTAAACTGGGAGGAGTGGCTGATACGCCAGAAGGCTGTGCTGCCTTACAGCGTGACCTGGATAGGCTGGAGAGTTGGGCAGAGAGGAACTTAATGAAATTCAACAAGGGTAAATGTAGGGTACTGCATCTGGGGAGGAATAACCCCATGCATCAGTACAGGTTGGGGGCCGACCTCCTGGAGAGCAGCTCTGTGGAAAGGGACCTGGGAGTCCTGGTGGACAACAGGATGACCATGAGCCAGCAATGTGCCCTGGCGGCCAAGAGGGCCAATGGCATCCTGGGGTGCATCAAAAGGAGTGTGGCCAGCAGGTCGAGGGAGGTCATCCTCCCCCTCTACTCTGCCCTGGTGAGGCCGCATCTGGAATACTGCGTCCAGTTCTGGGCTCCCCAGTTCAAGAAGGACAGGGATCTGCTGGAGAGGGTCCAGCAAAGGGCTACAAAGATGATTAGGGGATTGGAACATCTTTCATATGAGGAGAGGCTGAGGGATTTGGGTCTCTTTAGTCTGGAGAAAAGAAGATCGAGGGGGGATCTTGTTAATGCTTTCAAATACTTGAAGGGAGGATGCCAGGGGGATGGGAGCAGTCTTTTTTCAGTGGTGCCCATTGATAGGATGAGGGGTAATGGGCACAAACTTGAACATAGGAAGTTCCATCTTAACATGAGGAGGAACTTCTTTACTTTGAGGGTGGTGGAGCACTGGAACAGGCTGCCCAGAGAGGTTGTGGAGTCTCCCACTCTGGAGACATTCAAAACCCACCTGGACGCTGTCCTGTGCAACCTGTTGTAGGAGACCCTGCTCTGGCAGGGGGGGTTGAACTAGATGATCTCCAGAGGTCCCTTCCAACCCTGACTATTCCGTGTGATTCTGTGTGAAAATTCATTATTCCTAAGTGCAAGATTATAATGTTATTTTCCCAAACAGGGAAAGCAGATAATTTCATAGCTGTGCTTTACCTTTAGTATCACTAACACTGGAATATTTTAGCAGCATTAGCACGCTTCCATGGGATCCCACATTTCTAGGCAATTAAATAATGTTGCAATTTAGGTGGAAACTCACCAAATGTCTTTGTTGTTCCTTCCTCAGTAAAAGATTGGGTGAAACCTGGTGAAACAAAGAAAGACTCAAACCCAGTTGGAAACATTTTTAAAAATAAATTATTACTAAATTTATCTTAATTACATCTATCAAAGGTTTCTTACTCATCATGTGTGGCAAGTACTAAATGAGATTAAACAAAGGGAAATTTTGCCTATGAACATATTTCTAAAGAGCGAGTTTCTAGTGACTATTCCACTGGGAAGGGGTGTGATTTACATTACTCGAGTCTCTTGATCTATATCCTAAATGACAGTATACATTGTATGAATCAATCCTGCAAGAACCACAGCAGGATCACACCGTGCATAATCAAATCTCCTACATATCCAATTTCTGGAATATTGTGTTGCTTTTCTTGGGCATTTTTAAAGACTTAACTACACTGGATACTAATCTGATCTAATTTAAAACCTAAACCAAAGTAAACCAAGACTCAGCACACGTCTAGGATGTGACTTACACTATGTAAGAAGAAAACCAGACAGCTGCCTACAATACTCTTGAGATGCAGTTGAGACCTGGAGCCAATTTCAGTGCCAAACAAAAGGTAGTAAAGCCCAACCAAGATCTAGAAACGAAAAGACGACAAGAAACTCCTTGGATGGGTCTAGGCATAAAGAACAGGGGTTGCTGCAGAACCAAGATTTCTGTGCATCGGTGCCCATCCTGCCCAGCCACCTTCTGTTAGAAGTCATTCACGAATGCTCACACAGTACTGTGAAAACATCAAGACCAACATTTAAAAGAAAAATGGTTGTTGGCTTCAGATACCCTGTCTGGAGCTCTGACCGAGATAATTAAAACAGGTGACCACTTTTCACTTGCCACATTTAACATACAGACTGTAATGTACTTGGAATACTTCCGTAAGAAAAGTTCCATAAACTAATAAAGTAAAATTCTATTTTACGAATCTATGTGTAACTACACAGCATTATTTTCATTTTCCTTAGCAAGCCGGTTCCTTCTCTGCAGACAAAGTTTTATCTGCTGATTTCAGTAATTAATATTGGTTTCAACTCCTATTGGCTTTACAGAGCAGATGGCCATTGGTTAGAGCCCTGGTGTAGAATCTGGGAACAGTGTTCCAGTGCCTGTTTCGTTACTGAATTCCCATCTGATTGTTGGCAGGATATACAGCCTTTGCTTGTGCCAGTATCCATGTGCAAAATGAGTGTTGATAAATATATTAAACACTGTAGGACAGTAATGGAGGGCATACAAATAGCCTGGATTACAAGAGAGCAGGGCTCTGAGAGGGAGCTGCATCCCATTTCTTTTAAAAACATTTTCCTTCTGCTAAGAATCAGTTCTGTCAATAATACCCATTCAAATTCATTTAAATATATGCCCTCAGGACTGACATACTCCAGAAAGCATTCTAGTTATCAGTTGTCCCCGTTTTTAGGGTTGATTTCCATAGTAGAAAGTTTACACTGCTTAAAAGGGGGTTTTAAGCAGTGTCATGTGAGCCACCATGCAATGCCATACATAAACGACTCTTCTGCATGGCTCCTTAGGGACTTCTGGTTTGGGTGTCCATTCCTTCTTTGTTTGTTACAGGTTACGGGCAAAATAAAACTCACCAGTAGCTTCTGTGGTTGTGACCTCCAGGTAAGAAGCTGTGATATCTGGGGACAATAATTATGAGAAATAATTAAGTATCTCATGTACACTTGGGGTACATGAGATACATGCTCTTTGCTGTGGAGATTAAAACTTTCAGAAAGTATCTGAGTAACTCTTGGCACTCTCCACCATCTTGAAAGCTGTGGGTCCCTAAGAGCTGTTTTGACCTCTTAGAGGTCGCAGGCATACACAGTGATGAGACCACCTGCATATTCCATCACTGCTTCCCAACAGCATCTTGGGTCTCTGCACTGCACTTGTGTTATCAAAGAACCACAGAATGGTTTGGGTTGGAAGGGGTCTTTAAAGGCCATCTAGTCCAACTCCCCTGCAATAAGCAGGGACATCTTCAACTAGACCAGGTTGCTCAGAGCCCCATCCAACCTAACCTTGCTCAGAGCTGCTTTCAGGTCCAAGTATGTGCACTAGAAAAAAAAAATCCTGCGCAGATTTCACCTTAAAAAGAACACAGGATTCAGCTTTTGCAACATTTATCTCAACTTGGGGGGGGTTGATGTGGATGGATCACTGCAGGCCACAACCTGCAAGCAAACCCGTGAAGATGGGGATGCCAGGGAAGGGCCCCTAGCAAAAACACGGTCTAAGGCTGTGAGACACCCCCCTAAATGTGAATGTCTGGGGAAATACGCTCTAACAAAACCCATCACCCTGGACAGCACGCCCTTGCTTCGCTGCTGGCACCCACCCCGGCGAGGCTGCTGGGCACACACCAGCCTGCCATCTACCCCAATGGCAGGCTGCCCCTTAGCCAGCCTGTCCGCGGGTCCCCACAGAGCTGTCCTGCCATCTCAGCCCACCCCGCAGGGACGGTGCCCGGTTACCTGGTGCCGCGGTGGGGAAGGCCAGCAGCGGGGTCAGCAGGCAGGCCAGGAGGAGCAGGCCTTCCCGGGGCATGGTGCACGGTCCGCCCGCTGCGGGAGCCCGGCAGGGCAGCCCAGCCCGCCGCTACTTGAAGCGCAGCAGGGGGTGGGGGGAGCCCGAGGGAGGGGCAGGCTGAGGACACCGGGGCCACCCAGGAACAAATTCCCACATTTTCGCCGTTCACCGGCTCGCAAAAGTGTAGACCGGGGGCAGCGCTCCGCTCCCTCCCACCTCATTCGGCCTTCTCCCCCTCTCCCCCCATCACCCCCGGGGTGAGCAGCGGGGTGGGCACGGCCTACTCCATCCCCCCAGGCGAGGCCTACTTCACCCCCCCTGGGTGCCCGCACAGCCGGGGAGGTCGAGGGGATCTGTGCTCAATTTGGTCTCGGCTTTGGTGTTTCCAGCTCCTGCTGGAGGCTCGGAGAAGGGCTAGCTTCCCTGAGAGCATGGCTAGGCTTTTTTCTTTTTGTGTGCTGTAAGCTCATCTTAACAGAATTGAGTATGTTGCCTTATAACCCTATCTCGGGAGGATGCGTGAATTTTTCTGTATGGTTCTTTATTTTTAGTAATTCTTTGGCACGTTATTATATGGGGCTTTGAGCAACCTGGTCTAGTGGGAGGTGTCCCTGCCCCTGGCAGGGGGGTTGGAACCAGATGATCTTTAAGGTCCCTTCCAATCCAAACCATTCTGTGATTCTATATTGGCCTGAAGTAAAACTAGGGGGGGTTGTTATTTTCTAAAGGAAAAGGATGAAGTTGGCCTTCATCACACCACAGTTGCAGGCTTCCTCCCAATTTCTTTTAAGGAGCCTGTCCAGATCATCTGGATTTGATGCCTCTGCTTTTATGTATATGAGCGGCCCCATCAAATTCAAGGCAGTTGTTCATCAATATTCTATGACTGTCCTCCCAAACTGTGCACATCTCAGGAGTCATCTGCTGTAGTGTGATGAGACCCCCTATTAGACATCCGTGAATCCACACAAGCGAGCCCCTTCAGAGAACTACCTGCTAAGTCTCCTCATCAGGAAGGAGTTGTCTCTCTGCCTTGGGAAAAGCAACTGCTAGAAATCAAGTGACTTATCTTAATTAACAGCATAACATGCTTTTAAACTTGGCAGACTTTGTCTGCAAGAGACATGAAGTGGTGATTAAAATGTATTAATTGAAAGCTAGATATTCTTTAGAAGACACCTTTTCCTGGTCTAGACAGGGTGAGGTGATAGTTGTGTGGTCATTAATGCCAGACCTGGGCCCTGCAGGGTTAAAGAGCAGTACAGAGTTGTGCACAAGGTTGTATTTCTGATGCATAAATTTGGGACAGCATTTAAGGTGATGCTTGTTTTCCAGCTATGAAAGGTCAGATAATGATTGATCTGGCATCAAGTCCAGTAGTACAATGTTGAGTCTTCAATATTTATAACCGGTTTCAAACAGCATAAAGAAAGGGTATTTTGATGTGGCGCCAGAAGACCTCAGGGCAGATTTACAGTGACGCCAAAGCCTGGTCTCATTTTTTTTGCTTAGTAGAAAGTGTCCCTTCTTCTTGCTCTGTAACAGGCTACAAGAAGAATTTGCTCAGCTCTTAGGAAAAGAAACAAACCCACAAACCCCTAGATTAACCACACAGAAATTCTGAAGAGTTTTAATGGAAATCCAAAATAAGGAGACTGCAGTATCTGCAAGGGAATATGACTTTGAACTGGAATCTGATAGACACTGTGCAGACTCCATTGTGTAATACCACAGTGTGGTCAGCATGGCCTGTAAAAGAGAGGGCATGAGCTCCGGCCAGTGTGCGCTGTGAAGAATTAAAAGGTGAGCAATCTAGTGTTTCTCAGTGAGACTCTGAGCTGACATGGTCTCCTTGACTCCCAGGTTTTCCATCATGTAACTGATGCAGTCCCAGAGAGAAAGCAGTGAAAAAAAGAAAGGAATTTCTTCTAGGGATAAATGAGATGAAATTATGAAGGGAGAACTAAACAAAGTAGAAATGCATGTCTGTTAACCCCCAGCATCCTTCCTCACTGAAACCACTTCTTGCTCGCTTCCTTGTCAATTAACTACCACCTTCTTGCTGTGCTTCTTTAGCAGTGACCTGTTGTCCCTCTTTTCCCATTCTGACACCTCACTGATTACTTCATGTTATCCTTACCTTGTGCTTTCTTCTGTTGCCCATCTAACATTCCCACTTTCTTGCCTTCCACTTGCTAAATGTCCAGTCTCATACTTTTGCCTGTGTCTTGGACTAATTTCTGGCTTTACGGGCTGTAGCTTTATCCTGAAGAGGCGAGGGCTAGGGTAAGTCTGAAAAAAAAAGTGGATATGTAGAAAGATCTGTAAAACAGATGTGCCACAAACCAGCTTCCCTACAAAACTTGACAAATGAAAGGGATTATATTTCTCCCACTGGTCCTGCAGATTACACTGGGTGATTGGTCATGTATGGACTCTTCACATATTCCAAACCTTTCTGCTGCAGGTTAGGGATGCAATATGAGCTGTGCTCACAGGCTTGCCTTTGCTACAGGTTGTTATCCTGGAAAACACCAGTCACATTTCCGGGTTGAAAGAGGAAGTGTCTCATTTTAACATTCACAGCATCCTCGTTTTGTGGTGAACAGGTTGGGCTCGCCATTTGTTACACCCTTCTTAACCACAGCACATTTTATATGGTTGTGCAGGACTTTTAACTTTCTTGGTGCTGCATGTCTATGTCAACCCAAGTTACCACCAGGATTTAACATAAGAAGGAAGGGAAGATGAAGAAACTTCTGCATGAGTCTCCACTCTCAGACCAGGAGACTATGATATGCCCTGAAACCTCAGGACAAACCTTGTGCCTCCTTATATATTTCTGTAATGTCAGTTATTAAGGCACATGCATTTGCTAAAAAGGGAAATGATTACCAAGTGGAGAACAGGCAGCCAGCTGTGCTCTGATATCAGGGCTGAGAGCTATACATTATTCTGGATGCCCGTGTCTGCCATTCTAACTGCATTTCCTGTCATCTCAGGTTGGGTGTTAGAGTGTTTTGCCGTTCCCATTTTAGGGGCTGTGTTTTGTTATTTGCGGTTTATTAGCTGGCTTCCTGTTCAAGCACAATTGATTGAGCATGGGAACCTGATCCTGTGAAAAAAAGAAGTCTGGATTTTGCCTTATAGTTACACCAGGTCTGGATAAAAAGCTGTGCAGCAGTTTGACCATTATTATGAGGAAAGAACCAAGTGTCCATAATTAAAGCACACACTGAAATCAGCTGAGAAATATGGGGTTTTAGACTGAATGTATATAAGCATGTGACTTCAAGAACATGTTGTAAAAGGTGGTGCTTCAAGGCAGATTTTTTAAGTGTGTGGTTTTCACTGAATTGTTCAAGAACGCCTCTGAGATTTCCTAATGAAGGGATTTCTTCATGGTTAAATTTTAAAAATATTTTTCTTTTTTGCATGTGATTTTTATGCCAGGAGTTGAAGGAGGTTTGGGCAAGAATGGTATGTGATCTCCAGACAACAGAAGGTTTCAACAGCTGTTTTAGTCTCTTCACAACTTTTTAACGTGTCATGTGTTTGTTACATCATCTAGCAGTAGAGTTTATTTTGGAGAATGCTCAATAGCATGGACATTCTTAAAATACTGTAATTATTGTACATTGTCTCTTAGTGGACCCATCCACTTTGTCTCAGGTGGAAGTGGATTCCTACTCTGATAGTCTTTCCACACTACAGAAAAGCTCCAGGCTTCTGCAGTTGCTGCAGATTAAATTGTAAATAAAACATGGGAGCTTCAGCTGCTTCCCTTGCAAATCCATACAGAGCTCCAAGAATTGGGCTGAGTTGTGTTATTTTCATCAATTGTCACTAATAATAGAAGTACCACTGCCCAAATTTCTGCCCTCAGTGACATGTCTCACCATCATCAGGATCTGAGCATAAGGGTAATTGTCATTCTGTAAACTATACTCTGGATGAGGCACAACAAGTGGTAGCCTCCAACTCACCCTCACCTTTGCAGATTCTGTGGGGTGGGCACAGATGAAAAGCTGTTAACAATTAATCACTCTAGATTGTCACTCTGACATTTACACAGAGGAAAGCTGAAAAGTAAGTCTGCTATTGCATGATCATTCTCCGTGATCATTTGCACCAGAAGAAATGGTGAAGAGAATACTCACAGGTATGAGTAATTTAGCAAACTCCACAACATTCTTTTACTATGCACTTCTATTCACCAGGGAAAATGCATTTCATGTTGAGGCTTGAATTCTCCTTTCATATAAATGAAATTAGGGGAAAATGGCCATTTACTTCCACTGTGGTGCATTTGTATAATAGAGAGGGAGCGAGAAAAGATATGAGTGAAAAATGTTATTGCACAGTGAAATGTAGGTATATATTTTAGAGGTAACCCAGATAAATAGATTAGATGCAGAACTGCAATAACACATACTACTTGATACCATAGATAGAAGGGTGCACTTGTGGTGTGCATTTAGGCAGAACTCCCTTTAGTACACAGAGCAGTGGAGTCCCTTGCGTGGTCTTACAGGGTCCTTGCAAAAGTCTTGCTTTCCAGCATTCCAGTAGAGAAATAAATTGCAAAACCAGAGACAAGCTAAAATCAGAATGCATCTGAATTTGAAGTGAAAGTAAATATTTTGAGGAACCCCAAAGCATGTTTGCCCAAAATGCTTTGTAACATAAAATTTAGTCATTCAGTGCCATTCTCCCTAAAGCAAAACTGTAATAATGCAATTTCCCACAAAGCACAATTTTTCTTCCCTGCATAGCTCTTATCTTACACTCTTACAAAATCTCTGGGATAGGGTATGTATGGCTGAAGAGTGGTTTGCTACAGGATCCACCCAGTCTTTTGCTAAATTCCAAATATCCTCATGTGTCTACTGGGGAAATAGAGTTGAGCAGAGGATCTTTTGGCCCTCCCTGTCTATCTTTTGGTAGATAACTAGAGAAAAGCTGTAAGAAAGGAATAGGAAGAAGCAGGTCTAACTTACTGTATGGTTGGCCCCCGAGCTGCCAACCCTGTTGACCATTTGGTTGTGAACTACATTCCCCATTTGCTTCTCCATTAAGGTCCCCATTAGGTTTTCCAGATTCCAAGACACCATATTCCCCATGAGAAAAAAAAAGGAGTATAAAGATTAATTCATAAGTGCTTACAACGTACAAAATTAGGTGGTATTTCTCCCCCATAACATTGTTCTCTTCTTTGATGCTCTGTTCAGCTCCTAATTCATTTGGGATCATAGAATGAAGTATGTTGAAATCATATAACACTGGTTTACTTCATCATCCTCTATCACATCCCTGGGATCTAGGGGCACTTGTTGGTTTTCCTCACTCTTGTGTCAAAGCCACATTTGGAAACATTGGAACTAAAAGCACTGGGAGACCACCTCCCTCCCCCCACTCCCTGAGGAGTACAGCAACACACAAGACAGTGATTTGCAAAGGAGGATCATCTCAAACTTGCACCCCCAGATGTAGGACCAGCTTACTTCAATTAGGAAAAAGGAAAAAAAAATATCAGATGGACTCTTGAAGGACATATACACCTACAGAACTGGTCCCCAGCTTGTCCTCTGTAAAAACAAAGGAAGGTCCCTGAATGGACCAGAACTCTAACAGTGTGATGATACTGCTCAAAAAATTTCCTTGCTTTCTGCATGAGTGGACTTTGTTACAGTTTCTCCCAGGAACTGATGTAGTGGTGAGAATTGCGAGGCAGAGCCTGAATATTGAGTATTTTGCTAGCTTAGAATTTAACTACTTAGGGAAGAAGGTGTACATGGTTGAAAAGATGAATGATAGTACCTCCTTTTTCAGATGAACTCCTGTTTCTCCTATTCCCACACTGCAGCCTTTAGAAAGAGTGTGCTGAATTTTCAACGAAAATGTTTCGAAGCTACCCCTGTTTTAGGATTTTAGTTGTTCTTCTTACATTTTTATATTTGCCTTCATCAAGGTCCTAAAACGTTTGTTCTAGCCTGTGCAAGTTATAAAGGCCATCCTTTTAATGGCTTGTTTGCATTCTTTTAATTATCTTCTTCAGTCTTTACACATGCATTACTGTGACCACGAATAAAAGGGATGGTGCTTATCAGCAAGGGCCAAGAGAAAGGCTGAAAGGCCATGAAAGAAAAGGCCAAGCCTGAACAGCAAGAATGAGTGTCACTCATAGCTGCGGGATGTGCCTGAAGCCAGAGGGAGGGAGAATGCAATATAAGGCATCAGAAAAGCTCCGGAGAAAAGGAAAGGGGCAAAAACCAAAGGAGGGAGACAACTCCCTAGTGCCGAATTTACAGTTACATATGATTTTTAGATGTCATGTGTAATATGTATAATGTCATATATATAACCAATGACCAGGCAACCTTGTTTTAACAATTCAGTAACAGATATGACATTTTCCTCTCACACTGTGTCTAAGAAGAATTTTGCCTTTACGTTTGATAGCAGGAGGGTGTGAGCATGAAACAGATGCCCTTGCAGAAAGGTGCTTTTTTTGCCCATGTCCTTAGTATTGTTAGGATGAGAAAGCATTGCAAGCTGTCCCTGAGAGCACCCACACTTATGAAGCACAGAGCTGATCAGCTGGTTTGGCTCCACTGGCCAAGAAGTAACTAGAGCTCAGCAGGGATCCACCAAACCCTGATACACACCTGCCCATCCATCATCCATAGCTTTCTGTCTGCCGAGAGCCATCAGCTGGGAAATACTTTTCATTTCAGAGGTGCTAAATAAGATTATAAACATTGACAAACTCCCCCATATTCAGTGAACACAATTATACTGTATGCCTGCAGAGCATGAAATTCAGATTGAAGTTTGTTAAACTTGCCCTAAATGTTATAGTGCGTTGCCAAAAGCACAGGCCAGTGTTCCAAATTCTCAGTAACCAGAAAAAAAGTCACTTTGGTTTTAGTTAACAGCTTCTCATTTTAGTCAGAGGACTTTCACTCCTTCAGATTTAGCGGGCAGTATATGCATGCTTCTTACCCAGTTGTCTACACAATGCAGATGATTGCCTTTCAGATGCTAGGCCCTGCCACTGAAATTCCCAGACGTATGCCTGCAGCAACTGGAGGCATAACCTGGTTATCTGCAGTGAGTCGTTGTCTTATAATCAGTGATGATTTCTAATTGGTCCTGAAATGTGTTTCTCTTTGCTGGGTTTGCATACGTAGCATCTGGGTAGATGCGCATTCAGTTCAGCTCCTGGTTGTGAAATGAAGACTTTCTACTTGGTAGGGCCTGCATGCCAGGAACTAATGACCACTGCTGCCGCGCGTCCCTTTTCAATAACCTGCTATTATTGAACAAGTCATATATGCAAAACCACATCACTTTAGCTCTCAAAGACTGGAATTTTCCTTGCTTCTAAAGAAAGCTGGAGCTAATTAATTTAGACTGGCAATTTCATTTGGTTGTAGGGGCTCTCTGAGAGTCTGATGAAAAAGACAACTATCTTAAGAATCTTCTGGCTAAAATCAGATCAGGTTAGTGAATGACAACAACACGCAGATTCACTTCAGGTCAAAATGTCACCTGCCACCTTTGCTTTTTTTATATCTGTTTTTTAAACATTTATTTCTCCACTGGTATTTGAAAATCTGGATTTATCCCAGAGCACCTGGCAAACAAAAGGGTGATCTCAAGAATAATGTAACCATTTGCTTCTACTATTCCTGCTCGATGCTGTGGGGCAGGGATTCTGTCTTTAGAGCGTACTTACCAGAGCAGCATCCTGCTTCATGACAACAGCTCCAAGGTGTTACCGTCATACAAATACTAAATGTTATTTTTCTTCTAGTCTAACTAACATAAGAACAAACACCAGCAGGTCAAGTGCTTTACTAAATCTCTTTATTGATTTCTGGTGCATATACTATAAAACCGTGGTACATTATCGACAGCAACAACAAGGTTTAAGTACAGATAAGCTTATATACAGGAAACAATTCTAGAAATAATTTGCTATAGCGACCCCTCCTACTCAGGGTCTGAATATCACTGATATCAGCCTGCCTCAAAGGAGTTATAACAGAACTGATGAGAACTGAAAATAATATAAAAACAGACAGCAAAATATTAATTAGAAACAAATGCGTTTGAACCTGAAGTGGCTTAGTGCCAGTGGGGGACTCTGATTTAACTAAAGCTACAGCATTTGGGAAAAAAAAAAAAAAAACAAACAAGTACAAAATGAATTACTGCCTCAAGACAAACACAACATATTGTATTTCTGTGAGACAGGTACTCTTCTGGACAAGTAGAACAGAATAATTTCATTCAAAGCCAATGGAGGGGTGAGACTGAGACTTCTCTACTAAATTAATATAGTATCTTGCACCTTCAATAACCCTTTCACACGAATCCCACTACAGGCTGTCAGAAGATGAAAAAACACATCCAAATCTGGGCTTCATAAAAAAGTTCAACCTTTCACATTCCCTGTTTTATCCATGAACTTTTTTACTTGCACATATTGAAATCTAAAAGCTTATCTATATTGCAAGTTATTGCAAAATCAAGTCAGATGTGAATTAAAAGTGATGTCTCAAACTGGTCCACCTGGTCATTTGTGTTTTCTAGACAAGACTGAAATCCAACTTCTGATGCAGCAGCTTGAGCCCATGCCTTGTTACACACACTGATATTATTTGATGGTTGATCGTATTACAGGGTTAAGCAAATTCCAAATAAAAGTAATAATACATGTTTTGTCCTTATAGGGAGAGGTTAGAGGTTTAATGGAGATCCTGGAAGACATAACTGAAGAGTGATCAGACTGATGACATATCTTCTTTCATAAAGGTCTCCAGAGAAAATAGTGTGAAAGTAAACAAGCATTATGTCTTGTTTTGTTGAAGAAGCATAGCCTTCCCACGCTGAGTTACCTGGAAATGAAAAAGACAAAACGTAATGGAAGTATCTTCCTGAAGTTCAGCCTGAGTGTGAGTACAGAGAGGGCACCCCTATGCCATGAGGACCATGGCAAGACGTGTTGTGCCTTGCATTGGAGGGATGGTAGTACACATATGACTAGTGGGCTGCTCAGTGACACAGGCACTAGTTCTGACACAGGATGGGACATGGTGTTTTCAGCATGGCCAGCGATGGCTTCTAGGGAGAGGAATCAGGAGGAGCAATTAAACATGCTTTGGTTCTCTACATGAAACACTAGGTGTGGATGGGAAGGTTTTCTCTGGAAGGCTGTCCACTGCCATTCCTAGTCTGAATTGGACAATGGTTCTCCTGGTTTCCTTCAAATCCCAGACTGAACAACACAGCTGGTTTGTCTGCTGTCACTTTACCAGGTTACTGTCGATCCTGGATGGGATAGTGGTTATGGAGATCACGTCCAGCTGCACCCAACCAAGTGCTTGTTTCATGTCATGGCAGGCTTGTGGAGTTATTTTACTCCACGGCTGGGCAACACCTATGATTAAGTAGTGAATTTTCTTGCAGTAAAAGCAGCAGAGCCCAATACTTGTTCTGGCAGGCAGTTCTGCTGAAGCTGCTGGGTATTCAAATGTGCCCCATTAAGTGCAGCATGCATCCGTGCCAGAGAGCTAGATGTTGTATAGTGTGACTGTGAATTGCTGGCTGGTTGAATTTGTGACACTGACTTTAGCATTTGGTTTGGGATGCTTCCTTCCACCTCCTCTGATAAATGCAAATGTATTGTATGAAAATATGAACATGGCAAAAAATGGCTTACCCTGTACATCACCAGGATGGCAGGGTCCCCCTCAGAGGTGGTGACATTTCACAGCCAAGAGGATGACAGTGATGAGCAGAATCACTGTAGTGAAGTACAGGGCGACAGCAACGTAACACCAGTGTGAGTTCTTCAAGCAGGTCGCTGCCAAATGGACAAGAGAGGGGTCTCACCACAGGCAGCAGCAAGTCAACTTTTGTTCTGAGTTATGGGAGTATGCAAAATCATTTTAGCTAGGCCTTCAGCAGGAACGTGTTACACTATGTGCTATAGATCTAGCACCTGGGGAAAGTAAAGAGCAAGTTTATGAGGATGTCCTCAGTGTGCTGCAGATGCAACAGGAAACATTTTTTTTTTTCAGCTAAATGTACCTGTAGAAGCTAAACCTTGCTTTGGAAATGGTTTTCTTTAAAAAAAAAAAAAAAAAAAGTAATCCTGGAAACTGGAAAGCTGTGAGTCCTAGCATTTTAGTTATTAAGCGAAAAAAAAAAAATATTTATATATGTATATAGGTTTTATGTATATAAACCTGTATATACCTATGTTTATATGTGAAATCACATTTTCAGGGTCAGAAGAATGCTTTTCCTGGCCAGTCACAGCTTATATCATCATAACTGTTGAGAAGATGCCTAAAAATGTGACCTCTCACCCTCTGTGGCAGTGCACAGTGTTGCCAAGACGGCTGTGTCAACACTTTGCCATGCAGTTTGCCTGCAACTCCCGCACAAGTCAGTCAGTGCTTCTTGCTCTGGAATATACCCTGCATTTCCCTTGGAGAATGGTTTGCAATGGTTTTGGTATCGTGGGTTATTTTTCTGAGGTTATACAGTTGAAGATCCACAAGGAAATCCAGAAGTTGACATACAGGATTAAAAACCAGGTTTTATAGGTAATTTGAAATTCTAGAGACTCTTTTCCCGGTTATCATACATTTTAAGCACAACAAAGGAACGCATGTTTAATTAGTCGTTGAATCCCTGCATCCATAATTTTCTTCTCCAACTGTAATCCTGTCCAGCATCTCTGTGTTCTTTTGATCCCCATTCCTTAACATTTTCCAGGCTGATCTGTATGGTAAAAAAACCCAAGTCTAAACCAGAATTATAACAAACACCTGACTTCTGTGATTTTAAAGAGGTTTCAGCGAAGAATGTGAAGGGACAGAGATCACCTATAGCATTTATCCGTATATAGCATATATGGATTTTGATATTCCTAGAGTAAAATTCTGAAAACCTGGAAATATGTAGGCAGAATCAGAGAAAGAAGGGAGGAAGTGAGGACTGGGGTATAAAAGGTGGTCAACAAACAGATGGGCCAATGGCGATGTATCAAAACTGGATTACTGACAATACTTTTCATGCTGCAGTCCAATCTCAGTTTCAATGGCATAAAATCAGAGGGCATTTGAAATGAAGCCGGTAAATTGGCTTTGCCTTTGTAACAGCAGGACCAAGTTCTCCACTTGGCCCACTCTCTTGCCGGCCTGACTGCCACTTTTCCTGAGGCTTTCAGTTCCTTTTTCCTTGTGGTAAGGCCAAATTAGCTGCCAATGGAAACATTTGTTCTCACCAGCATTTTCTGCAGCTAACATTTTTTCTATAAATACCTTAATTGTTCTTATGCCGTATTTTCTTTCCCTCTCTTTTTCGTTTTCACCTCATACAAGAGGTGAACAAAACTCATATCCAATATTTCACTTTACAAAACAAAATTTACTTTCAGGGCTGGTTACATGGTTTGAGCAAATAGTTTAATGTATCTTAAAATTTTCACTTAAGATAAACACAAGTTATCTGAACTTGTCAAATAACTGTTCAAAACCTAATTTTTACTCCCTAGCCATTACTTTCTAAAAATAAGTCAGCTTTTGTGCTTTAAATACTGTTGCTGACCTGTTCATTCACCCTAAATGCATTTGGAAATGAAAAACAATACACCTAAATTGTTGCTAAAAGAACAGAAGAGTTTGTGTCTCCACTGCAAAATAAATTTTAATCATATGTTCTGAGCATCCCCTCAGGAGTGGGGAGCAGGGGGAAATGGATCGAAATCACCTGCAACAAAGATAGAAAGTGATACTGTCCTATACCCTGGAAAAGTGTCCTGTACCCCTGTACCCCTGTACCCTGGAAAGGCTGCTGAATGGGCGGGGAGTTGCTGTGTTTTGTGTGATCTGCTCAGTAGAGGCATGGAATGGCAGTTTGTCCTGCCACCAGGTCCTGGTCCTCCAGTGGACCACACTGCCTGCATGGTGCACGTTCATTTGCTTCTGGGATCCTTCTGGGAGGAACTAACTGTCCCTTCTCAGAAGAAAGCTCATTGTATTTCAGAGACATATTCCCTTCCACCAGCGCAGACATGGACAATGCCAAATTTTACTCCTTCTGCCCAGAAGTGTTCTCCAGCAACATCCCCAGTGGACATTCCCATGGTCTATGTGAGACCTCGTATTACGTTCCTAGCAGCATATTGGAATGTATTCTGTGATGTGCTTTAAAAAAACCAAAGGTACTTTGTCGAGGTGCAACACAGCCTTTTAAATGCAGGCATTTCTGAACCAGAACACCACAACCAAACAAGTTGCACGGGGCCCATAGGAGGTAAGCGGCCAGGAGCTACGCTGTGCAGAAGCAGCCAGTTTGCTCCAGAGATGCTTGCATGGAGGAGTGTGGACACAAATCTGTCTGCAGCAACGAGCCCTGGGGCCACCCTTTGCTCCCAAATGCAGTCCATTCCAGCAACACAGGCAAAGGCTCCCTAGACTGACCCCAGAGGCAAGGGACGCCGATGCTGTGGATCCTTACAGGCCGAGGGACAAAAAGTTTAGCCTAATGCAAGCCTGGGGGCCTGTGACTCTACCTGCTAACTTTGAAAACGCTGTCACCAGTAGCCTTCAGGCACCCCCAGGGCAAACCAGCAGCTGGGAAAGGTTTTGAAGGTCTTTTAATTTGCCTAGACCATATCAACACCTCTTTGGACATCTAGCCCTAAGCAACTCCTCCACTATATGTAAATATGTAATTATTATGGTACATAAAGAGGATAAAATATAATGAGAAAATGTGGTGTCCTGCAGTATCGCAGTACCTGTATGTGTAGTCTTGGGTGTGCTATCAGGTCTGTCAGATTGCCATTTCACATTCACCTCGGCATATGTGACTGGATCACCTGTAAAGACAAAAAGGTGCTACAATTAGAGAACCTGCCCGTGGCCAGCCCTTGCCATTCTCATTGCGTCCAGTACCCTGCAGTGTCAGACCTTCTCTGAGAAAGTCTGAAGAGAAAGAACGTGCAAGAGAGGTGGTTTTAATTTTTTTTCTTCTGATAAGACTTGTGTGTCACTGAATGAATGTGCCAAAAAGAAATTACTAGAAGAATTCATGCAAATAATTGTCTTGCTGTGCAGTTTTCAAAAAAATAAAAAAAATGTTTTTCAGTTACTAAATTTTAGAAAAATAAAAAATACATTCTAGGTGA
Source organism: Ibidorhyncha struthersii (assembly GCA_013398815.1). NCBI lineage: Eukaryota > Metazoa > Chordata > Aves > Charadriiformes > Charadriidae > Ibidorhyncha > Ibidorhyncha struthersii. The sequence goes on along the minus strand of VZSZ01009717.1, from coordinate 28,978 downwards.
CTGTAGGTTATCATACACTGAACTACTCTATTATTAATTCTATTTTTTTTCTTATTATTCTGTATCTTATACACACATGTATACATTCTGTCAGTCTTTATGCAGAAGTTAATCAATGGCAACTTTTTTGACTAAATTATTTTTTTCCTATTTACTTCTCAATAAACTTTTTCTTCCTAGTGAGTTCAGATCTTGTACATGGGTAAGCAGCATGCCTGTTTCCTACTGTTTCTTCTTTCACAAAGAGGAGCACAGTTCCCACTGGAACAAAGCTATGCATGTGCATAGGGCAGAGACAAGCTATTTTTCAATCACTTATGAATTAAACATAATTTTTAATAATTCAGCATAAACCACCAAATGTAAAACATTATGCAAAATATAAACATACTATTTTCATTTCATCCGCAGATTTTTCTTCCTCACGTTCTTTCTTCCAAGTATTTAAAAGAGGTTTTAATTAATGGTTGGTAAGCACCACTGCAGACAGGGCACAGATTTTCAGTACAAACCACTAATTCGACTTTCTTTACGTAAACGGGAAGGAAAGCCTGTCTGTAGCTATTTCTCAGCCAGAATAGTCCAAAAGGAGCTTCCCCCCACCCCTGCGGTTGTTAGTCACAGAAAACAGAAACTTGGGGAGAGAAGACTTAACAACAGACTTATCTGAAATTTTATTGCCTTGCTAATTTATGACCATTCTCATTTGCCAGCAGAGGAGGCCCTCTCCACTCTTACATCGGTGCCCTGGATGCATGCTTTCCATGACTGAGATCCATTTGCCTGGGAAGCTTTCCATATTCGATGCAGGGTTGGCACGACTGCTCAAATTGCAGCAGCCTTCGTCTCAGTTGAACAGAGACACCCATTCCTCCGGACTTGTAAATCCCCATTTCGCACGCCAAGGCAATGGAGCAGGTCTTTCTCTCATTATGAATGTTTATGCTGTTTGTTGTAATGAGGTCTAGAAACCACAGGGTACAGCCAATTTTCCTCCAGTCACTGCTTTATTCTGTTTCTTCTAAGTGTTACTTGTCATGCTCCTTCCCAACCTTTTTCCCTGTTTGTCAGCTGCTCATCAGGATAAAGATCTTCCCAGACTATCCTTGTTCTGAGATATCTGTTTTTAGGATTTATTTTGGGGGGGAAAAAAAAAAGCTCCTCTATCCTTACACTTTATTTGACTGCCTTTACACACAACAGGAAGAAGTCTTTGTCAGATGCTGGTGCCTCAGAGCATACACCATTCCCTCTGAAAACTGCCTAGCATCTCCAGACTGCTTGGAGATACTGGCCTACATAAATTATATTGGACTAAGACATGGCTGCACTGAAAGAACTGCCTTGAGACAGAGCACATTCAGGCAAAATAAACCATGTCTTTTCTACTACTGGGAGACATGCCTTCCAAGTGCAAAAGGATTGCCTCTTGCTATGCATGGAGCCTCTGGCATGCACTGGAGCACTTTCCATAGCGCTGTCTCACGTTAGGCTTTCAGATGTGACACAGCAGAGATCAGTGCACATAGCGGGGGCTGCTGCAAATCTCCCTATTCCATATCTGGTGGTCGGTCAGTAGAAAACCCTCATATGCCCTGATAACCACTAGCATGGTTTTGACACTCATGGTTGCAACCATTAAAAAAAAAAATAAAATGTTTTCACCATGTGTTACAAGATTTTTACAACCAATGGAGAGCATTGCCAGGGTGAGTTTCCCCAAAGGTGTGGGGCTGCCTGGCAAACTGCACATTCCCTACCTTCCCAGCCTCAACAGGGGATAAATCCCGCCTGCTGCACTATCAGGAGTGCTTGATCACCTGGGCGGATTCACTAACAATAACGTGAGCTGGGCCGGAAAAGGTGACAGGACTTTCAGCAGCAGCCATTCATTTTCCCAAAAAAGTGGGTGGTTTGCTGAGATTGCTTTGCTTTAACACCAAGAGCTAAGCGTTGCTCTCCTTATCTTTGGAGGCCTCGCCTACACTTGTCCGTTATTATGTATGGATGCTTACCCTGGCCATCTGCGTGACAGAAAAGATTTGTTTCACTATCGCTGTAAAAGCAGTGCATCCTTTGGCTATGTAGTTCAGTGGCCAGCGCTAGATGTAAAGCTCAAAGAAGACAATGATGATGTTTAGGTACCTGACCTCTGTTATGCAGTGGAGCTGCATCACGTAGGCAGTGCTTTCAAATTTATATACTTTAAGGTATGCCCAGAAGACATCTCACTGCCCAGAGGGCGTCTACAGGACTATTGGCCCAAATCAGCAATATTGTACGATCAGAAAAGCTCACGGGACAAGGTATGAGTTGGAAGATGAGTGCAGGTGTAATGAGGTGGTGAACCGCCCTATGACACAGTTTCTCCTCCATCTTGTGATATTAAATCCGCAGATGAACTGTCAGTGTAGGAGGGAGAGGGAAGGTGGTGAGTGACTGGACATGCCTGACCGACACCAGTAGTTTCTGGTAGGTGTGGCAGTGGAAAGGAGGACGGAAGAAACTGTATTTTTATATCAACTGCAACACACCACCTTGTAGGTTGCCTGCTTTGCATGCTTTGCCTCATTTCCCAGGAGCTACTTAAATAAAATTTGCTTGCTGATTGTGTATGAAATAAGGCAGGTTTTTGTCTTAAGAGAGAAACCAAACAGATTTTTCTCTGAAGTGCCGTGGGGAAGATGAGCAAATGCAAGCTTCAGCAATGCAAAATGTAGGACAAGCCCAGCAATGTGGAGATTAAAAGCTCTATCCACCACATGCAAAAACTCAAGGAAGCAGAAGGGGGCCAAAGGGAGAGGAGAAGCAGGGTGCAGCCTAGCCGGGGGACAGGCGTAGTGGCCATGGGGAAGCAGACCAAACTTCGAGCTATGTAATCAGACAACATGGCATAAACGTTGAAGTCTGTAACCCAGAAAAATGCTCAGAGACAGGGCAGTATGAAACCCCTTTTCTTTGCTGGCCTAGCCTATTATTATTCCTGTCTCACAGGAGCAACTTTAGTCGTTACAAGTCTTGCTGTATCAATGATCTAATGTAAGATATGCATGGAGGAACAGAGCAACTGCTCCTTTGAGCTTTTTCAGGCAGGTAGGTGATAGCCAACTTCAGTGCTCTGAACTCACTGTAGTGTGGCAAATACCAAGCTTTTGCCTGAATAAAAGCAGCCTCCTAAGGGTGCCAGAGACCTGCCTTAGACTTATGAAAAATGTCGGATCTAAACCATTTTTAGTACCAAGCATTATCAAATGCCTGTCATGTTGAATGCAGCATCTTTCGCGTGCAGCAGCCAAGGAGTCAAAACAGTTAACAGCATTTGGCACAAGATGAGGACCACGGTTTCCTTAGCTTGTGCTCTCAACTGTGAAAGCGATGGAGCACATGTAGAAATAAAAGATAGAGATTGTAAGAATGTATAATGGAAATTTATATATATAAGAACACGAAGAAAAATTTGTTATGTAGATGGGTGGTTTTTCACTATACCTCATTAAGACACACTGACGCTATTAATAGGTGGCAAATTCAAGACTGATTTAAAATATTTCTTCATGCAACATATTAGAATCAGCCTGTAGAAGCCACAGGTTTAGGGTGTTATTAAAATAAAGCATTTATTAGGACACCAAAAGGGATGCAAGGTTCATAGAAATGACAAGAATATAGGTATTGCAATTGAAAAGATTTTTCAAAAAGATTATGAAAGAGTAAACACCATGCTCTAAAGTGCAAGAAAAACATTTTGCCTAAAATTTGGTTACTTAATTAGCCTCATAATTGGCCATCAGAATCTTTTAGACACTGTCTTTCCAAGCACCTCATACTGGCAACTTCTAAAAGTATGTTATTGGATTAGAGGGCTCTCAGGATAACTTACAAGAACAATTTCTAAGCATAATTCACTGAAGCTGTGTAAAAGCTGTGTAAAAGCAGTTAGAATTATAAAATACAACTGGAAATTTAAAGCATAGTCTCAGTGAGGGAACAAAAACATTAGGTGGAACATACTTTTATGCTTTCAAATTTTGAAACATTTTGTACAGATGGTTGTACTGGGCATGTGTGTGCATCTCCAGTAGGTACTTATGGGGTAGTTCTGCTCTGGGGTACCAAAGATGGTCCTGGCAGAGCAGCTGTTCTAGGGGGAACTGGTCACACAATCTAAGGGGCAAACTGAATTAATGCATGAAAGACAAAAACATCATACCTGTACAGATGCTTTTAGTAATGTGTCCCAAGGAGTGAATCTACAAAACTTATTATTATAGGATAAATGTTCCTTTGCTAGCATGTTCAGGACACATTTTTCTTTCATACTGTGACCTCTGAATATTATAATTTTAAATAATTTTTCCATGCTTAATTGTCTCATAACTAGCAAAGATCTATTTTTTGATCAGAATCTAAAAAATAAAGCTTGATACTTTTCTCTTAAAACCAGAAATTATTTCCTACTTATATCCACTGATGTCTATCTTCTGCACTTTATTTCTTGAAAATAAGTTTTTAAAGTAATGCAGTTATATGGTTGAAGACATCAGTAGCTCAAACACAAATTGTAGGACTACCAGTTTTCAAAATTATAGAAACCTCTGTTGAATTTTTCTCCTGTATTTCTCACAACATAGAACTCTTAGAAGAGAAAGAAAGAGAGAAAGAAAGAAAGAAAGAAAGAAAGAAAGAAAGAAAGAAAGAAAGAAAGAAAGAAAGAAAGAAAGAAAGGAAGGATAAATGGACCTATCATTTTACAATTTAAAAATATTTCTGGTGTCTAAGAAAATGAATCAAATTAAAATATAAAATGTAAATTTACTGCAGGAGAGAGAGGTCCATTCAGTATCATCAGTGCAGTGTAACTGCTACTGAGTCTCCAATAATCTTTCTTAATATTTTCAGTGTCTGATCATTAATGTGTTTCAGAAACAGCACATTTCAGCCATACTACTGAAATCCCAAATGGGATTTTAAAGGTCCATTCTTTACTTTTGCTAGAATTCAGTATTCCTTCTATTAATAAACATGAATTTGCCAAGCAAATAGATATATAATAAACAGAGGTGGATATTAATAGTTATAAAAACGCTTTCAGCATTTCAGCTTCTTATGATTGCTTTGATTTAAGAAAGAATGAAAGTTTTAAGAATGTGTCACTGAGCAAAAGAAAAGTAAGTAACATTAAGGTGACCATTTTTTACCTGTATCTGAAGTTAGTGAAGTAAAATGCACTCTTTCCTTGGGCGACACCTCTGCATAAACCACTTCACTTGCCATTTTGAAAAGATGCTTTCAGATCTGCAATCAAAATGGACTCACTGAAGAAGTAGTACCCCGTAGTACATCCTTTCTGACCCCCCCCCTGCTCCATCACACCACATTAGGTCAAAACAAATGTTTAGATGTGTGTAAAATGGAAGGAAACTAGATACTTTATTTTTTAAATGCAAATTCTCACGTACCTTTTGATAAACAGTTCCTAATTCTTAGCCCCTTCTATTGGTGTATGTTCTATTACAAACAGTATAGCTGCAATTTTATTAAGTTTCTCACAAATTGTGACCTTCAGCACACACATAATTTTCATTTGGAACCTGAGCTGGCAACACACTGAGTATGTACATATCCTCCTCAAACCAACTGGACACTAAAACGTATTTCGACAGAAAACTCAGGTTATGATTATTAGATTGCTTCAGTTTGTGATTATCAGATCACTTCCTCCTGAACTTCGTTACTTCAGGGTTGAAACCAGAAAGCAATGATGAGGAGAGGAATGGGGGAAATATCTGACATTCCTGAAACATCCCATTTCAAGACTTTAGAGATTTTTTTTTTCTGTATTTTTTATTTATTTATTTTTTATTTCATACTGAATGAAAGCAATTTTTAAAGTTGGGTCTGAAACAAAATATTGCTATTAGGACAACTTTCTTTTTTTTTTTCCCCAGATTTTCCCCCACATAGAAATTTCTACATTTTTTGGTTTTATGGTAATTTGAAATCATGCCAAATCTTTGAATTCTTCTTTCAGAGGAATTTCTGCTCTTCAGTCATCTCTAAAGCACACGCTAATTCTCACATCCCAGGGGCATTATTAAGCTGGTCATTAAACCAGGGCTGAGTCTGACCTGGGACTGCTGTGCATGCTGGTCATCAGATGTTATCATTAAAGGCAGACAATGCGCTTCCTTTTTTTTTCCTCTAGTAGAGGTGTTAGTTCAAGATGAAGCCAACGTAGTTATCATGGTGGTAAGTCAAGAAGTGCAATGTTTTGCCCTCTTGGGACCAGCCATTGAAGTAAGATGTAAAACAGTTTGGCTTTTTCAGCTTAAATCATTAAACTCGTTCGAGAATGGACTGGCGCAATCCTGGTAACTAAAAGGCTCCATATAATGATACCCACTTCCAGGGAAAGGTTTGAGGTGAAATGATTTGCCGCTGTCTGTCTTAGTTGCTAAGACCGAGCTCCTTATGCAGCCTGCCAAACCATATACTTTGAACAGACAAAGGGGAAAGGTTAAGGCAAAGCATATTGATTTTTTTATTCTGCTGCAATGATTTGGAGTAAATAAAAACTACTCAGCCATACTGGAAGACTTGCTGAAAAGTGTCAGGTTCAAACTGGAAAAACAATGATAACCATAGAGATGATTTCCCAGAAAGAAAAAAAAATATAAAAAAAGGCAGAAACCCAGCCATTTCAGAGACAAAAAGAAGAAACTGAACATTCTTAGATGAGAGGTATATATGCTATGGGGCCAGCATAACAACAGCACTGGGACATAATGCAACTAGTTTTTGTTTGAAGTGTCTTTAGGAAACTGTTGGACATTCTATGATTCTATGTGCCTCAGTAGGTATTTATACATTTAATATATGTGTAAATTGTACACATATTCCTATTTAATGATACGGTAAGACAGAGTAAGTTTTCAATGTCTTTATTAACAGTGCCAGAGAGCGAGCCCTCATCCGCCAGCCAGGCCTCCAGCTGCCTGCTGGCACGGTAGGCATGCCTACACCATTCAAGGACAACCACTCTGGGGGCACCTGGATGTATGCATACTGTATATTAGTTGGTATAACTGCATCCAACAGACGTCTCCAGCACCTACCACACTAAGGAGTCTCCCATGCTATGCACAAACACCGCCGTGCCACAGTGCTCTTGATCTGGGTTCTATGCACTGCACAAGCAAATACATGACCTCTGCTCTTGCTCAAGCTGTGTGATAGCACACCATTGCCTAGGGCTGTTGCGACATTTGGTTCGTGCGATAGGATGATTTCAGGTGAGTTCGCATTTGACGTCGTGCCATCCTCGAGCAGCCCGTAGGGAATGGAATAATTTGCTTGCTTCAGGGCATTTTTAGTAGCTCTGGTCCATCATGAGCAGCCTGATTCATGTTCACAATTCAGGACAGTCTTCCTCCGTAGAGAGGAGATTTCTGACAAGGGAGACAAGCACCGACCATCATGTTGACCTGCATTATTTTATGCACCTGGGAAAACAAGCGGTGGAGTGGTCACAGTCAAAGCACCTACCTTGGAGCCAGGCCCTGCCTTTCAGCAGCAGCTCGGAACACTGCAGGAACAGAGGACATACCACCCCTGGTGCCTCCTTCACCTAGTCAGGAGACATTCAGGGACCATTCCTCTGACCTTTCAGGAGAAGACGTTAGGACTGTAGAGGTACCTATTTCTCTCTACTGATTGGAAAGCGAAAGTAAAAGTAAGTAAACAGCTTAGATTTAGACACACACCCTTAGGTGTCTAAATGGGCGAGCAGAAGATCTCAGGATTAAAGCGTTTCTGTCCAAAGGAACATAGGACTATAGAATCATAGAATGGTTTGGGTTGGAAGGAACTTTAAAGATCATCTAGTTCCAACCCCCTTCCAGTTCCAGCATCCTTCCCCTTCTAGTTCCAACACCCTTCCCTTCCCTTAGCAGACAGGTGATGATTCAGTTGAAAAAGACATTTGCTCCCTGACTTCGCAGCCAAGATGTTCTGAGGCAGATTCTTGACTTCAGCAAAATAACATGAGGAAGGGATTTGTATTAGCACTGTGCCCTTGGTGGCAGCGACGCAAAGCTAGACTAAATTTATTTATTGGAGACACCTGGGGAAAGGAGAAAAGAGGCTCTGGAGGCACAGAAGACGGTGATGTTTGTTCACTGTTTCCATCCTGTGTATTACTAGTTGCACAGAACTGACAAAATTATTGTCCTGGTTTGAGGTAAAACAGGACCAATTTTGTTCAGTAACTTTGCTTCTTAGCTGGGCCTCTTCTAACTGCTGAAATTAACAGCATATTGTGCAGACAATGTTCGCTCTCTCAGAGTGATAAGACCAATGTTTATGGCTGATGTCCAGACGTGGTATGCAGAGAGGCTCTTGCTTATACTTATTGCTGTAACACCCAAGGCCAACCAACTTGGTTACTTGCCACGTTGGAGGGTTGGAAGCGGAAAAGCACAGTGGGTTCCCACCTGCAGGGAGGAGCGGACAGGCCAGGTGACCCAAAACTGACCAACAGGGTATTCCATCCCATCCTCATCATGCTCAGTATAAAAGCCCTCTGAGGGATCAAAGGGTCAGCAGGAAGCTGGGAAGCAGGAAGAAAGGAAGCTGGGAAGCTGGGGAGCTGGGAGCACTGACTCTGGCTCTGGCTCTCTCTCTCTTTTTCTTGCTTCAATGGCCGACATCTGAGGAGGACTCTGTTCATCTGTCTTTGGTCCTGATCCTGCATGCAGATCCGGAACCCAGTTCCCGTCTTTCACTGAGTCCAGCCTGGGACTGCCCCAGTGCCAGCCGGTGTTGTGATTGTCATCCTGGGAGCTTGATACAGTTTTGTATATATTTCATTACTTTCTTTTTATTTTATTATTAAAATTTCGTTAAAGTAGTTTAGTTCCTTCTAAACTCCTAAGTCTCTTTTTCCTCCCCTGCCTCTCTCTTCGAAGAGGGGTAGAGGGGAGCATCTGTCGGTCCCATCTGGGGTCCCCCACATCCCCAGTGGGATTTGGCCTAAACCACGACAATTATTTTGTCAGTGGATTTGGGGAGAGCGTGTAAAGATGTACCTGTCACTAAAGGATATTTAAAGGGTTTGGCAGAGGTCTTTTGCCCTCTTAGACCCCCTTTGCATTTTAATACCACAAAATAGCCACTAGATGTCTCTACTGCACCATAAAATATGTCAGAAATTATATGCCATTTAAAAGGAAGAAAATTTTATATGCTTATATAGCCTTTTTATTAAAGTATGAGCTGCATAAAATAACTTGTCAGAAAGAGCTAGAGTGTGAAGGACAAAGAAGCCTGGAAGATAAAAAGGGAGTGGATGAGATGGGTAATGGCTACGAATTTGCGAAGCACAGAAGACTTAGCAGTAAGCTTCTCCTAACAGATGCCAACACAGTAAAGTATTGTAGAGATACCTCCACCCCTCTAGTTGGAGCATAAGCTTAAGCAGTTTAAATCCATCCTGATCGGGGGACACGAGTGTGGGGGAAACGGGAAGCCAGTATTAGAATCATAGAATGGTTAGAATTGGAAGGAACCTTAAAGATCATCTAGTTCCACACACACCCCCGCCACAGACAGGGACACCTCCCACCAGACCAGGTTACTCAAAGCCGCATCCAGCCTGGCCTTGAACACCTCCAGGGATGGGGCATCCACAGCTTCTCTGGGCAACCTGTTCCAGTGTCTCACCACTCTCCCCGTAAAGAATTTCTTCCTGATATCTAATCTAAATCTACCCTCTTCCAGTTTAAAACTGTTAGCCCTCGTCCTATCACTACACTCCCTAATAAAGGGTCCCTTTTCACCTTTCCTGTAGACCCCCTTCAGATACTGGAAAGCTGCTATGAGGTCTCCCTGCAGCCTTCTCTTCTCCAGGCTGAACCCAACTCTCTCAGCCTGTCTTCATGGGAGAGGTGCTCCTGCCCTCTGATCATCTTTGTGGCCCTCCTCTGGACCTGCTCCAACAGGTCCATGTCCTTCTTCTGTTGGGGGCTCCAGAGCTGGACACAGGTCCGCAGGACACAGTACTCACCAGAGCAGAGGGGCAGAATCACCTGCCTTGACCTGCCGGCCACACTTCTGATTGCAGCCCAGGATGGAGTTGGCTTTCTGGGCTGTGTGCACACACTGCTGTGTCACATTGAGCTTCTCATCCACCAACATCCCCAAGTCCTTCTCCTCAGGGCTGTTCTCAATCCATTCTCCACCCAGCCTGTATTTGTGCTTGGGATTGCCACAACCCACTTGCAGGACCTTACACCTGGCCTTGAATTTAATGAGGTTTGCAGAAGCCCACCTCTCAAGCCTGTCCAGGTCCCTCTGGATGGCATCCCTTCCCTCCAGCACATCAACCAAACCACACAGTTTGGTGTTTTCAGCAAACTTGCTGAGTGTGCACTCAATCCCACTGTCCGTGTTGCTCACAAAGATGCTAAACAGCACCGGTCCCAATACCGACCCCTGAGGAATGCCACTCGTCATTGCTCGCCACTTGGGACATCGAGCCATTGACCGCAACTCATTGAGTATGACTATCCAGCCAATTCCTCATCCACTGAGTGGTCCATCCATCAAATTCATGTCTCTCCAGTTTAGAGACAAGGATGTTGTTCATGACAGTATTGTGGACAGATGTGCAATAGCCATATCCTATGATTAGTGATGATGATAGCAGAGATGGAGGAGGGTATCAAAGACCAGACAGAGTATGTATCTCAAAATCTTTGGCTAAACAGACCACGAAGGTGGTGTCGGGTGATAGGACTTCAGTGGGGCACAGTAAGCAGCATGCTGGCAAAGCTTGGAGGGAAGAGATGTCTTGCTTCAGGCAGCCCTCTCATAAGGGCAGCAACTACCTAAGACTGACCTGTTTGATTTCTTGAGTTTGTGCATGTAAGCCCCCCCTGTCCCAGGACTTAAAGCTCCGCTATAACTCCTACTTAGAGGAAATCCCCTGCCTTAGACTAAAAGAAACAGCCTTTTTCCCCCTGAAACAGATAATAGTGGGTTGATGTTCCTGCACTGGGGCAGAGTAGGAACTGGACAATCTATGAAGATCCTTTCTCAACCTTGTCTTTTCACGATTTTTTTAGTTTTTCTTTTTTAACAGTTTTGAACTCTTGACTATGGACAATAAATTCACATCTTTTATATCCAAAACAAGTACATAACTTATGTATATAAATCTCCACGGATATAAGCCACTGTATCACTTTAAGTTTTCAACTTTTGAGCATAAGCTGAAGAGCTGACTAGAGCTGAACAAGCGAAATAACAGCCACAGAGAATAATTTAAAATAGTATTTTTTTTTCCTTTTTTGCTTTTAAGTAACCATGTGTAAGGTGGCAGATACAAACTTAGTATGCTTGGGAAATAAATCCTGTATTTTCAGGAGGGTGGAGGCCCTGCCATCTCATAATTAGCCACCATTTCCCTTAAGAATTATATGTTTTCCTAGAAGGGGAATAGGAAAGTACTTTTATTGTTGCTTCTGACCAATATATCTCTTAAGAATTAATTCAAAAGTACTGGAAAGTTTTTTAGACTGTCCACAACTTGATTTTTGTCCCACATACGTACTTAGCGAAAAGACTAAGACCAAGTTTAATGCTATACTACAACGCATTCAGGTAAAACTAATTATTTTCATAGTACTTGGAGGCAAGATAAGTGTTAGTACATGGACCTTTCTCTGTTTGGTGCCTTACCAGCTCTTGTTGATTTTTTGTAAGGGTAGCAGCAGCCTGAGTGTGGAGAGTATGTTTTCAGAGGATTCCCAGTCTGCTTGGGAGACTAGAGACACAATACTCTTTCCTTCTGTAGTTATCAGGAGAAAGCTTCAGGCACGATTTCCTGTGACAACCTTATTTCAAACATTTGGAGATCTTCCTAAGTCTGAGTAGAGCAGTCTGCATGTATTGCACAGTGTATATCATAAACAGCACTAATAACGAGGATGTGACACTGAGCTGAAATTAATAAATAGCTGCCTTCTGCCAAAAAGTAATTCAGTATTTTATGCACAATGTTTAAAAAAGCCTTGATTTTAAAGGTTTTATGGTGCATTAAAAAAGCTCAGAACAGCTGTGAAATCCTACTAGAAACAATGGTACATCAGAAAAAAATCCTAGGAAAATATGTTAATGAAATCTGAATAGTCAAACTGAAAGCTCTAATACTGCTGTGTTATTCTTGCAGGAAACATTGTAGCAGTTTATTCTTATTCTTCTTTTCTTATTCCATGCTCTCTTAGTTTGGATATGGGCTTAAAAAGGCAAACTGTTGAATTCTGATCTGTCTCTTGCTCAGCTCACCTAAACTATCATTTGCAATCTTGGATAACTTATTTTTGATTGTATAATTTTGAGTATTATTTGCACATGAAGGAATTAAAAGACATAAAATTCATAATTCTACAAGGAATAAAGCCCCCTATTGTTTCAGGCATTGCTGTCCTTCTGTTTCAATCAATTAAAGCCTGAATGGCTCCAATAGCTTAGAAGAAAGCCCTTGGGTAAGGATGGTAGGTATTCCATAAATGGCAGGAAACACCAAAAGTGAACCTGCCCAGACAGACAGGTACCCCTACCTTTCCCTGTAATTTCCTTCCTTTGCTGATGCTGGCATAGACAGATATTTTCCTGTGGTATCCAAAAAAACATGCACAAAAGAGTTAGAGACAATGAAGCAACTGAGCACCTCTTTCCTCCCTCTGTCCTCCGCTCTGAGGCCTGCCCTGGCTGTGACATCCTTGGTCTGAACAAGTCCTTTGAGGAGTCCAAGTCATAGAGGGGGTAAACTTCATCTGACTAAATTACACATTCTTTCTGCTTCAGTTGTTTGAGATAGGCACAGCTACATTAGTATTTCATCTCATCTCCTGGGGAGGGAGACAAGGACACAGCAAGGGGCACGGCATGTGCTCTGTGAACCATAGCTGGTGATCAACATTCAGGTTTCAGCCGGGCAAATGCACAGTGTGCAGCCTTCTTCAGCTGCACAGGGGCACCTGAACCGTACGAAGGCACTGTCAGGATCCACATATATCACTTCATGGCCAGGTCAGCGCAGTATGGACACAGGAGAGGGAATATGCTCCCCATACCAATCTGCCTGAGACCGGCTGGAGTGGCAGAGCTTCTCCAAGTTTACCCCATGGATTAGTTGCTCAATACTCAGGAGGTTTCAGCTCACCCAGGGTATCCACTGCAGACGGAGTATCCACCAATCCACAGTATCTCTGACTGTGAATTGCCCAACACTGGGCTGAGTGGCCATAGGCAGCTGGGGGGACCACTAAGGGTCACTGGTTTCCAAATATAATGGTTACTTCCCTTTTCACCATGGTGAATGGTGAGCATACATGGGATGCTACCTTGGCATCTCTGTAGCGAGTTCAGCCCAGACTTCTCAAAGGTCACCTGGCACATCCAACACGTCTGAAGTACAAACCTTTCTCCATCACTCTCAGCTGGAAGCAGCAAGTCCTTCACTGAGTCTTTCACAGTATCCCGCCTGTAATCCTTCCCTGTTGGACTGTGAAGACCTGTTCATCTCCTCTGACCTCCTCATCATGACTGGTGCTTGAGCCTCTTTTCCCTCCACACAGCCTGGCAGTCTGGAAAAGGAAGCAGAAGTGACCAGCCTGTCTGGGGACAATGGAGAGGAGAAGTGGACTCCAACCAGCCTGACCCAGGCAACGGCCACGAGGAGCATGAATCCCCCCTTGCCTAGAGGCAGCTGCATCACTGGTATCTCCTGTCTTGTGGAGATACTGTAGAGCATCCAAGCGTTCAAGAGCTGTCCTGGACCAACAGGCATCCAACCCAGCAGCTCTGCAGGTGGGACAGGCGTGGCTGAAGGAGTGATTTTGCAGGGTAAAGCTCCACATTGCACATCTGTCTTGTGCACCCTGCTCTCTCCCTGCTTCCTTCTCCCTGGTAAAGGCTAAGGAGAAGCAGCAGCGAGAGAGAGAGAGGCATTTTTCTGGGTGGCGTTTTGGCAGACACCAAATTGGGTGCGAACACCCGATCAGGCTGTGCATGTCCATGCCACGGTACCTCTGTGCTGGGTTACGTTTCCCACAGCAAGCATGAAGCTGGCGTGAACACTTGTGCGTGTGGTTTGCAACTTGAGAAGTATAAGAGCAGGTACTCGTGCCTCGCCCAAGACAAAGTTATGCCAGCCACGGTGAAATACAACAGTATCTGCGCCAGTGCAGACCTGGCCTTAACATGATGTGAACTCATGGTATAATGGTTTTTGCAGGAGCAAAAGATAAATCCTGGGGGGAGGATGATGACAGACCTTCACATTTATGAAACTTGCTGAAATGAAGACTGACTTTATTTTAGATCTGCTGTTGGAAGAAGACACAGATTTGCAGGGCAGGAGATTACGTTCCCACAGATTTCTGCTGTTTCCCTGGAGGACAGCATTGTGCAAAACTTCCAACTGCTGACTATTTCTCACCAGCTGGGTTTATTTGCCTGTACCAGTCAACTCTTTTGAATGAAAATCATCGCTTTTCCATCAGTTAAAGAACTAGGGATAGCATGAATCCATGGGGAACTGACAATGTTCACAGCATCTCCGAGTGTGGTAGGTCTGGGGAATCACAGGGGAATTTCATACTGTGGGAAATGGTAAAAACATTTGGTGAATTGGGAAACTACTTCTGAAAACACATGTAATTTAATTGTTATAATAAATCTAATTACTATTGTATTAATTGATCACAGACAAGTATGTTGAATTCTGTGAAGATCATGCAGTGAAAACTGATCTGCCTGCCAAAAAGCTCGCTACACAAGAACTTTATAACCTAGAAGAGAAAGAAATAAAGTACCCATCCAGGCCATTTCAATTTTAACCACAGTGGTGGTTATTTTCAACTTCTGTTTTTGTGGGTTACTAGTCTGATTGAAAGCTCAAGAGGAAATTGCATTCAACAACTGACCTGTTGGAATTACATTACAAAATCACTTCTTGTATGACTCTGTTGCTGTATTCCTTGCCTAACTTTGCTTGGGAAGCTTACAACACTGGTGAATATTGTGCAAGTTTTCCTTGGCAAAAAAAGCTTAAAACAAGGGGAAGTTCACAGGAGTTTTAGTTTTCTTAAAGCTATTTCAATTATCTATTAGCAATTAGGTGTAATTTAGCTGCCATGTGAGACAATGAGAGCAGGGAAGATGCAGTCAGTAGCCTGGCTCAGCCGAGCATCCATCAGGGCAGGTCCGAAGTCAAGGCGGGAAATCAATGGCTCAGTTGAGCCAAAATGGGGTCCTGAGCCCCTGGACTGGGGCGTGGGAGGAGGGGTCACCTCAGGGGTGACCCTTCAGAGTCAGTTACGCTCATGATGAATTCACAGATTCTGGCACAGTCCTACAACAGAGTTTGTGAATTTCACTGTTGAAAAATGTTCCGTGTCCACCTTACCTAACATGGGCAACTAAACAGGTGTAAGGAAGCAGGTATCATAAGCTAAACAAAGCAGTCTTGGACCACCACAAACCTAAAGCAGAGGAGCAAGCTCAACTGAAAACACAGACCCAAAGCAATACAGGCAGCAACGACTGGAGGTATTTATTGGCATATTCGCAAGGCAATTTACAGAGACAGCAAAACAGACTTGTCACCCTTTCTAGCACTTCATGCTGACTCTTTCAACAGGACTTTTGACACGTGGTGGGAAATAGGTCCCTACCCTGGCAATCTTAACCTTGTCCATGGTTCCTCACAAGGTGCATCCCCTTCTGTTCTTGTGCTTTCATGGTGAACAACCACGGGGAACAAAGACATACCCTGTTCCAGTTTCCTGTCTCACCTATTTCTTTCCCTCCAAAGGAGTACATCCTCTGGATAAATACCAAGTGCATTTATAGCAACTTGAAATTTTTTCTTCCCATTTCTTTGAAGATCAGTATGCCAGACCCTTCATCTTCCCTGTGAGCTTCTCTGAGCTTAACACGATATTCTGTTTCCGGACTAGAACATTTTCCTAGCTTAAATGGCCTGTCTTCTGGTATACATTTTTAAAGACAGTAACCACCCTTTGTAAATCATGTATCTTGGGAAGCAGTCATTGTACAGGTATCTGTTGAACATGAAAGTGACCAGACAGGAACAAACCATAGATCTTCCAGGTGAGCCTCCCATGCCCCCACTGCCCATTTTCTGGGTATCATACCAAGAATTTGAACAGCTTAATCCAGGGTGCTATGCTATTTAGCTCTAGTGCATCTATCCCATGGACTGTTAAACAGTCCTCGTCCACACAAGTCACTTGACAAAATAGCCGTGCTGGAGACAATGAAAGCTTTTTTTAACCCTGCACAGGCAAACAGATAAATACCACAGCACCTCACTTTAAGCTCCCCTAGAGCCCCTTCCATGCTAGATACACACCTCTCCCCTTGTAAATCCAGTTGACTTCGTCAGCCCTTCCAAAACGACAGTTGTGCGTGAATCAGTCTGGGAGCTTTCCTGTTGCTGCCACATATTCAGGAAAGTTTTGGGTAGTAGAAGTCATATTTCCATATCAGTCCAGAGGGACAGAGAAGAATACTTGTAATCTGTCCCGATCTATATGCCCTGTAACAGCAGTGCCATTTGCTAGAAGACCTAGTCATTATCTGCCTTCCTGGTTTACAAAGCTCCCATTTATATCCTTGGACAAAGAAGAGGAGGGAAGTCAGAACACCTTATGAAATCTCACCCACTTACGACAAAGACAAACTGAAAGTTCTCAAAGAATTACTGACTTCCACAGAAAACAGGAAAAAACAAATAATTGGGTTTACACTGAATTGCATTTTCAATAAGACCTTCAGGTCCATGTAACAATGTTTTTAGCTGCCCTAAAAAATTATGTTTTGCAATTGTGAAGAGTCCTCAAGAAAAGTATCCATTGTCATGCCCTTCAGCAGTTTCAACAATGAAACTGTATTACCAAGAAGCAACTTCTGTTCTTTGCAACTGCTGTTGTATCTTTGTTTCCTCTTGGTACTGCCACTTCTTAACCAATTACTTCTTTCTCATATTGTCACTATTACTCCCTGTATTGCTTCTCCTGGAGAAGTTTGAATATGATCCTTGCCACAGCACCTCTTGCCCCTGTGGACCTCCTACAGCAAGGACTTTCAGTATTCTGAATTCCAATTTCTTGTGGAGAAAGTCTGACTTCTGCACAGCCAGCTCTTCCCTATTAAGAGATTGTCTTGGGATTAAACTGACCAATGGTGCAAAGCCAGTTCCTCAGTGAGGAGCACTTTCTGGTAGAGATGAAGGCTGAATCTATATGGACACAGTCTCCGTCATTTGTTATATTGACATGAAATCTAAAAAGCCAAGAGAAAAATAAAAATTAGAGCAGGACTTTAGTCTAAATATTAGAACACCTATTTCTTATTCTTTGTAAAACTGGGCCTTAAAGACTGCAGAGAACAAACTAGAGAATTATTTAAGATGAGCCCCGCTTGGGGACAATCAGAATTCACATGCACGTGAAATGCATGGTGATGCTCTGATACACCTTCTATTAAAACACGCTGCTTTGATCCCCACAGAGATGTACCACATGTACTTGTACTTCACAGTCTACAATGTGTTGCGAGCGTAAAAGGCACAATACACCAGAGCAGGAGAGAGAAGGTCCCAGGGGGACCCATGGCAGCAGTACTCCTCCAGTACAGAATGGAGCCCTGCCACCTCTTCCCACCCATTTTGCTGAGTCTCTGCAGAATACATAGGATGCGGCAGCAAAGAAAGCCATCCTCCGGGATGTGGGGAAAAGCGATGCCTTCTGAGGCACAATCCCCCAGCCCAGTGACCTTTCAACATGGTCCTGAGCACCTCAGTTGGTCTTAGGAGGCCCTGTCTATACTGGCTGAGTGTTGAAGCCTCCGAGACCAACGGGGCAAGCTAATTCAAACAATTTATAATGTCTTAACATCAGTAGTTCTTCCTAGTAAGACAAATGTTATCCATCTCATATAGTGGGATTGTACTGAAACAAGCTACTTTAGGCACAACCTAACAACAAAAGCAGGCAATGATACCCCTTCCTTATTTCCCTGGGGACATAACTAGTTTTATTAGCTTAGTATTAGCATTTTTACAGCCACATGACAGTCCTCATTTGGTAAGATAGGCCAGTTTATCTACAGTGGAATAGCTAATACAGAGTAACTTTTCTACTTGGACAAAAAAGCTACTGACTTTCCTCCCACATAGTGTATTTGAAAGAAAACTCACAAGTTTGTGTCAAATGACTCTCCATTCACCCAGAAGAATTTGTTTCCTTTCCTGCGCAGCCCAATCCAGAAGTCTGTTATGCGTATTCGATACATTATAAAGTTCTAGAAAAAGCACAGAATAAAATGACATAATACAGATATTACATTTTTTTATGATTATGATTATATAGCTTTTTGTACAAAAACTGCACAGATATAAACTGTGTCACAGAATATACAATGGTGAACATTTTTTTTCCCCACAGGTCACTGACGTTTTACTGCTAAATTTAATTAGATGAAATACTAAAGGAAGTCCTAGATCCACTACTAACAGTCAATGAGGTCCCAGCTGTTTAGTTGGTGATCGTGCAGAGTTTTACTGACCATCCACGCTGTCCCACCCTGTCATTAAAAACATCCACGTATGTCATTAGACATACCATACCACGTTACACACTAGTGCAATTGTTTCACTGTATCACCAGGAGACTGACATTTCAGTACAAGGACATGTATTTAGTGGGGACACAGTGCCTGACTCAGCACAGGTTGCCTTGGCTGCGTCCTATTACCATAATTCCTTGGATGTCAGTTACGTTGTGTCTCTATCAAATTCAAGTCACATATTTAAAATCCCCCAACTTCCCAATTTTCACACTTTTATTCTTGACACTAATAGTATCATAAGTGTGTGAGTCTGTTCTGTTTTCCTGTTCCTTATATTCCTCACTGTAAAGTCAGTTGGGACTACCTAAACTGAAACTCCAGGACATTCAAGGGCACACACGAAGTTTACCATCTGCAGTATGAGTAAAATAAAGACTTTCTCAATTCTTTCCTTATGATCCTATAATTGTCTCTGAAAACACATTTGCTATAGTGCTATTTTCTTTTTTTTTTCTCAGCCATACAGAACATTCTGAATTGGTAGGACACTACAGGAGACTGAAAGAGCAAACCAAAAAGAAATGGTTTGAAAACAACAAAAACACACAGAACCTACTGCACAAAATGGATATTTTCAACACCATGAGTCCCAGCATCATATAACCACAGCTCGTCTTCGCCTTTTGTGGAAACAGAGTAATTGACTATTCTGCGCAGAACTAACAACATATTTCAGTTGGCCACTAAACCATTTGTAAAGAAAACGCCCTTTAAAAGAACTGTGTCCTTAAAGAGTATCAAGAAGATAAGACACATAGATGTGCACCACTGGTCTGTAAACTCAAAATTAGTTTAGAGGTTATATTTACTGTGGAAATTGCTGTTGACTGTAGTTCGGGTACCCTGGAGAGGGAATGAACATCAAAAGGGTGTGAGGGGGGAGGACAGGATAAATTGCCTAACTTAAAATCCACACATAAATTGCCAGTTCAAAAAAACCCCAACCACACCTTCTTTATTAATAATTGGGAGTCATAACTCCATTGTTATACTCTTTTGGACTTTTAATTTATACATTGTTTGCCTTTTAAATTTCTGCAATAACCTCTAAGGTAATAATAGAATTTCTACAGTGGATTTTCGTGAACAGACCATGAAGAACTCTGTAGGCTGTACTGCCTTGCAGCAAAGAAGCCTGCCACGCAGCATGCTGGGTTTCAAGCTATACAAGGGAACAAGTGATGGAGTTACAGAAACTGTTAGGGCAGCAGACATAACACTGAATTCAAGGCGCTGGACATCTTACCAGTTCTTGACGGCTGTCAATCACTGCAAGGGAAGCTCCATAGTCAGAGCAGGACTCCTGACTGGAATTCCAGTCTGCCATGGATCTGCCTTCTGAATGATAGTAACACTTCTTCTTGTAGTACAGCCAGTCATCTGGGCACGGGTCCAGCTGTGGTAATTTAGGTGGATCTTTTGTTCAAATGAGGAAATGAAGAGAATGTTACTTACTCATCATTACGTATTTAAAGTACAATTGTATACACATTTACATGTTCTGGACCTTCTTCCTCTATTTTAAAAATATCTGCGACTTGCACTGAATTAAGCAAATGGGTGAACACAACACAACTGAAGGATTGTTCTCAGTCTGATGTGTCCAGTAATCGCTGATTACATGCTCACATGCTGGGCATGTGCCAGCAAACAGACCCCTGCATGTGTAAGTGCAAAACTCCAGCTACATCAGAGACATCACAGGTGAGAACATCAGGGCAGAAGGCTGTCTTTAACAAAGAGTGCGGACGTAGACACTAGTTATTTACTGTGAAGCAGCTAAAATTCGACCTTAAACAGGTTCTGGTTCAATGTACTCAGTTGTAAAAAGAACCAAGTCAAGAAGTCAGTACTGACTCCCTAACTCTGCTTGTGGCTCTGCCATTCCTCAGCATTTTGCAATGCTGCAATACAAGGAAATCCTGCAGAAAGTTAAAAAAAAAAAAGGTCAGGTTTAATGCTGCCAGAAACAACTGTCCAAGGACAAACCCTAACACAATTTAGTTTCACTTTCCTTTTCTGGATTCTTATCTCTCTGTAAGAGCAGCCATGACAGTATGTGTGGGAGAGCTGAAGGCCAGTGGAAATACCTTTTACCCCCCAGCAATGAAGAGACAGCCTAACTGAAGGGAGAAGTACTGAATTTCTCTTTCCAGAGCTAGGTTTTTTTAAAATAGATGCACTCACTTAGAGATATCCATGTTAGGAGTAAAATCACAGCAACAGCAACGACAATTCCCGCAATTCTTTTCAAGAAAGAAAAGTGTGAAAACATATCTAAGGAGAGAAAGAAATATTAATGCACGGCAAGGAGTAAAGCACCTGTAAGGAACTGAAGACTCGGGTCAACAAAACCCATGCAGATACATCAACTTAAAAGATTTCCCAAACGCTTGCAACGGCCACCTGAAACGACTGGGTGCTGCAGAGCTTCAGTACTCCTACAACTCGACGGGATTTTCAAAGGTATTAAATTGCCAAATCCCACAGAAGTACTCGCAGAACACGGTCCCCCGAGCGCTTGAGGTACACGGTACCGCCCTGGGGGGGACGGGCGGCCCCGGCCCCGGTCCCAGCCCCGGCCAGCCCGGGGACCCCGGCTCGCCC
>VZSZ01009716.1:0-13344 GCA_013398815.1 Ibidorhyncha struthersii | reverse complement strand
CTTCAAAATCTTCCAGCTTTTCCCGCTGTTGGTCTTAAACTCCTGGGGATGCTCCAGTAGATGACATCGAGGGGAAAACTGGTTTAGAGCTTGAAAATTAGATGCCGTCCTATGCGGGCTCGGAGGAGGCTGAGCCGGACTCCGTTCCTGTGGGAATTAAAGGTTGGGAGCGGGATAACCACCAGTGCTGCGGGATGGAGGGATGGGGCTGGGGGTGGCCGCGCTGTCCCAGACCTGTGCTTGGCCTTGAGCCCTTTGTTACCCTCGTCGGATGCCGGGAAAAAAAAAAATATCTATGTCCATTGGCGGCAAGAAGCTGAGTCCAGATGGTGGCCGGGGCGGTGGCGCCTCACTGTGCGGGGCCACCCAGTTGCCCCATGGTGTCCCCAGGGACTCCGGCCCGGAGTCACGGGGTTGTCCCGTGGCTGCGAGTCTCCATCCAGAGGGGTGGGGGTGGGAAGCGGCTCCCGAGGGATTAACCCTCCNGGCTGCGAGTCTCCATCCAGAGGGGTGGGGGTGGGAAGCGGCTCCCGAGGGATTCACCCTCCAGCCAAGCGCTGGATCGCGGCACGTCCTTGCAGAGACGGCGGGTGCTGCCACCCCTCCACGGGTCCCATCCCCCCCCCCGACCCCAAATCTTTTTCTCCCCCCTCTTGGCCTTTTTTTCTGCTCATTTTTCCTGCTCCTCACCGGGATGAGCATCAGGCCAACACTGACATCAAGTGGCTGCTGGGATCCCTCGCACGCCTGGGCCGTATCCTGCCTCTCCCCGTACTGGGAGCAGCCCAGCACCACCCGCATGGCCTCATCCTGCCCCGGCCAGTGGCCCGGAGCCGAGCGGGGTCAGGAGCCATGACTGGCGGTGCTGGACATCAGCCCGGTGGGGTCTCCATCACCAGGCAGGCAGGATGCGGCCAACCGTACTCCAACCGTCCCCAGCCAGGCCATCGCCGTGTCCTACTCCTGTCCCCGGCGTGCCCGGCCACGGCAGTCGATATCTCAGCGGGGTCGAGCCAGGCGCTCTGACAGCATCGCCGAGCCGGGAGCATCCGCCGCATCGCTCGCCCACGGGGTGCTAGTGGGGACCCCCCCGCCCTGGGCCACGGCACCCCCATCCCGCGCCTTTGCCCCGCCGGTGGCAAGGTCACGGTGACGGGCGTGCAGTGAGGCTGCGGTGGCCCTGCCACCGCCCTGGCGCTGGGGACGCTTGTCCCCAACACCCCGCTGGTGACCGTGGACTTTGTGCCGAGCGCGGGAGCAGTGGCAGTGACGCGCCTGCTGGCGCTGGCAGAGCCCCAAATCGCCTGCGAGATCTAGCTCCGGACAGCAGGTACCACCGGGGTGACATCCCCTCTGCTCGGGGCGGGGGGATGATGTGACACGGGGCTCCCCGGGGAGGACGGGTCCCCCTGCGGTGCCGCTGCCCAATCCGCAGGACCTGGAGTCAGCTCTGGGAGGAAATCACGGTTTTATTCCCATTTTAATGCAGGGGAAACTGAGGCACGGCAGCGCACTGGGTGCCAGAGCGGCCGCACAGTCCCACTTTTGGGGAATAAAGGCTGGAAACCCCATTTTCCCTCCAAACCACCGGGCTTGGAAGCCCAGAGGAGTTTTGCAACACCCTGTTCCCCTTCATCCTGGATTCCCTGAGCTCGGATCCGAGCTCACCCCGGGGAAGCCTCCAGCCGGGGATGGGTTGTGGGGAGAGCGGTGGCTCCGGCGGGATATTGGCTGCAGGTGGAGCTGGGAATAGGGAAGCAGGTGCGGGTGCTCAGCCCCTCTGCGGGAACCCACCCGTGGGTGGGGAAGGAGGCGGAGGCGTGCCGGGTGGATTTAGCTCCCGAGAGGGTAGAAGGTTTGGCTGCATGCTGGGAGGGCTGAGCTCTTGGCTGTGTAATGAGGTGTGTCAGGTCTCTGCAGACCTCCCCCCTCCCAACCTTGGGACTTTGCGGCTGAGACCCCTCTGTCACGGACCTGTGACCCTGCGTGGTGCTAAATGGGATGTTGGGGGGTGGGGCTGTGGTGTTGGGCATCGTTTGGGGAGGGCTCAGTGGTGATGGTGGTGGTTGTTTATCCCCCAAGTCCGGAAACCCTCTGCTGGGAAGGAAAGGGAGGGGAGAGTCGGGGCTGTTCCCAGCACCGGAGCAGGGGATGCTCCCGGCTGTGTGCCGAGACAGCCCCAAGATATCCCCACCCCTGTGGTCCCAGCAGTCCTCGACCCCCAGCATTGCCCCTTTGTCCCCCCTCCAGCTCCCTCATGGCTCTGCAGTGACCAGGAAGGATCAGGGACCTGCTGGTGGCCTGGGACAGGTCGGGACCAGACGGTGACAGGTCAGTGCTGTGGCTCTCAGGTTGGGGTTCGGGTGCTGCCACCCAGCACCTTTGGGTGTCATCACCCTGTCCTCCCAACCTTTGCATGGACAGAATGGGGAGGGGACGTGTGTAAGGAAATAGGTCCTTTGCCCCAGAAACGTGGCTTTTCCCGGGGATTTCCTGGCTGATGCAAGGCAGGACATGAGAAAAAAACATCAGCTTTGAGCTTAAGGTGCTGCTGGAAAGAGGTTGTCCTCACCTGAGAAGGGTCTTTGCTTTAAAATTGGGTTTGGCCCCTTGGTGGGTCTCTTTGGGTCCATCAAGATGTCAGCTCTTGGGTAGGATGGGAGTGCAGCTGGAGATGGGGAGATGCCAATGGTCTCGCATGGCAGGGAGGAGGTGTGGGGCTCCGGGGAGCAGCCGGAGCGGATACGTGAGCATCGCCTGCCCCAGTACCCCCACCCCAGTGCAGGGCCGCCGGGAGCCTCGGAGCTGCATCCAGCACCCATCCTGACTGCGCTGGCACCCAGCAAGGAGCTGGTGGTACCATCATGTCCCAGGTGGAAGGTATGGCTGAGTCCTTGGCCTGTCCCGGGGGAGGCGCAGACTTTGCATGGGGACCCCAGTGCTGGTGTGACACCCNTTTTTCTTGGATTTTTGATTCTAAAAGCACCTTTTGCCCCAAAACACGGTTTGCAGGGTGCTGGGCTGCTCCAGGAGCTCCTGTGGCTGCAGCCCCTGTTCCCACATTCCCCNTTGGTCAGACCTTGGGGGGGACAACACAGAAATAAGCACTAGAGGGGAAGCGGAGGCAGCTGGTCCCCAAAGCATGAGGGATCCATGCATGGACCACCCCGCTCCATCCCTCCTAGGAGGTGAGGAGACCTTTGAATACTGCGATGTGGTCGTCAACAGCCAGGAGAAGGTTTCGGATGTGTACACGCAGCTGGAGAAGCTGGGAGAGTAAGTGGGGGTCCCACATCCCCACTGTTTGGGGATGGTCCACGGCTGTCCATATGCAGCTGTGGGTGGGATGCAGGGTGGTGGTGATGGCTCCTCCATCCCTCATCCTTGCTCTGTCCCAGGGGAAAATTCGGGACGGTGTACCGGCTACAGGAAAAAGCCACTGGCAAAATCCGGGCTGGGAAATATTTTCGGACACGGACGGCTAAAGAGAAGCAGGCGGCTCAGGCTGAGGTGGAGCTCATGAACCTGCTGCATCACCCACGCCTTGTGCAGTGCCTCGCCGCCTTCCAGGGCCCCACTGAGCTGGTGATGGTGATGGAATAGTGAGTGGTGGGGCCGAGTCAAGTTTGGGGGTGGTGGGGACAGTGCTGGGCTCTGCCATGGAGAGCACTGAAGGTGGGGAGAGGTCCCTGCACTGTGGGGTGCTGGCGTGGGGCGTAGGATGGATGGAGAACCTGCAGACCCAGGAGGTATGGGTGGTGGGATGCTCCCAGATGCTGAGTCTGGGCTTCCCGGTGGGGCTTCTCCTCCTTGGGGCTGGTAGACCTCAACAGGGGTCCCCAGCACTTTGTCCTCCCCCAGCACGGGAAGCGGGGAGGGGTCTCTGCACCATGGGGTGCTGGCACGGGGCATAGAGTGGATGGAGAACCTGAAGACCTTGGAGACAGAGGTGATGAGATCCTCCCAGAGCACTGAGTCTGGGTTCTCTGGTGGGGCTTCTCCTCCTTGGGGCTGGTAGACCTCGGCAGGGTCCCCAGCACATTGTCCTCCTCCAGCGTGGCAGGCGGGGAGCTCTTTGAACGCATCGTGGACGATGACTTCGAGCACACAGAGCCCAGCAGCGCCCAGTACGTGCAGCAGATCCTGGAGGGGCTGCAGTTCATGCATGGCCAGGCCGTCGTCCACCTTGACCTCAAACCTGAAAACATCGTCTGTGTCAGCCCCAGCAGCCACTGGCTCAAGATCATTGACTTTGGCTTGGCGCGGAAGCTGGGTGAGCAAGGAGGGGGGTCCTGGGGCACCAGGGCAGGGACTGTCACTGTCACAGGGACACGATCCAGCTGGGCATATCAGCTTGGCCTCCTCCTGCCCGTGCCATTGGGATGGACAGCCCTGTGGCACCAGATCAGGGCCTTTCCTGGTAAGATGCACTGGGGAAACCTGCATGTCCCCATCCCTGCCTCTGAGGTGGGGAGCCCCGAAACCTCCACCCCTGCAGGTGCCCGACACCCAGAGATGCTCTAGGAGATCACCGAGACCCACAGTGGGTCCTGGAAGGGGGCCAGCTCCACCTGGATGCAGGGGCTCATCCACCTGGCATGCATTGGGTTGCAGCTGGGTTGCCCCAAGGAGATCCCAGCTGGAGACCTGCCCCATAGTCTCCATCTTCTCCGCAGCTCCGGACACCCCCATGAAGGTGTTGCACGGCACCCCTGAGTTCATGGCTCCAGAAGTGGTCGCCTTTGAGCCTGTGGGCTTCTCCACGGACATGTGGAGCGTTGGTGTCATCTGCTACATCCTGTGAGTGGCCTTCTGGGAAGAGCAGGTCGGGCTGGAGGGGGCTGAGCTGTCACTGATGTCCTTGCATCCCCTCTGCAGGCTGAGCGGGGAGTCCCCCTTCCAGGGGGACAACGACATGGAGACACTGAGCAACATCACAGCTGCCCGGTGGGACTTCGAGGAGGAGACCTTCTCGGAGATCTCCCAGCAAGCCAAGGACTTCATCAGCCAACTGCTGCAGAAGGATGCCCGGTAGGACCTGGGGGAGACTGTGGGGTGCTGAGCTGGAGCTGGGCTGGGTTTTGGGGTGCCAAGGAGATGAGCAGGGGAAAGGACTGAACGGGGTTGGTGGAGGAAATGCTCCATGGGGCTGTGGCAGCAGCTGAGGGTCTGATGGTGGAGCAGTGCCCCCCCATGACTGCCCAATCTGCCCCCAGCCGCCGGCTCTCCAGCGCGGGGGCTCTGCTGCACCCCTGGCTGCAGCAGCCCCAGCCCAGCAGCACCAAGGCGCTGTCGAAGGAGAGGATCAAGCAGTTCCTGACTCGTCGGAAGTGGCAGGTACCTGGGGGGGATGATGAGGATGTGGGGATGGGGACGGATCTGGTGGGCCTCAGTGCTCCTTCTCTCCTCTCCAGAAAACAGGCAAAGCTCTGCTGGCCCTCAACAGGTTGACCCTGCTGTCCCAGAGCCTGGAGAGGAAAGCATCAGAGGCTCAGGATGATGAAGGTGATGGCCCCTGAAACACCATCCCCAACACACCCCATCAACCCATTCTCTCTGCTTTGCCAACCCCAACTTGTGCTCCTGGGCAGCTTCTCATACCTTTGCTCCAACCTGCCCTGGTGCCACTAAACGCCCGGGCATGTCTCCAGTGTGGCATTGCTGCTCCAGCTTCAGTGTCCCAAGGTCCTCTCCATCCTCATCTCTGAGGGGCAACCTCTGATGCAGCCTTGAAACGGGTGCATCCCCCTCTGTGGGGCTGCGACCTGTGTGTGACCCAGATCTCTGGGATCCAGAGCTGATCCCCACAGGACCTGGCCCACAGGTGCCACACGTGTTCCTCCAGCAGAGGAGGGAGGTTGAACTCGGCCAGCTCCTTACCCTTCCCTCTGTCCATCTGCCCACAGACCTGGGCTGCAGCCCGGAAGAGGACCGAGCCTCTGGGTCTCTGGCCCAAGGAGGATCCAGCTTCTCGGAGCTGCTGACGAGCCGAGAGGAGGAGGAAGGTGGGAGTGCTGTGGCCACCGGGGAGGCAGAGAGCAGCGTCAGCGTGGCGATGCCACCCCAGCCCTGGACCACCTAGAGCAGCTGGTGAGGGAGGAGCAGGGAGGGATGGGGATGAAACCTCCTCCAGCAGCTCACGTGATGACACGGCCAGCCCGGGGTAGACCCAGACCCCAGGGCTCCTCTCCTGTAGGTGAGCTCTGGGGTCCCATGGTGTCCCACGCCTGCTGTCCCCAGCAAGAAACCAGTGCCCCTGTCTGCATCTGGGGTAGAGCTGTCACCAATAAAGCACCGAGGATCTCTGCACTCCTTTGTGCTGCTCCTTTTTCACCCCAAAAAATCACTGGGAGGGGTGGGAAAGAGCTGCCCAAGCTGTGTCCACCCTTTGGGGGCTGGCACCAGGCTCTCCCCCTACCTGGGCCACCACCCTTGTCTTCTCTGGGAGGGACGCTGGCCCTGGGCACTGGGACTGAGTGCGGGACGGTTCTAGCAGCATCCCTGGTGACCCTTGTTTGGAAGTGTCAGTGAGGAGGGTTGGCATCACGTCCCCAGTCCATAGGCAGGAGGAGCCAGGGTGAGCCCCGGGTGGCCCTTTCTGGGCCAACTCTGGTACCGGCAGGGCTAGAAGGAGCCCAGAAACTGCCGTGTGACCTCCAACCTCCTCCTAAGGAGGCAGCTTGGGCAGAAATCGGGGTTTGGGCACCCCTGTCCTTCAACAAGGAGTGAGCAGCCTCTGGGGAAAACAACCCCAGGCACCAGTGTGTGCTGGGGGACGCCCAGCTGGGAAGCAGCTTGGAGTAATGGACCTGAGGGTCCTGGTGGACACCAGGTTGACCACGATCCAGCAATGTGGCCTTGCTGCAAAGAAGGTGAATGGTGTCCTGGGCTGCATTAAGCAACGTATTGCCGGCAGGTGGAGGGAGGTGATCCTTCGTTTTATTCCGCACTGGTGCGACCACACCTGGAGGACTGCGTCATGTTCTGGGTTCCCCAGTACAAGAAAGACATGGACACTGCAGAGAGTTCAGTGCGGGATGGTGAAGGGACTGGAGTACCTTACCACTAAGGGAGCTGGGACTGTTTAGCCTGGAGAAGAGAAGGCTCAGGGGGGATCTCGTCAACGTATATAAATACCTGAAGGTTTGGGTGCAGAGCCGGGATCGTCTCAGTGGCACCCAGGGGCAGGCCAGAGGCGATGGGCACCAAATGAAATACAGGAGGTTCCATCTGAACCTCAGCGAATGCTTTTTTTTTACTGGTGCTGACGCTCTGGCACAGGTTGCCCAGCGAGGTCGTGTGACCCAAGTGCCGGGTCCTGCACTTGGGTCACACCAACCCCACGCAGTGCTACAGGCTTGGGGCGGAGTGGCTGGAAAGCTGCCCAGCGGAGAAGGACCTGGGCGTGTTGGTTGACAGCAGCTGAACATGAGCCAGCAGTGTGCCCCGGTGGCCAAGAAGGCCAACGGCATCCTGGCCTGTGTCAGGAATAGCGTGGTGAGCAGGACTCGGGAAGTGATCATCCCTCTGTACTCGGCACTGGTGAGACCCCACCTCGAGTGCTGTGTTCAGTTCTGGGCCCCTCACTCCAAGAAAGACACTGAGGTGCTGGAGTGTGTCCAGAGAAGGGCAACAAAGCTGGTGAGGGGTCTGGGGCACAAGTCTTATGCGGAACGACTGAGGGAACTGGGGCTGTTCAGCCTGGAGAAGAGGAGGCTGAGGGGAGACCTTGTCGTTCTTTACAACTACCTGAAAGGAGGCGAGATGGGGACTGACCTCTTCTCCCTGGTGACAAGTGATAGGACGAGAGGAAATGGGTTCAAGTTAAGCCAGGGGAGGTTTAGTTGGATATTAGGAAAAATTTTTTCACTGAAAGGGTTCTCCAGCATTGGAATAGGCTGCCCAGGGAGGTGGTGGATTTGCCATCCCTGGAGGTGTTTAAAAAAAGGGCAGATGTGGTACTTGGGGATATGGTTTAGAAGTGGTTTTGTCAGGTTAGGTTAATGGTTGGACTCGATGATCTTAAAGGTCCCTTCCAACCTCAACGGTTCTATGATTCTATCTCCATCCTTGGACATACTAAAAACTTGTCTAGCGGTGGTCCTGGGCAACCTGCTCTAGGTGGCCCAGGTGACCTCCAGAGGTTCCTTCCCACCTCAACCATCCTGTGATTCTTTGAAAACTTACCTCCTGTTGAAGCTGGGCTGGTGGCTGCTCTCCCCCAGTACGCGTGGGAGCTGGAGGGCTTGTGAAGGTGCCCTGGTCGGGTCGGAGTGGTCCAGCCCTGTGCTCGCTGCCAGGGTGTGGCCATGCCAAATGTACAACGCACAGCTCCGACCTTTCCTCCTCCTCTTTCTCCTGCCCTGCTGAGTGAGGCCACCAGGGGGTAGGAGGAAAGTGGTGTTTTTATTAAACAGAGCTGGAGCCGCCCACTCCCACAACTGCAGTGGGGACACGCTTCTGCGAGCTCTGGCCCGGATCACCCGGATGCGGATGAAAGGGACACCAGCCACCAGAGCTGCTGCCGGACTGGTGATCGCAAACCCACTTTCGGATAGTCTGCCGAACCCTCTGGGAAGCTGACGGCCACCATGACAGGAGGTTTCCATATCAGGACTTGGCATCCTGCAGCCTCTGGAGACGGACAGAGCAGCCAGACAGCCTGTGGTCCCTTGGTTGTGGGACTTCAGGACTCTTACCCGTTCTTCTCTTGGGCTGAGGGGGAGGGATGGTGTCACCTTCCTGTCCCGTTACTATGGCATCGACTCGCCAGCTGACAAGGCTTTATCAGCACCCAGGCCTGAGTCGAATTTTTGTGGCAAAAGCCTGTTCCTGTTAATAATGTCCACGGCTGATGGCTGCTTCTGGGTACATCTGACCATGGGAAGCAGCAGACGGCTGCGGTGTGGCAGAAGACTTGGTGGTCTCTTCCCATCTCGGAAACAGTAGATGCAATTTAAGAAGGAACTTATTTTGGAAGCTGGTGCACAGACTTACAACTGGAGCACAGGAAGCCCTTTGAGAGGTCCCTCCCCATGATGGTGAGACCACCTTGATGTTCTCGTTGCTTGGAATGCTGTAGGTCATTCCTCACAGGGTCTGACCGTGGCTCTTTGATGGTCGGGTGAAACATCTCCCGAGAAAGCTCACGTTCTTTCTGTTCCTCCCGTGTTTTCAGCGGGAGAAGCGGGCTCGCTGCTCTGCGTTGGAGGAGAAGCTCCGTAGAAACAAATAAACAAACAAAAGTATTCCATATTCTGTCCACGCCAGTTGTTTTCCCTTCCCAGAGTAATAGAGAGAGACTGAGGAACCCCTTTCTCCTCTACTGCTCTTCTCTTGATGTTCACATACACCGTATCCTAATTTTTACCCGTTATTTGTTCCCTGTTTTCCTCGTTACACAGACTCTGAACTCACACACATCCCTTGGGAACCAAGCTGAGTGCCTTCAAGCTGCAGATGATAAGCAAACACCAAGTTATGTATAATCAATCCCTTGATGAGCTACTTACCATGTGACATTACCAAAATATTTCTGGTTGGGAACTATGTTTATCTTCGTCTGTTTTCCAAACTCCTCCCACCCCTGAAAATCCATCCCAGAACTCCGGGCGTGAGTTTTCTCTCTCTAATCCTGTGGTTTACACTGTAAAAACTGATTTACCTAGAGAAGAAGCTGATTTACCTACAGAAGGCACACATTTCTTCTCCTTCTGCTGCTTCCCATGGCTTAACACACTAAAATGTGTGCTTGAGAAAGCAATGGGCTAAAAGAAGAGTGGTGTTATACCTGGAACTCGTTACAACCACAAAGACATTCGGCAGCACTGAAAACAGAAATCCCATCTCAGCATCTCCGAGATGAAGGAATTAAGATCTTGACCCTTCCATCAAGAAGGACTCTTGGGTTGACCTTCACTTCAGCTGCACAACTTCAGAGTAGGGCTTCGAATCAGAAATCCTTCATCGAGGCAGAGGGGAAGAGCGATGCCCTTGGGGAACCTTGAGAAACAGTTCCCCCCCCCCTGTCTCAGGTACCCTCTGGTCCTGCTCCTTGGAGATACGTGAGGTGGGGTCAACTGCCCAAACACCCTCGAGCTCCTGGAGCTCAACCCTTTGGTGCCAAGTTATCATGATAATCTCAGGGTTTATTTTGGGCTGCACAATCGAGGTCTAGAAGTGCTTTTTTTTTGGATGAGGAAATATTACCTGGGTAGCTCTAACATCAAGAAATAGTATTTTTTTGTGGACCTGGAAAATCAGGGGGCAAAAAACCCAGAAGACTACGATGTCCTGCTTGAGTGTTTTCCGGTGAATTGAAACGAATTAAGAAAACGAACCTAAGTCTGAAGTCAACCTTAATGTAAAAAAAAAAAAAAAAAATTAGCCCTGGGCACATATTGAAGACAATTATTTGAACACATAATTTCTAGAAGGTTTTTTTAAGGACTATTATAGCAGGGAGTGAACAGCCACTACGTAATTTGAATTGTCACGTAAAAGCCTTCACGTATCGCAAGTCAAACACCAGAAAAGTGGTGAAAGCAGAGAAGACGCGAGAGTACGAGGACTTGGTAGCAACAGATGCAAAGGCAGTTAAATGAGGACAGAAGCTGTAGGTGATGAAGGAACATCAGTAATACCCGAGTTGTGATGTGCTCAGCTCTCAGCGAAGCTCCCTGAGTGAAGCGGGATGTCCTCACCTCCCAAAGTGCACGGCCGGGTCCTGGCCAGGCTCTGGGGGGAGGTCAGGAAGCTCTTCGTGGTCACAGGAGCTCAAAAACTGTTACCCCAAGGTGCAGTGTCCAGGATGGGTTGTGCAGGGCTGGACCGAGAGAAGAGCAGATGAGAGCCATGAAGCCCCCCAGCCAAGTGACCGCAGGCGCTCCGGTTGGTCTACCAACTCCAGAGGCATCTCAGTCTCTGAGGTTGAGATGAGGGGTGAGCAGGATGCTCCCCCACCTCATCCTCCTGGTACCGCTGGTGCAAGGACTACCACGTCCAACCTGCACCAAAGACCTCCAGCACTGAAAACCTGCGCTGGAGGTCCAACACAAACCCCAGAGACTGGGGGGCCCTCTTTGCAGCTCAGCGCCATGTCCGCAGGGATCAGCCCAACGTCAAATCTCTCATGAAACACCTCCCTGTGCACAAAGGGCCACAAGCCCTGTCCTCCCCAGTGCACAGGCCCCATTTCACGCCTGCTTTCACTGCCTCCATCCCACCATCGCAGCCCTCGCCATGGCCAGGAGATGGTACCATTGGCCTCGTCCCTGCTTCTGCTGGGGATGGAGAGCCACAGCTGTCCCTCATGTCAACCCCATCCCGCCCAGCCCTGCCCGCTGCTCTCATCGCACTTGCCCTTGACACGGGACATCCCAGCCCAAGTCAGAAGGGACCTCATGGGACCTTTGAGACAAAAGCCTGGCACTGCCTGTCCCAGCAGGCAGTCTGGGACCTGTCCTACCACCACCGGCTCGGTCCTCACGGGGTTCCCTGCGTGGGAAGTCTCCGCTCCTGCCCTTCACTCCCAAGCTGGGATCCCAACCCTGGTGCTTCCCGTCAGGGAAGGTCCTTGCAGCATTTTCCAGCTGTGGTCAGGAAGGTGTTGCCAGCGTGAATGCAGGTGCTCCGACAGCACCCAGGTTTCACCCCGGCACATGGGCAGGGTGCTCGTGGTGGGATCCAGACCTTGGGGTCCCCGCAGCCCCCCCTGCCCCATAGTAGAGCCTCTCCCCAGCGTGGGACGGCGCTGGGTGAAAGCCCTGGTGCTCACACATGGTCCTGGTGACATCTGCCCTCCTGGGCACACCTCTGGGACAGCGCCGGGGTGGCCATCCCCGTCCCCGCAGAGGGTCGCAATGCCTTTCCTTAAAATCCAGGATCGGGGAATTAAATGCAAAACATTTAATGAGGTGCTGAAATACTTAATGAAATGAAGAGATTTCAACTGCAAAACTGAACTCCGGAAAATCAGAACGGACCCAAATGTGGGTGACCCCGATTTCGGTGCCACCGCCGGCTCCTCTCCCACCTCCCAAAACCCCGGAGATGATGGGGAGGACGCGGCACCGCGCCAAGGGCAGCTCGGGAATCGGTGGCAGCTGCCTGCTGGCGTCGCGCGTCCCCCTCCGGCTGGGATTTGGGGTTTGCGGGAGAGGTTGGCAGGACAGGTCGGACGCGTTCCCCCGGTCTTTGCGGTGCCGAGTGCCTCCTCGCCCCGACACCTCTTGCCGAACAGGAGATGCCACGAGCGCCGGATGGACGCGGTGAGGGCAGCGTCTGGCCCTGAGGCTACGCGGGGATGTTCCAGACCACGGCGGAACCCGGGGGGGTCCCGGGATCCCCATCTGGATCCGTCCTCCACCCATCCCCCAGCAGGTCTCTCCTTGAACCTTAAATCTTGGCAAAGCTCACCAAAGCTCACCAAATGTCGGCAAGTATCATCAAATCTCATCAGAGCTCAGTAAATCTCGCCAAATTTCACCGAATCTCGGCAAATCTCATCAGATCTCAGTAAATTTGTCGAATCTCAGCAGATCTCAGCAAATCTCACCGGATCGCAGTAACTCTTGGCAAATTTCACCAAATCTCACCAAATCTCAGTAACTCTCATCAAATCTCACCAAATCGCAGCAAATCTCCTCAAATCCCACCAGATCTCAGGAACTCTCACCAAATCTCACCAAATCTCACCAAATCTCACCAAATCATCCTGGTGGCAGTTGGGAGCTACGGTTATTGCTGCCGGCGCGGCCGGGGCCCTGGGAGACGCGTGGGTCCTCGCTCTGCGCGGGCGGGGAGGAGGCAGGAGCTGCGTGTTGAGGGGGTGAAAGCGGCTGCCGCATCCCCGGCCGCGCGCGGGGGACGCTCTGCCGAAGGCGGTGGGTGCAGCGGCTCCCCTGGGAGAGCCGGTGGGGAGCGTGGACACCAAGGCCGGCTCCGTCCCCCCGTGTCCCCTCCCCGTGGCACCCCTGGGCGAGGTGGCTCTGCTCGTTCGGCTTTATCCCGGCCTGGTGGCCAAGCAGGAGCATCCCAGGCCACCAGGATTTGGCCCTCCCGGCAGGGCCGTCCCCTGCCATCACCACGCCAGCCCTGGCACTGGGCGCGGGTCCCCACCCAGGGAGCCCCCAGACCCGGTGTCACACGCGCTGGAGGTCCCCTGCCCAGGGGTGCAATGAGTTCGCTCAGCCTCAGCTCTCCCCTCTGCGGTGGCAGAGGTGGGGAGGGAGGGGCAGAGGGGAGGGAGCCCAACACCTCCTGGCTGCCCGCTTTGCTCTTGTCTGCCCCTTGCAAAAATGAAATGAAATAATAGAATAAAATCAGAAGGGAAATAAAATAAAA
>VZSZ01009715.1:72734-114073 GCA_013398815.1 Ibidorhyncha struthersii | reverse complement strand
ACAGTGCCGAAACTTTCTTATGACCTGGCTGGTCATAGTGAGAGCAGGTCCCCTGTGCTGTTTCATGACATATGCCTGCTTCCCACAAACTCCAAAGAAAGGCTTATGGATCATTAGCCACTCAGAAAGGCGCCCACACTTCTTGCCCTAGGCCTGTGTTTCCAGCCTACCAGGACAAAAGATGCCATGCTCAAGACCGGCTGGCAACCCGCTGACACAGTCTAGGTTTTCTTTTTTGTGAAAGATGGTACACAGCAAGTGGTCAGGGAGCCCATCCCCTGCAAGAGCCTGCATAGCATTTCCCACAGCAATGCTGGTATCTGGCACTGTTTTTGACCAAAAAAAGAACCTTGCCCTTCACACTGAAGAGGCATGTCTACAGCCAGCTCCGTGGCCTGGGCTCACAACGGTGGGATGTTTGCCATCAGGGTCTTTTTGAGCGAACTCCCCTGACTGTCTCTCTACTCAGTGTCCTGCAAGCATTGGCAACTTTATGTAGGTCTCTAGTGGACTCAGCACACGTTTGTCTGTGCCCTGAGCTAACCTTTTGTGATGTTTACTACAGAATGTAATTCCTGAGCTGTATCTTGCCTGGCCTGCACTCTTCCATGGCCACAACCTCTGCTGATCCTGCTCCACCTCACTGGCCACTGCCCATTAGCACTGTAACCTGTATCAAGGTGAGCTATGGCCCTAAATCCCAATGACTGCTTGATGAAATGCATTTGGGAATGGAGTTTGTAAAAGCTTCTGTGTATCTGAATGCACTGAGAGGACCACTGCAGCTAAGTTGTGTCTAGCAGAGGCAGAGGCAAGGGCTAGCCCAAGCATGTGGGACCTGTGGTGCAGAATTTTGTCCTTCCTGGAAGTGGAGAAGCTTGTCGCAGTCTGAGAGCAAGCTGACAGTCCATGCCCAGGAGCCTACAGCTGTAGCAGCTGAAGTGGAGCAGCCTCCCATGATGCTGAGCTAAATGGACTTATTTTATCATCCTCTCACTCCACTCATCACCACCTTCTGCTGAAGTGGGCAGCTATGCCCCAGGGTCTGCTCCTCTGGTCTGTGCAACTGTCTAGCTTAGGAAACATTGGTTTGCTTGGTTCTCCCAGATCTCCCAGATCTTTCTTCCACCACAGCTTTTGACTTTTCCAGCCTTCACAGTAAAAGTTTCTTACTTTTCCCTCATTATGAGGATTCGTTCATGACACTGCTGAAAAACCTGTCTTCTGGATGCAGTTTCTGAGATCTGTGCTACATGTCCCACCTTCCTGGTTTAGGAAAAAATGAGGTTGCACTGACATTTGATATAAGATGACTGCTGTCTTCTCTCATACCATGAAGTCTGGAGCAGCAGAGGCACTGTAGGTATAGGGAGGGAGAAAGCAGGGACAGAGAAACTACGTCTCAAAACAGCCAGGGAATACTTACTGCTCTTGCTATTTGGAGAGCCACTTAGCTGAAAAGTAATGCTACATAAGTGTCCTTCTCCTAAAATGCCAACTGTTCAACTCCAGAAGATAGTGACACTCACAAGAAAAGCTTCCCCAAACATTTGACTTCCAGCAACTACATGGAACTGACAGTTCATCCAGTGAATGAACACATCAGACAGCAGTGACAGAGAAGAAACTTCAAGTCTCAGAGTAACTCTACTGAAATGAGAAGAATTGGGATAGTGGGAGGGGGCCATGGAAAAGTTAGATCCGCTTTTTGCATTTTTCAAGCAGGTATTTGAGCTCCAGCCCTGCTTCTTGGACAGTGTGGACACGGATGACTCAAGCCATAAAATAAATGAAATTGAATGTACCCTCCAACTCAGATAACACAGATTTTGTAGAGGCGATACTGCACAAATTGGCCACAGCCAGATGGGACATCCAGAGATTGTACCCAGATTGCCTCGTGCAACGCTTTAACCACAACACATCCTTCCTCACTGTTTTAAACCACTTTCCTCTTCTTTTCTGCACCCTGACAAAGCTGTAAATCTATAGCACTGCGTACATTGCACAGTGATTTTAATAACAAAACTGATATATGGATATGACTAACTGGGATGTTTCCATAATAAGTGAAAACAAAAGCAAAACACAAAGAAAATGCAATCTGAAACTGCGTATTTGAATTGGAGTATTTGGACAGTCCTAGCCTGACTTGGAGGCAGCGGGACAAAGCTTTGTTTGCAGCTTATCTGCAGAGCTATTCTTGGCTTCTCCTTCTCAGGTTTTAATTTAAATATCTGCAGTTATTTACCTACACCATGTACCAATTTTTTTCCTCTTCTTGAACAATGACTAATTGCTTCATGTGAAGGTAAATATTTGAATATGCGTACAGGAAAGCTTTTCCCTCCCAGACAGATAGCAAGTAGCACCATGAAAGGCCTGGTGTTCATACGTGGGGTTTCACGTGTTTTGCTTCCCAGAGTTTACTATTTCTAAGCTCTGTGAGGTACCAGACCTTGACAAATTTGGACTTTAAAATCAATGCTTGCATGAAGGAACCAGATCTATTATCACATAGGTCATGTCTGAAAAATTCAGGCTGACAGCCTCTCAAGATTTGACAGGCTGGTCACATGATCTGTGTATTTGGAGAGTTTTGCTTACATGCAAGGTGTTCAGCAAAGCAGGCTGTGGTGAATGGAGGCTGCTTCCAGTGATTATGTGAGCTTTTTGCTGGTTGGCACTCACCAGGGTGACTTTCCCTCTTAAGGTCACTTATTTGCTCTCAGATAGCCATCTTGGAGGACAAGTCTGCCATTGAGAGGGCTCCACAGCCTTACCCTTAGGCAGCACAAGTGATCTCTGGGAGAGACTGTGGGTTGAACAGCCTACATCTAACCTTAAAAAGTAGCAGAGTTTTCTTTTCAAGGTTTTTAAATACAGACTGACAACTTAAGGTAGCTATTTCAATATGAACAGCACACAAACGTGTGTGTATGTACAATTCATACAAAGCCTCAAAGGAGAAATTAATATAAGAATAGATATATGGAAAATGAAAACAGGAACTGACTAATCAAATTTCACAATTTTCTTCAGTACAAAGAAAACATAAGACATTTGCAACCCTTGCTGTTTTAATGAGTGGCTCAAAATTACCATATAAGAATTATTTTATGAAAATAATTATTTTAAAACAAAAACATAAAGCTTTCCAAGTAACCTTGCCCTCCACAGTAGTCTTTTGTGGAACTAGTTACAGTACCTTTTTGCAGCAATGTCATCCAGGGGTTTGGGAAGAAATCCTAAGAAGGAAACTCAGGTTGAAAAGATCATTTCATTGCACTTAGTACTGCAAAAATTTAGGCATATACTTAAACTCAAATAGATGAATAATCTCTCCAACTGCTTGTTAGCAATTCACTAACATGCATTTTATGTCTCAAAAAATTTCTGCATCATAGGTAACAGGATAAGGTCTGTCTGTGATCAAGTCTTTTATAGCTGTATTACAGATGCAGACAGAAAATCTATGCTAAATGTCAGCATGGAAAATACTATATTTAAATAATAGAAATAAAATTATAAGGAAAAAATTATGATTTCACACTCAAATTGCCATGCGCAAAAGCACATGATAATGCTGACAATTAAATGTTCAGATGGCAGTTTATTCAGATAATTTCTGAGTATAAGCCTGGTCATCTGACTTCTGGAGAATCAAGGCTTGTACAATATGCTAAGCTCAATACGATCATCTTATTTTTTCCCTAAAGAGGTTACTGAAGAGTTTCTAAACTGATCAGCCTGGAATTGCCTGGTTTACCACAGAAAAAAATCGTATTGGTCAACAGGGCACTGTTCAGCCCCTTCCAGATGTAGTTTTTCATTTTCATTTTGCATTGCATCGTCTAGGATAACTCACGTTAGAATAGTAATATGAGCCTGCAGAGCAGCATGTTCTGCTGTTAGCTGTAAGCGATGCCGAACAATGACTTAAAAAGTCCCAAGTTTCAGCTGCACATTCAATAGCTGTCAACACACAGGCCTTTTGTTTGAATATGGCAATAAAAATTTTTCATGTAAATTAAAGCATCTGGGCCTGCAGGAAAATAAATAAATATATATATTCTCCCTTTCATATATAGCACAGGGCTTGGTTTGTCCAGGATGTAGATGAGCTTTTAAAGGTCAGGACCTTGATCATATGGTTGAATATTTGGCCCAAATGTTGATGTCCTTTTCTTATGCACTTTCTAGTACTATTACTACAAAGAGCTGAGTCTCAGAGATAACAGTACAAGGAGTTAAATACTTGCTAGCTTAGAAATCTTTCTCCCCAATCACCTTCATGCTCTCAGGGAATCTGAATAATACACATGTACAACATGACTCGTACTTGTCAGCCACACTGAAAATATAAACAACCTTCTTCCACTGATGGTGAAAACTAATGGTGTAATCACACACACCTGAAATGATTTTTGCAAACACAGGACCATAAACATAAATTGGCCTGCCCATATTGACTCAGCACTGCTGTCATCCTGCAAATACTGGGGATCCTACCACAATAAACCATATCCATTGAAACAGGGCACAAAACATGGTGGTCTGCAAAGCATCCAGTGCTTGGTGGAATAACTCACTCATAGAAGCCTGTTCCCAACATGGTGTGATATAAGCCCTAACACCACATTCACAGGTCAGGGTCTTTTGCACAGCTTTGGCTGAAATATGGGGCAAGTCATATCCGAGATAATACAGTCCCGAGATAACACAGTCCCAAGATAATCCCAAACAAATGATACAGTCCTAAATGAAGGATACCATTTAACATGAAAAATCACTGTCTGTCTGCTTCTCACGGCAAGTGGTCGCAGTCCTGTCCCTGCTTCACTGACATTCCCAACAACAGATATCTAGGCTTATCCCTCGGGAAAACCCCAAAATGGTTTGCCCAGATGCATGCCTTGTCAAGTTTTTATGGGACACCATCATGTTGTTCATTCTTTTGATGTGAACTCACCATAATACTGTTTGTGCCCATAACAGAAAGTCTCTCCCAGCACAGCTTAGTCTTGTAAATCCAGGTGTAAAATTATTCTTGCAGACAGTTGTGCTCTTGGACAGATTTCACTCTCCTTGAAGTCAATGACAGTTTTGTTGTTGAATTCAGTAAATACATATTTAAAGTCCAAGGATTTTGGAGATGAAAACTACTCAAAAACACCCAGTGCAAGCCTACCCGATACCATATCCACCACCATAGCATTAGGACACATTCCAATAATGTGCTATGCTGCATGACCAGCATTGTCACACTGGATGCACTCTTGTGTGTGTGTGTATGACAAAAAATAGCACTTGCACAGTAGAGTAAAATGAAGCATCACTTGCTGTGAAACCCAGGGGATGTAACTGGAGCCATACACAGAGGTGCATATGTTCCCTATTGTGCAGCAGGCATTGAGCTTGGTGAGGGGGCTTAAAGAAAAAAGATTTAACCTCCAGCAGTCTAGCAGGCCAAGCTCTTCCCTCAGCCATCCCAGCTGAGTGAGTGCATCCGAGCCCCCCTGGAGGACTGCCCCATACCACTGGCCTACAGGTCTCCCTTTACAACTCTGTGGCAGCCAAGCATACAGATACTACACTGACACACAGCGTAAACCTTTTCAGGAAGATAGGATCAGTATAGGAGTCTAGAGAAAGGTCTTTATCATTCGTCCTGTGCTGACCCTCATTTTGCAAATGACATGTCAATCCTGATCAGCTCCTGGCTACCAGCTGTACTTGACAGTGATCTAGCCACAGGTGGATCTCAGCTGACACCCAAGCCCACACCTTCTTTGAATGGTGTCTGATTTCTTCTTCTGGTAGAAGACCAGCCTAAAAGTCTGGAGAAGGGTTGAGGTGGAAAACTACTGCCATGGAGCACTCAAGACCCAAAGGATTCATCTGCAAATAGACTACAGCAGCAGCTGAAGCTCTTTTCAAATACAAAGGCACCACGTTTGCCTCCTCCAGCTTTGTCTAGGTTATATCACCCTGATGGTGTTTTCTCCATTCATGCTTGGCTCTGAAGAATGTCTTTACACTTGAAAACCTTAATGATCTTTTCTCATGTTCGTGGCAGGCAGCATGAGTGTAATGAGCCTCTTCCCTTTCCCCAGCCTCTCTCAGGAAGCTCGTGGAACACAGGTCATCTGCCAAGTCCCTTGTTGGAAAAGTTCAACCAAATATAGAAAGTCTGGACAAGAATGGGACATTTTTTTCCCTCCTTCTGCTGTCTGGTTTTCAGTTTGTCCACAGCTGCTGGAATTACACAGAGCCTTGAAAGAGTGACCACTTTTATTTTTTGACTAGATTGCAAGCCAGCCTTACTACAAAGCCATTTTTTATGGTTTTACAAAGAGCATGTGGCAAACGTTTGAAAAGCTACTTAGTCATCCTGTTAGTGACCACTGTCTTCTGGAGTTTTTCCCCTCTTCTCTCTTCCCTGTTCCTCATGGATATCTTTATGCCACTTCCCAGAGCAGAGGCACATTTTTATCAACTACACAGCATGTCTAATAAATGTTTCCCTGCTCCTTCTGAAGTATTTCACAGACCAACGTCTCCCAGAGGTGAGATTTAAAGTGTACTGTATAGGAAAACTGCAGATTAAACACAAAAGCAACTGAGAGCTGATAAAGCTGTCCCTAGGAACAATTACTTTTATAGATGCATGGCATCAAAATTTCTGTTGTAGAACTAGGCAACTAATTAAGAAAAAAAGAGAAGTAGATTTCATGGATAATTAAAAACAAAAAAAACACCTAAAGCTGCAGCTTTGTAGGTAGGAAATGGGGGAGATCCATGCTATTGGCCAGTTTCAGCTCTCACCTGTGGCAGAATTTCTGTAGGACTATGCTAATGTGTAGACCTCATTGAACACCATCCTCAGCCTTTGACTTAAGTCAGACCACTTGTCCATTTCCTACTGATTTCAGTCACTGCTGACCTTTGCTAATCCCCACCTTCCCAGCTGCAAGCTGAGGAAAATGTTATTTTTACACCCTTACTACCTGTCCTATTGTGTCATACTTATTTTTGTCTTGGCATGGTGGAGTCATGTCACTCTCTATCTTCCAGTCAGTTTCCTGTCCCTTGGAAATAACCCAGTCCACGTTACAACAGACCTAAGACCCTTCAAACATTTCCATGAGGCACCGAGTGACAAAAATGCCCACCTGGACTAGGGGAATCCACATGCACCCAAGCAGGGACTGCTGGGGGACAACATCTTTTGCAGGGCAGTTGCCTGCTCCTGAAGCACCTAGTTCCATTCACTGAATATTAAGGGTGTGGAGCTTACTTAGCTCAAAAGCAGACTTCTACCTTAGCAATGCATAGCACAAGGCAAGGCAAAGCTCCATGAAGTGCTTATAAGAGTGACGGAGGCTATGCTTGGTTTTTGACAAGGTATTCCACTCTGGATGTGAGAATAACCTTGTCAACACCAGTCCACCCCCACGAAGATTTGTTTTCAAAGTAAGGCATTTGTTCAGTAAGCATTCCTTGGTGCCACTCCATCTTCAACCCAAAGGGAGGAAGGCTTATGTCATGGGGTTGTTCCTCAGCAGGATGAATGCATTTCAATCACTGTCTCATGCAAAGGTGTCTTTATATGACATCAAAGTCAAACAGAGCGAAGTTCAGTAAGACCGCAATCATGGCATTTGTGTGTGTACCACACCTACCTCAGTCAGTCCCTGCAGCAAAGCCTGAGGTGGAAAGACAGGATAAACATTGCATTCAAAAAGGCCTGAGGTCACATTATCCACCTTTTAAATTATTTTTTTTTTATCAGTATTTTCACTAAACAAGTTAAGGGGAGGAAGTCCTCCAAGTGCTCGAGGAAACAGGAAAATTTATTAAAACAAAACAAAAGCAGGTATTTAATTTGTTTCCCTTCTCGCACCTTTTCCAGCTCTTTTCCTTCTCCATTTCCTTTTGGGAAGAAGAAAGATCAAAAAAAGAGGAACATCTGAAGGTAGCAGTGGTAGAAAACATCAGGGGTAGAAACAACCAAGCAAGCGCTAGCCAAAGTAAAGAATGGGGAATGGGGACGGAGTCAATAAAAACTTTGTATTGTTCATGAAGAACATCTTTTCCAAAGCTGTGCAAGAAATGCTGGAAGCTTTTCATTCTTGATCATTCTGTGCTAAAGACAACAACCCATGCCTAAGATGCAGTGCTACATGACTAGGCCACTGACAATGATCCACTAAAAATACAGAGCAAGGAAAGAAGATCTGTGTATGTGAAAGTAGCTTCCAAGTGGCAGCGCCTTCCAGCCATGCTCCAGGACCCGTGCCTGCCCTGCTGGGAAACAAGCAGGCAATTACACCTGCTGAATGAGTCGACGCTGCCCTGGAGATTTGTAAGCCACAAGTGAAAATGCAAGGAGGAGCGTGTTTCTGCTGAAGGCATGTCAGCTTGGGGTAACCTCACTTGTTTGGGAATTCTCTTCAGCTCCTCTGGGAAACGTTCCCAGCTCACTCCACCCAGATTATGTCATATAATTTCTATCACTCCGAAAAAGAGCAGGAGCAAGTGAAACAAGCTGCAATATTAAACTTGAAGTGGTAAGCAGAGCAGCCTACACAGAAGGATATTGCTTCATTCTGCAGGAGTAAAAGCAAAAAAGAAGAGCAGCTTTCTCTAGCAGAGGGCTGTGAAGTGGGAAACAGATGTCCTAGGAAGCATACAGTGTGAGTGACTCCAGGCACTTTGCTTGTGTGTGACAGTAAGATTAGACAACTATAAACATGTCCAATGTCTGTGTGTACACATATTCCCAACTTCACCTATAAATCAAGTAGACACTTGAGTAGAGTCAGTAACCAGCTAAAAGCTATTGATGGGGCTAAGGTAGGTCTTCTGATAGCCACAGATCCTTTGCTTGCTTTTAACACATTATGAAGCCCACAGAAAGGCAGAGTAAATTGTATTTGAGATCACGTCCATGCTTCCAATTCTCTGGAATGCCATTTGCTTGCTGGTATTTACCTTAAGAACATTCAAATGTCCTTCATACGTTAGCTAGCTTGTATTTATGAGGCAGAGTTTAGCATAATATATTTTGTTATGATATTTCACTAGAGTATTGGGATAAATAAAAGGTTGCAAAAAATGCATATATTTTGAAATTTAGTCTTCCACAAAGTGTACACAACCAGACAGAAACATGGTGCTATTTACTACCAGTATTATGGTCGCCCTGGGGAGTTGAGATTCAGATTAAAGCCCCACTGTGTGTGGCTCTCTGCATTCACAGACTAAGGGATAGACCTTTTACTGGAGAGTTTACAGCAGACACTTTACGTCGACAGCCCAGTGAATGTTTGAGGAAGGAAAAGACTGCATACAGAGATGAAGTACCATCCCAAGGTCATACAGTGACTCAAGGGTAGGAGCTGGAAATAGACCACACAGCTGTTCTCTACAAAACAAAACCTACTGCAGTATCTTGAATGCTCGAAAGGAGGCTTAGCTGGGAGGTCAAGTCTGAAAAACAAGTCCACACAAAAGGATAAAAATTTCTTTGGATAAAGCAACTAGAGCAGGAATTAATATTTGAATGCAACTTACTACCTTCAACCATCACAAACTATGTTACAGACTTCTTTTTAAGAACGGAAAACAGAANAAAAAAGCATTTATTTGTTTGGGACCTTTTGTTTTTAAGAGTTACCAAAACACAAAACTACACTGGATTCTTCCATCTCTAATTACCCACAAAAAATTATTTGTACTGAACATAAAGGTCTAAAACTTTCCCTAGAGAACCTACAAACATTGGAGTTGATTTTAGCCTTAGATACACACAGACTTCAGAGTATATACTTATGAGTAACATTTTGGTCATTTTGGTCAGCCTGCTCCAAAACCCATCAAAGGCAGCAGAGATCATTGCTTTCAGAGTGTTCAGATTAGAAATGACCAATACGCAGTCTAGCAGAAAAAGGGGCTAAAAAATGGTAAGATTAGCTATGTGACAATGGAACCGTCCATCAGAAAAGGAGCCAAAACCAGAGCTAAATGTTAAAACAAAAGTGAAAAGCATAATTTTTGTCCGCTTACAAAGACTTGGCATCAACCAGAGTATGCAATGTTATGCTTTATTGGACACTGAGACTCCCATTCTAAACATACTGTCAATATCTCTCTTCTTTAATCTCAACAAACTGATGGGTGGTAGCAATTATACAGGATGATTTATTTAAAGTGCTGTAATAGGCTACTACTCTGCCTTGCAGCCTAATCCAT
Source organism: Ibidorhyncha struthersii (assembly GCA_013398815.1). Classification (NCBI taxonomy): domain Eukaryota; kingdom Metazoa; phylum Chordata; class Aves; order Charadriiformes; family Charadriidae; genus Ibidorhyncha; species Ibidorhyncha struthersii. Next base: position 103,816 of record VZSZ01009715.1, on the reverse strand, counting down.
GAGCTCTTTTCCCTTGCCCCAGCCATGTGGAAATCATCCTTGATTTCCAGAGCCATATATTACAAGAACACAACTCATTTATCTTTCATTTTTCAAGGAAATCTGGCGCTGGAGGAAACAAGAATTTTTGCTGTAGAAGCAGCTAGTTCAGATCCACAGCCGGGTGGAAAGTCTGTGGAGGACAACAGAGCACCTCCTATTATTGATCCTCTTAATTTCAGGGTAGAAGATGGGATTATCTGGATTTCCCTCTGACTAAAAGTTCAGTCCTGTCCTGCCTCATGCCCAGTTTAGCACTGGCAAAAGCAGAGCACGTGACACACAACACAAATAAGGGACATTTGGCCCCATGGGACAAATATCCATATGACCTTGAGATGTCTTTAAAGGGAAGGTTCTTCACAGAGGGACCGTGGGGTGAATTTAATGAGACCAGGTCTCAGAAGCAGGCCTTGGTATATATTGGGATGGCCAAAAAGCACTGCATTTTGGGGCTTTTACGTGGCAAATGCTGGTATACGAGTCTCAGAGGCAGGAATCCAGGCTCATATCGTCCTCCTTCTAGACATTTGGAGCAGCTCTGCTACAGCACAGTTCACAGGAGCCTGGCTTGAGAGCTGCAGAGGGACGGATGCCTCTGCGGTGCATGGGGTCCCTGGTTACAAGCCACCTCTGCAACATCTTCCCCTCTCGCCCTCCCACCACCGGTCTGAGAAGAGGAGAGGTGCCAAGCACTCAGCCTTGCTCACTGTGCTTGCTCTCTGGCAATACCCTGGCAATGGAAACAGGACTCTGCAGGATGAATGACCTGTGATAACCCAGCCTGGGCCAGCAGGACAAGAGAGTGTGTCTTGCGGGATCTGTTCCAGCCTTTCCCCAACACTCTTATGCACACCAAGAAAGTTGTGCTGACAGGCAAGGAAGCCCCTTACTCAGGTCTCCACTCATTCCCCCGTTCCCTTCACCTGTCTGCAAGTAAAGGTGATGAACAAAACCAAGGGCACAAGTTTACACACAATTTAGTTTATGGGGAAGACAGGTTTTTGAGGGGAGAGGGGATGCTAAATAGAGAAAGGTGTTCTGGAGGAATTAGCCCCCCTCGTCCCAAAATTAATCTTCTGTCATTTCTGCCCCATTTACAAAGCCCCAGACTAATTCACAAAGGCAAACTGGGGAAATCATGGACCTTTGGCAGTTCGCTGATAAAAGGCCCACAGAAGTGCAAAGTATTCTTATTATTGGAAAAAAGCAATCCATGGAAATATCTCTGCCTGATCCAGAGACTGGGAGGGGCACTGTCACTCATCCAGCTTCTTGATAGCTCTTCTGTCTGTTCCACTATTACCATTACTCTGCCAAAATGAATTAACTGCCGAAAGCTTAGAGCTTTCCCAAAGATGTGAGTAACCAGAAAGGAAAGAAAAAGGGAAGGAGGGAAAAAAGAATACCTTGTTGCTGGAAACTCTCTCTTCAATATCCCCCCTTTTTCAAGCAAATCTTTGTGATTTTACCTGGTTTCAGATATCTTTTTTATCTTGCAGCTTGATTGGATGAAGTGTCGTTTTCCATCAATGTTGATTTGTGGGGTTTTGTTTTTTAAATATATTTTGATGTTTCACACATTCATTTCATGCTGAGAATGTTTTTTTTGTCTTTGCACTTCTTTGTTAGCACAAAATGCTTTACAACCGTGCTAAGGAGCAGAACTGAGAGCAGCACAGGTGTGCTGGTATTCAAAATATCTGCTCTTATCACCTATGATGGATGCCTCAGATATCCTGCCAAGAAATCTTTCTTGCACACAAGGTAGCATTGACTTAGAATTCAATTGAATTTCAGAGTCAAAAGATTTGTCTTTGCTCCAAATACATCAAGTACCAGTTATATCTTTGACATCTCCAGATTTTTTTAAAGCTTTTTTTTTTATTTGACATTAGAGAAATGTATCACCATCAAAATCCTCCTTACAAAATGCAGCTTCAGTTTAGGGAAAAAAGCATTCCTAAACAAGACAACACTTGAGAAGTGTTTAAGGTTAAGCAGAAGGCACTGCAATTAAGCACACTTCTCTGAGACCAGAGCTTTTCTTCTGGAAATTTTTGTATGCATATGTGAAAAGAGTGTAATGGAGCACAGTCGTGCTGAAAGACATACAGTTTTTCTGACTTACACCTGCTCAGGATCTGACACCCTACGAAAAAGTTCCCTGTTTTCAAACCTTTACTTTAAAGATGACTCTAGAGCTTAAATCCCTTTAGTAAGAGTATTGAAAGAGAGTGTAGTATCTTTCTTTTATCCATTTCCTTTAAAAAGATTAATTGCCCATTGCATTTGAGGACTAGGTTCATGGACACTGTTCTGTATTAAAAGGCTGTTACGATGATTTTGTTGGCTATTTCATTACTTTGACTGCGTAATTACTACAGCCACTGCTCTATGGGGCAAAACCCAATATCTGGGCCTGTCTGTAAATACTTGACCCAGTACTCAAACACAATGGCACTACACCCCAACATCTTAGCAGAAGTACTTGAAACCTTACCCACAGATGATTTAACCCAACAACTAATGAAGAGAGCAAGACAGAATGCCTAAATTTTGATTACGCTTAATGTTTCCTGCTAGTTTGAGGTCAGGTCAGAAAGCCAGCTGAGAAGAAGCTGTGATAGGTACATTGCTAGCTAGTGAGATATCCCATCTCCAGCACCTGTGGGCTCTGTACGCAAACCACAACAAATAACTGATACAATATTCCCTATCTGAAGTGAGGTTAATTGTGCTTTCAATGGTGGATTAATTTCGGTTAAATACTGAGGTGTACTGTTAAAAACCTGCTCTGTGAATGAGAATCCCTTCCCAGAAAGAAATCAGACTATCTGTTTCTCTATTAGAACCTTTTATTTCCCTATGTATGATAATAATTAAGCGTTGTCTCTAAAAAGAGTGAGAATCACTAATGCAGTCCTAGAAACTAAATTTTTTAGCATCATCTTCCTCTTTCACTTCCTAAAAATATTCAGACTCCTTAATGACACACAGATATTTTATCTCTGTTAGCTTGTTTGAATGTATTACTATCTGTCCATTCCAGATGATTCTCCAGGTGTTATGAAAATTCTTGCAATATTCTGTCTTTCTTTTTTTCCTTCTTGCATTTAACTATTACAGGATGGCAAAAGCTGAAGGACTTTAAAAAGTCTGATGTCAATCTGAAAGTCTCTCAGCCTCATTTGGGTGGAACATGACCCTTCTGACTCATTGAAGAAACATTCGTAACAGAGTGAAGGCCTGCGAAATGCCAAAAGCGTCGCTCTGACGATAACAGCAGGAGGTGATTTTAAGGGAAGGATGAGAACGGAACCAGGTCTTTTGAGCCAGCATGCGAACAAATTTGGCTCAGAAGCTTTTCAATTTCTATTTTATTTTTTGAAGCTCAGACCAGTTTGGAGAGACTTCCCCCCATCCTCATGCTGTTTCTTGTGCTTCTGTATTCTTTTTTTTTATCTGCGATTGCATGTGGATTATTTTGGTCTGTGCTCCAGCTCTGTGGCTTGGTAGGGCCTATGGAAATCACAGCTGCTTCTCCAGACAGACCCTTCTATAGCACACTCATCATTACTCTGTTTTGCAGTATAACACTTTTGTTTCCCAGTTAGCATTTGTGTCACATGGAGCAATGGAATCCTTACTGATTGCATGGAAAACACATCTGTTGTGGCTGAGACAGATGGATGTCAGAGACTGAACACTGCGTAGCCATTTACACCTGGAGGAGGAGTAGCACAGCATCCATTTGAGGTTATAGATGGATGATCCAAATCACGTTCATTCTGACCAAGAGAAACTGATATTCAGGGACATGAGGTTGCTTAAAATTAATGTAATTAGAATTCAAAGGACCTCCTAATAGGCTTGTAAGCATTTTGCCCCTGAAGCTGCTGCTTAGGAGCACAACTAAGATCACCCTTTCTCAGCTCTCCTTTGCCAGGAAACTTCACTGTGAATACTTACATGTACTAACAGACTAAATGGCTTTGATTTGTTGCCAAAAGTTCTTGCAAGGTTTTGCTGTCATTACTTAGTTCCCAAATAAAAAAATCAGATGCAAACAATACACGCAGAAGACGCTATTTAGTTAGTGTGAAAGGAATGACTGTTTGCTGAGAGTCCTACCCCTCCACTGCTACCAGGAAGCTCTTCTGAGGGTAAAACTCACCCTACATTGGTGTGCAATTAAAGAACTTACTTGATTCTTTCTAGAGGAATAAAAAAGGTTTTGTGTGGGCATAAATTACCTGTTCTCCCAATGTGAAGTCGCTCTACACCTCCAGAGTAGAATAAAAATGCCTGTGGGTTATGTATAAACAATTTTCCCCCCTTCTGTAATAACTTCAGCTTCAGGGTATCTGTGTGTAAGGGCAAGTGGGTGTCTTATTTCTCTATTGAAGTAGAGCAATGCTGATACAACTCTGAGCATGGACTGTACTTCAGTGTTTCATAGTGTTCATACCAATTTTACAACATTTATCCTTTCTTATGTGGCATTGTTGCAGTTCTCCCGGGTGTGGGTTGCTTCTCAGTGTGAAACCAGCTCGATATGCACATATCTCAGATCTCTTCCTTGCAGACTCCATGCAGTCCCCTAAGCAGGCTAGGTGCATGCAGCTGTGCCTGCCTCCATCGTCTGCTTCACAGTCAGCTTATGGCTACGGCTTGCTTCTGTTCTGTCACATCAGCTTCTTTTTTTTTTTTTTTTATTGTTGTGCAGAAGTGCTGTTTAATCAATCTGAGTAACTGATTGGTTCTAGCTATTGAGAAGCCTGAGGAGGTTATGGTAGCACATGCTGGTTCAGGAAGAGATGGAGTTAAGAAACCATACTCAAGGATGGTTTTAACAAGGATGATGAAACAAGAAGCACTAGATTTATTTTTTTTTTTTAATTTCCTCTCAAAATAAACCCCTCACACTATGTGTTATCTCAGGACTCCAGAAGCTGGTGTCTTCATAAATTTAACATACTTTTACCAATAATGCTAGAAGAAATGATCATATTTCTTTGCCAAGTATACCTACAGCATGACAAGTGTGAGGATCAATGAAAACATGCCACTTCAACCTAAGAGCAATATCTAAAAGTTAAAGCCAATTCTCATTATGAAGGAAAGCAAAAGTCATGAGTATAAATGTACGGATTGTCCAGGAAATATGCTCAGGTTGTTTTCAGTGGGCCAGAAGACCGATGAACTTCCATAGTTCCCACATACCACCTCCCTGTTCTTGTCTTCTTGCTCCACTAAACCAATTAACGCCTATTAACTGCAGCAACAGATTTATGCTCAGAAGCCTACTGTAATTTTCTACCATAACCTGGCAAAAAAAAAAGCCATTCCAGCAAGCTCCTGCCATGCTGTCCTCAGCTCACCCCAGCCTGTTGCTCCAACCTATAGTTAGAAGTAGCATAATAATCTCCCATGCAGGAGGAGATTAAGCATGTAAAGGCTTGTCTTGACTGCTAAAAAGGCTGTTTTATAAAAAAGGAGAAATGAAGAATCCAAAAGCTGAGTAAAAATTGACTTGAGTGAACACACTCTATGGGAAAACTACATCTCCAGTGTGTTTTCTCTCCAAGAAGGCACACATATGCTACATGTTTTACAACAGTGAAGATAAGCTTGAAGATTGAAACTTGATCCTGAAGTGGCAGACAGCCACCACTGTAGGTTCCCAGGCCATTCATGCCATATGTGGAATCCCTAGGTACTGTGGAAGCACCTACTGGTTATGGTTTGTTGCAGGTCCTTATGATGAAGTTTCACTGGAGACAATTGAAAGTCACCTAGGACTACTATCAGGTGCCATCAGAGCAAATTAATTGCCCTGGATTCACACAATGCAGTAAGCAGAAAACAGGCCCAAAGCCTGGAAAGTGTTCATAGGTCTCTCAGCATGTCCCAAACATGTCTCTGGGGATGCATCATCCAGGTTATCCACCCTAGTGTTCCTGAAAATCAAGGGTCTGCAAGTCAAATCATGTATCGTTTCAAGAAGTGTGGACCCTTGGGGGTTTTACTTGTCTCCTGGGCAGTGTGCATCTGCAGTGTGTCAGACAGAAGTCCTATGTCTCAGTCCTCTTGCAAGACTAGGTCACCGTGCTTTACCCAAGTACCAAGTCATAACTCTTCTTCTAAGTAGGTAAAAACAAGTTTTTCAATAGTGTTTATGAGAAGAGTTAGGTAGAATTTCACCACCTCTTAAGTGAAGTTTGTGTGAAAGTCTTTTGGATTCAGTGACATTTGAGGAAAGTCATTAAAGAAAGTCATTAAAGCTATTCAGAAACGATAAGAACCTGCCCTTATCACAGTGTAACTTTAGAGTCACAGTCAAGCAAGGATGAGATTACATCTTAGAAATCCTCATGTTTTCCTTTGGTAAAGCAGATTTACCAAAATAAATATTAAAAGCATACTTGCTGTGCTGGCAAAGGTCACTACCTGGTTTAAATTGCTAGGGGTAATCCAACCATTATTACCATGTCTGCCGGATGCCTCTAATCCACTCACTTTAGCAGCCCTGAAATGTCATTGTTGATTTCACAGTAATCTTGTCCCTCCCTGAGGCTGGGCAGATAGACAAAAGAGTTCGTCCTGAGCCAAGGACAAGATGAGATGAAAAACATGATCAAATAATTTCATCTTAATGGCATTTAGAGTACTGTCTGTTTCATAAATATTTATAAGGAAAGAGATACACATAAAGACCTTAAATATTAAAGCCCTTAAATCTGAAAGAAGTGGAAGCAGAGTACAGGATTATTGTTGTACAGTACGGGCTTCTGACACCATGCAAACAAATGAATCCCCACATAAATAGCACACAGTCTAAACCACACTAGTGTTATTTCAATTATGCATGGTGTTAAACTGCTCAAAGCCACAGGACAGACCTCCCAGGGCTTCTGTTATCACAAACATCATCAGGCCGTGTTTCATGACTCATCATTAATTCCCTACTGTGAAACATGCCCTTTCATTTCTTAGTGTATAAAGTCAATCACAGCTTCTGTTTTCCTTAACAGTACAGGCAGGTCATCACATTTTTTCCTAAGGTCTCCCGTACGAGGATGGCATACAACAGATTTCATTTGTCATGCAACTGTGCTCAAGTTGGATCTGTTTCTCAAACTGTTTCTTGGACTCAAGGGCTGTAGACCAGCGTTTGGTTCCTTTGGGTGATGTGAGTGATGGTGCTGAAGAACTCCACATGGAGGACTGTGTGAAGTTTACCTTTTTCTACTCCAGAACACTATTACCTTAATTTGTAGATTATTGAGGGGTTGGAAGGAGCAAATCCTTTCAGTGTAGTTATTTTTTTTTCCCAGTAATACAAAAGAGAGTAAGTGCCAAGGGAAACTTTTACTCCGGTGATACATCTCTCTGGCAGCCCTGTCCTACCTTCTTTTTCCTCCCTTGCAAAGGGTCATCTGAGGACAGAAACAATACTTTTAAGGATGTGTGGATTACAGTCAGGAAAATGCTGTACTACATTTGAAATCAGGGTATCATGTTGAACTGGTAAGGTGAAATTTTCTCTGTAACATTTTGAATCTGAACTTTCTTTGATGTGCTTTGCTGGCAAATCAGGAATAAAACTACTTGTCCAGGGTTATGCCAGTGTAAAGATTAAATGAAAGATAATGCAATTAAAAAGGGAGTCATTTATTTCCTAATAGGAAATAAGTATTCCTATTTCCTAATAGGAAATAAATAGCTAGTCCATTTCTGAATCTGTCTTAAACACAAAATGAAATCAAGGAGATTTAATGCTAGAGTACCTTCTCACATTGTAGAAAGTCTAAGCAGAGAGATGTCTATTGCATCTTGGTCTGGCAGTTTACAAATCTTCATACTAGGAATTACAAAAAAATGTGTTCAAACAAAAATATGAAAATAAACACACTTATGATGTGTTTCAGCCAATGTTTACCACTTGGGCAGATTGTCAAACTGTGTCATTAATTCTGTCATTTACCACGCAGTCAGAATTTTGCCAATGTACAAAAAAAAGGCGAAAAGGCACTTAAGCAGAAAGAAAGAACAAAGCAAAATGAAAGAGAATTTCTGAAAGTTGGCAACCTCAAGATCTGGTCTGTAAGGCATAGTTCAGATCCTTGTGTTTTGACCCACAGTAAGGTTCGCTCTCTGTTGACAAGAAAACATTTTCATCAAGTAGCAGTTTCAAGAGCGATACTAACTGCTCTATGACAGATAGCAAACACAGAAATAAAAATGCTTTTAACTTCCCAGCTCTCTTGCCAGCATCAGCACCTGGTGGGATCCCTGGCACAGGATGCCTACATATCACCGTGTGCTTGGAAAAATGGTCTGAGCCACAAAACATATATACTTGACAGCACACGCAGTAGGTTGCAGCAAAAAATGTCATTCTTTAGACAGCTGTAGTTCCAAGAAATAACAGAATTTAAGGCCACACAGAAAACCTGTGGATGTACTGAGAATCAAAGCCAGTCTCCACAGTTCAGCCCCCACTTTCTTTAACTGCCAGAATATCCTTTGTTCTCCCCAACCAGCCTTCACCTTAGCTGGCAACAGAAGGACCTCCCATTGCATCGTAAGGAAGGCTGCTAATTAGCATCCAGCACAACAGTGGTGCTGAATTCCCATGCAACTCATCCCCACTTCACATGTCCTTTAATAGTCCCAGGAATTATTTTTATACTTGTGCACACATTATCCAAACATAGAAAGTCACAACTGACTTCAGCCTCCCCCTGGTGTATTTTCATTACCTGGATTCAGACACTACCCGTTTCAGCTGAAGATAAGCTTTCTGTCAGATATATCCTGGTTTTGCAGTGTTTTTAATGGGGAAGGAAAAGAAACGTTAGAGCAAGAAAACCATTGGAGTGCCACAACCCACATGAGATCCTGGCAGAGGCACAGATTTCGTCTACATTTCCCTTCTACCCTGCCTTTCTACTGAAACAGCCTTTAATAACACTAGAAAAGCTGGAAAACATTCCTGCTTCTCTTCAGGATGCCCGGAGCGACATCACCAGGTACCACTGGCATCAATAGCCAAGGAGAAAGACAATCTTCTATATGCTCAGTAAGTCTCAGCACGTTTCAAGCTACACACAAGTGATAGGAAATCCTGTTTCAGCTGGCTAGAAAAGAGAGTTACATCGTTCTGTTTCTGCAGTACGCTCTTTTCACTGCTGTCTGCGGAAGCACGTTGTGCTCTCATCTAGAAAAGGCAACAATGAGCAGCCAAGCAGGATGACCCCTGTCCATATGCCTTGGGCACACCACGGCACCAATCCACACTCCGACTGGCAGCAAACAGCAGCTTGCCAACCATTTACAGCAGCTGGATTTAGTGCCCAGACACTACTTCCTGAGAGCAAACTTGAAGGCAGGAGAGGAAAGATGGGTGTGAAGGCCACTAAATAAGCAAATTCTATAAATAAAAAACAGAAGCTTGGGGGCTGGAAGGCATCAGATAGGGCAATCAGTTTTGGGCACTGGGAAGCCTTGAAACCCTCTAGCATGCTTATTTTTATTTTAAAAGAGGAAATGGTATGGAAACTCAGAGCTTCTCTTACTGGAGCTCTATTAAGGGCAGAGAGCAAGGAGGTGGCCGTACTTGGTACTTAGTTTGGGGTTGATTTCTCCTGCCAGTCACCTTTTGAAGGTGCTAACTGGGATTCACAGTTCTTTGGTGGGCAAGAAAGGGAGAAGGGAAAGGCCAATCTTTGCAAATATTTTTTATTACATTTTCCTTTCACCACTATGTCTTCCACAACTTGAATTAATTCAATTTCTTTGGCATCCTGGTCAAAACCACTGTGTTCCAGGAAAATTCATATCAAACCAATGCCAAAATTATACATTTCAGTGTTTTTGGTACAAATTGGACTAGACTGAGTTGGCCCAACAGATTAACCAATAAAAAGAAATTTAAAACATTAAGAACTTACGAATTTGCAGTCTGCAGGGAATTAAACCCAGATGATTTTCATGTGTGTTTTCTGAGTTTTTTCAGTATAAATGGCTTAAAGAAGAATTTAATTTACCTTATGAATTAAAAGCACAACTTCAAATACATGTTAGTGTGTCAGTATAGAGAAAGTCTTTGAATTCATACTTCCTTTGTGAGGATGTTCAGAAGTTCCCCCCTAAAGAAAACCACTGAACTGAGGAAATTGCTTCCTTAATACAGCTTTGCATAAAGTTCAAGCAATACCTTCTACTTACTCCTCGTACCCTTTAACACACACTTCTGCATGTAAAAGGGCTCACCTGTGTCTGTAGCATATTTTTGCTCTCAGTTCAAGATGCAACAGTTCCTTGATTCTCATGGGCACAGTGTAATTGGCCAGACCCTTGCCTGAGGAGGCAGCCCACCTCCACAGATGATAAACTAACCTCTGCATTTATCGCACAAATGATCAGATGTACTGAAGAAGACCAGCGGGATCTTTCCTTCAGCTGAAAGACAACAGCAGCTTCAAACATCTCAAGACGGACATACAAGCTTCATCCAGCAACAGCAAGGTGACAAAGCAAGTGGCCACATGCCATATGAAATGAACTGAAAGGATAGGCCTTTCCCACCCAGCCAACCCCTCTTGCACACCTTTGCAGATACACAAACTTTTTTGACTCCTGTCTGCTCCCTCATTCCTTTATTTGTTCTGCAAATTTATCTCTTAGACCCATAAAAACTGTGAAAATCATTCCTATCTTGATATACTGTGTTGACTGGAAAGGTCCTAATTTTCTCACAGATTAAACATGAAGACTGAGCACCAAGGCATACAGTGAAACAATGAATCAAGTGGCTAGTTATTGGAGGACACAAGAATGAGGTTGTCAGTGCTGCTTATTCCCCATTCCTTTACTCCTCTTGGTTTTGTTGCCATATAAGTTGTCTCTCTCTACAGTCACTCAAAGGGTTTTGTACCTCAGCTACACTGTGAAACTTCCTTTAAGTTGAATCAGTCCTTTGCTTCTGCTGCTAATATCTGATTATCATTCTCTAAGCTTCTCATATCTTCATCTCATGCAACAAAGGACCTCAAAAGCTTTCAAGACAGAACTTCCGACCCAGAAACAAATCCTTGTTTACTTCTCCATAGCAAATAACAATACTTCTCTGTAGACTTCCACTCTGCAGAAACAGAGCAACNGTCCAACCCACCCTGCCAGAGCAGGGTCACCTACAGCAGGTTGCACAGAACAGCGTCCAGGTGGGTTTTGAATGTCTCCAGTGTAGGAAACTCCACGACCTCTCTGGGCAGCCTGTTCCAGTGCTCTGCTACCCTCAAAGTAAAGAAGTTCCTCCTCATATTAAGATGGAACTTCCTCTGTTCGAGTTTGTGCCCGTTACCTCTTGTCCTATCACTGGGTACCACTGAAAAAAGTCTGTTCCCATCCACCTTGTACTCTCTCTTTAAGTATTTATAAGTATTGATAAGATCCCTCCTCAGTCTTCTTTTCTCTAGACTAAAAAGACCCAAGTGCCTCAGCCTTTTCTCGTAAGGAAGATGTTCCAATCCCCTAATCATCTTAGTAGCCCTCTGCTGGACCCTCTCCAGCAGCTCCCTGTCCTTTTTGAACTGGTGAGCCCAGAACTGGACACAATACTCCAGATGCGGCCTCACCAGAGCAGAGCAGAGGGGAAGAATCCCAGAAAAGTGAATCAAAGCTCTGTACAGGTGTACACAGTAGATGTCATCCACTCTGGATGGGTAGGGATTGTCCATCTCCCAAAGCCACAGGTCCTTTGCTACATTCAGGCAGTTTTAGACTTTACTTCTCTTCACTGTTGTCCATCCCAGTGTCCTGACCAAGAGACACATTTTTTCACAGACATGAAGCAATGTATAACCCTGCCTACCACCTTTCCAACACAGCCCTGTAAGCAATGATCCCACAGATGGTTTTACTACCTCTGCCTATCGTGGCCTCACCCAGCAGCAGGCACAAGAACACCACATTTTAGATGGATAAGCTCAGTACATAAGACAGAGGTCTTGCTGTCCTCAAGCTGGCTGTGAAAGGAGACATAATAGGTGATTAAGCATAAAGCTTGCAGAAAACAGATGGTATCTCGTCTGGCCTAAAGCTTGCTGGTACAAAGTCAGCCTATCAAAGCAGTTTGTTCCACCTCAATCCAGAAGAGTGAGTTTATACAAAAGAACAAGTGACTGTGTCTCTTTGGGATCACAATATTTCTAACAATGTTCTTGGAGCCTTAAAGCCAAGTTTGGGGTACAGCTGTACCATAGCCTTACTTCAAACAAACCTTTCTCATACAGGGGTTGAGGCCCTGAGGTGCATCTACCTATCAAATACACGGTACACTAATAAATAGAACGAGACCCGCAGAACTAGCCCTCCAGAGCCCTAACCAGCCATATGGGCATTTGCAAATGCCATCAGCTGTTTCCCAAGCATAGGCTAAGGCGTGACACTGTTGGTGTAAATGATACTAGAAACACACCCAAAAAAATCCCACTGTAGAGCAGGGTACTATGGTTGGGAAAGTCATTATCCTCAGCCTGTAATCTGCTATTACAAATAATTCTGCAGCCACCAGTGCCTTCAAATCAGAATAGTCTGTCTGTCAAAAAGACATGCACAGTTCAATTTGCTCAGCCTTGCTTAATTACAAATTACAGAGCTGCATTGGAGAAGTTTCACAGCCTGTTGTTATGCAGTTATAAAGGCCCCTCCTGGTGAATGTTTGCTCCGTGAATGTTTGAAACATTCAGAAAGATAATGAAATCAAGAAAGGATTTTGCATACCCCTTTGCTGAAGGAAATCTAAATCATTAGAAATGTATCAGTGCACTGGGAGATTCTTAGTTTTAAAGAATTCAGGCTCAGAAGGACACGGAACTGAAAGGAATTAAGCATGTAAGGAAAATGAGATGTAAAAGAAATTGCTGTAATTGCTGAAAAGACATTTTTGGACTAGTCAGTTCTATGTACATAAAACATGTTGCTCCTAGTAACAGAAAAGAAAACATCCTCCAGAGATTGCAACTGCAGTTTGGGTGGGATTTTTAAAAGCACTTAAGGTACTCTGAAACCCAATTTCCACTGACTTCCAGGTGTGTTTGAAAATCTCCATACTTGTGTCCCACCCTTCCTTCCCAGACTGCCATTTGCCATCCCAGAACAGAGCCCTCAGCACAACGCTGCAACTCATTTTGAAGGAGGATTTCAATAGAAGAGAGTTCAGGCAGTTTGTGCCTTGAAAATGACAATAAAACCACCTTCAGCTGAAATCAGCTGAATACCTCCACCACCACCACCAATAAAAAGAACATAGCAACATCTGGCAGATTCCTGCAGCTCAGTCCCGAGCCAGCATTGTTTCACACAAAGTATTGGCTTATTTTCCAGTAAAGTGATTTCCAGTCTATCTTGTAGCTGGTCATTGCCAGGGTATTACAAAGGTGTAAACTTCAGTTCATGACACCCACAAGAAATTCTGTCTATCAAATAACAAGATAAAACAGTACTCAATAAAGTTTTGTGCTTAGATTGCATAAATAGTACTTCAGCAATGCTTACAAAACCATTACTTCTGAAATTTTCTGTCATGGATATTATACTTTCTCTATATGAGACAGAAAAGTTGCTTAACAAAATACGTTTCATGGCAAATTTCAATGGGCAAACAAACTAACAAAGGAAGACAGGCAGATAGGTAAGCATTGAAAAGGAACTTCTCAGTGCAAACACCAACAGGTGCAGATAAACCAATGTGCAAGCTCAAGCAACATCTCACAGAAGTTCTGGAAGTAAAATGCCTCTGAGAAAAACAAGAAAACACTTTTTAAATTGAACAGAAGTTGCAGGCAAATGTGTCAACCTTATTTCCTTGCCTTATCTAGGAAAAAGTCCACAAAATCAATAACTACAGTCTGTAACCACCTAGCTGCATTGAAAAGATGGAAGGTTTGGGGATCCTTCACACAAAGGGTGATTCCCTGATACTGTTAGACCTAAAAATCAGCAAGCAGAGGGATCTATTTTGCCTTTAAAGAAAATTTTATTTTTATGGCATTCGAGTGTGAAATCATTTTGTATCTTATAGCTTTCCTCCATACAAAATACCTCTAAGAATTGCTTTCCAGCCAGCAGATTTCTATTTTCAAATTAAAAGTGATCTCACATTCACTGTTTTGAAGAAACAGCTGCTTTCCACATAAGGGATATATATACAGTCTTCATATTTCTCTATGTATGTCAGGAAGCCAGCCTTCTTCAGCTCCCTCTTCTTCAGTTTGGACAGGCGAGGCTCAGATTCCAAAACTCCGAATTATTTCAGTTTTGATCAGGAGGAACATTCATTTCTGTATCTGCTTCAGCCACCGGGATCTGATGGGAACTGTAGTCAGTGCATATTAAGTTCCTACTCTTCCCTAAGTGCTAGCCCCATGCCAGACCACTCTTCCCATCGCTTAGGACCTCACGATGTCCTGGGCAGCTAAACCTAGCTGAGGCAGCCTGGCTGGTGGCCCAGACCATGAGGAGGGGCAGAACACAAAGCAACTGAACTGCAGTCCTCTGATGCACAACCAAGGCTTCAGTGGTCTCACATCACACTATCCCAATGCGAAAAGTTGGGATTTCACTTCCCTGGCTACTGATGAAGCTTTCACATTGCAAAGTAAGATTACTTTAAAAATAAGTCACTTTGGCAAGAACCCAGCTTTACATGTACCTCATTGTACATGTACCTGTTGCAAACTCAAAGGTGTCGTCTTACCATTGTGCGCATGCCCACTGACCTCTACTCCAGTCTTCAGAGGGAGACTGTCTAACACCTTTCGGTAGAAAATCATTCTCAAGAAAGGGTTAAAGAAACCTTTGTAATGATATATATCAGCTACAGATCTAGCTGTGTGATCATCTTGCCAGAATGAGAAAATATTTAACACAAGCAAGAATGGTATAACCAAACTTCAGGCAATTTCACTTGCCACGTTTTCTTCCTTTGAAAAGGAAAAGGAGTATTAAATCAACAACAACCAAGACTTACCACAATGTTTTTTGAACCTGTTAAATTGATGAAACTATCATTGTTCAGCTTTGAGACTATGTACTTTGTATTTTTTAACATATTGCATGTATTTTTCCAACTGAGTGTTTTTCAACTAGTTTAAAACATTTTCCATTTCCCTGTGGTTCTACCAAGGAAGGCAGAAAGTTTAGAGAAGGATGGGGAAAAGTAAAAGTTTCCCTTTTCTTTTTTGCTGCCTTCTTTGTAAATAAAAAACATTCACATTCCAGTTGTTGAATGAAAACTGAGACTTCATGTCAACTTATTAAATTTCCTGATCTGAATTACATATTTCAGCCAAAGACGACTGCAGCTACAGAAAAGTTCACTGAAATGATTTCCTAGTAAAGATCTCATCATATGTCAATTCAAAAAGAAGTACATGTTTTCTGTGTAATGTCCCTGCTTTAGTCTTTCTCCTGCTTGCCATTTCAAGATTGTAAAACACTGTTTTCCTCATGCCCAGAAGTTATTGTTAGATGCCACAGCAGCGTGAGGCAGGGATCAAAGAGTGTCTTTGGTGGAGTTTGGTCAAACAAGTGTAAGCATGGTAGCATGGAACTATCCCAAACCAGAATTATGTTGCTTAGACTTAGCAAGGATTTCAGACAGCAAATGAATGGCTGCTAATAGAAAATTGTTATTTAACATCAATCGTTGCTATCAGAACAGCAAGAGAAACAGGTTGTTCTCTTTTGGTAGCATCATGTTTGGTAGCCTACAAAGATTACCAGTGTTCCCTGAGCATGCTTTCTTCACTCCAGCAGTTCATGACACTTTGCAGACTTGCTTCTTACAGCTTCTCTGAGGTACTGGTTTTGCTATATTTGTGGGTGACTTCTCAGATGGACAAGCTGAAGCACAGAGAGTAGAAGGGTCGCATTTTTTCCAAAGATGATTACCAAATGAAAGCAGATAAAGGCAGGATGAGGAAATGGTTTGTGCTGTGGTTCATCCAGATATCTCAAGTCAAGTTCAGTCCGGACAGTTAGCTTCAAAACAGGAAAGGCAGGATGAAGCTGCTCCTGTTAGACTTTGTTGTGAGGTATTTGCTGTTCAGCGTTGCTGTTTTGGCAGACGAAGGCATCTATGTCCTAAGAATAAATTAAAAAAAAAAATTAACAAGCTTCCTATAACCATTTATTTATCATCTGGAGCCACGATAATTTTCTAGCTTTACTAAGATCAAGGAAATGGTTAACATTTAAAAAAGCCAGCTCTGAAGGGAAGACCTGGATCTCTGTTCTTGCTTTATGTATGCTGGGACTTGGTTCTTCATGAACTGCTCTGAGAACAGAAACAACCTGTTTTGAGTTTTGAATTTATATAAAAAACAAGAAGTGGCTTCTAGATGACACAAGGCAATCTGGACTAAGGGGCCACATATGTCAGCTCTTCACAAAATCTCCTCCCCACAGAGACATGTGAACGCTTTTTGAACATGGGATGAACTTCAGTAGAAGAAATTGCATATGTGCCTCTGAAATACTTTCATGTCTCTCATTGCAGACCAGGATTTATCCCTTGCTCCAGTTCCTTTCTACATCTACCTCTGCACATCCATGTAGACTAGACTTCTGTGAGACAGGTAGTGCCATCCGTGGAAAGATAGGTTCAATAGACAGGCCACTGAAGTACAAGGTAAGAGATCATTAAACTTTTCTGCACCCCCGGAAAAAGCTCTGTGTCCCTAGACCCAAAGTCTTTTATATTGTAAAACTTCATTACAGGAACATGTAACATGGCAGAAAAAAATTTAAGGCTTTGGGGTCACTAAAACAAGATAAATCATAATAACAGGTACCTGTTGTACAGGAACTGCATGGACAACCTCCACTTTTCATCAAGAGTTGAGCATGCACAAAAATACACAAACTCAAACATCTATTATTCCTTACGAAGTTCTTAAGAAACGTCACTTCTTTTGTCCACAGTAAGATGGGAACACAAATAAGAAGCATATTATTTATCATCTGGTTTTCTCACTTGGTCTTGTTAGTAAAGCAAAGCTGATCATATTGCACACAGAACTAAGAAATATTAAAATCATAAATCATATTTTAAAAGAAACTTGAATACAAATAATCCATCTAGGTTATTCACAATCTGTTCCAAAAATATTTCATTAGCTCCCCTTTACAGCCCCCATCCAATACATTCATTCGTGCAAAAATCCAAAAGTAAAGAGAATTATTTGGAATCTGACATTAAAATTCCCTATAAAACAGTCATTTTAAAAGCTGTTCTCATGATGCTATGGAACACAATAATAAACAGCAATTTGTTGAGCATTAGATAACAAATAGTGGTTTAAAAAACATGTATTTGTTGGAAAGAAAGTATTTTGAAACCAGCTTGTCACATCTTACCAAATCCATAGTGAGCTGTAAAGGAAACTTTCTTGCTCCAGAAGTGTATGACATTTTAGAAAATCACTTTAATACCTGTTGTCTTTGTGAAGCAGATTTGTTAAAATACATCTGCTTTCTTCCCATTGAAGTATGAATGGGCACTCAAGACAACCTAAGGTAAGAGAGTTGGAGCTCATCTGAGATTCTGGAAATGCAGGATGAAGCCAACAGTGAACCCCTCATTGACTTCAACAGAGGTGGGACTTCTCCCTGATCTGAGTTTGTAGCTTAGGCACTGAGTAAGAAGACAACCTCAAATATGTCACTTTCTGTTGTTAAGCCCCCCCCCCATTCGAAGTCCACACACTGCATCCCTCCAGTTCAGGCTGTAATCTCACAGCTGGAAAGCCACTGTCTGTGCTACCACTGTGTGATGTCAGAGTTTGCTGCAACATGCATAGTGCATGGGCACCCACAGGAAACTACCAGATAATTTGATGTTTCAACCATTGTAACCCCCCCTTCCTAGTCTTTTCCTCCAGTTCTGCTAAAATTCTGCATTTATGTAATGTGTTGAAGGATACCAACATTTTTAAGACAATATTATCCACTACTGTGTAAAACAGTAATGAATTATTTCTCCTTGATATGGGCATCAAGTACATTAATGTTCTTAGGGAAAACACAGGAAAAGGATGACTTTCTCCTGCAATTTGTCATCATACGATGTTCAGAAAGGAACGTTGCAAGACAGTGTTTGTTCACAGCACAGGGGACTGTGGCCCAGAGGTGAGAAGAGATTTTGGGGGAATGGAGATCACAACAGTTTTCCTTTCAGAGCACAAGAGAATGATGCAGTGTGATTTATGACTTCCCCTTCCACAGTAGAGCCCAGTCTGTATGCTAATGAAATTGGTGGATACTTCCATTAACATCCATAGCTCAGGTATGAGGAAAGACGGACTTTTCACTAACAAGTAAAAAATGTGATATAACCGTGCTAGCTTCCTGGCTCACTGAGCCGTGATGTCCTCAAGGTGAAGGCTCTCCAAATTAATGGGAAAGGGGAAAATGGAGAGTTTTTTGCCTTTGCACCAACACAACACCCTGCTGCCACAGATCTTTCCTTCATGAATGTCAGATCTTCCCCGAGCAAACAAAGAAAGCAAAAACTGGAGAGACCTTGACGTCTTAGTTTTCCAATACATCTTTAAATGCCCCACTTTCGGTCTAAGTTGCACCAACGGCAAGCTGGAGTGTTATCAGCCCAGGCTGGTACTGTTTTCAGCCTAACCAGCCATGAATGTCTGACTATTTGTTCCTTACTGATATCCTATTATATTAGTATAATACAGGCCAACTTTTCTAATATTTACTTTGTTATCACCTATGTACATCTCTTGACTTCTTTGTTTGCCTTCCTCCTGGTAAATTTGTTCAGCATTCCCATGGCACTTAGCCCTTCCCCCGTGAAAGCACACTGTGCTCCAGAAGAAAGCATGCAGAGTGCACCAGGACCTTGACCTGTCCCAGAGGAGCTCAAGAAATTTCACCATGGACCCCTCATCCTCCCCCCGCAGTCCTAAGATAATACTTTCCTCATGATTTTTAACTCTCAAACATGTTTAACCATGGAGATCTTGCTCCACCACAATACTTCTTTTAACAGCGTACCATAGGCACGCATGTGTTAGATGGCACAAAGCCCTCTGGGCTAACAGTGAGGTACCATGAGAATGGAGAGAGATAAACCTGCTGTGTCTCAACTGTACTGTCTACAAGGAACACTCCCTACCATGTACCACTCCACACCCAGCTTTGCTCTCAGAAGGAACTAGTTGGTTTGTTCAAAAAAAAAAGAGCCTAAGAGTATGTTTACGTTACATTTATATTAGTTACCAAGGGACTGGGACACAGTAAAGTAATGGATAACCAGGTTATCTGATGGAGAGTCGTTAAACAAAATGTGTGGCTGTAAGGAGGATATATCTGGTTCATGATTCATCATGACAATTTTTTTCAGGTCTTTCGGGATTCTGATCTTCAACCCAGGAATCACAAAATTTCTCTGCCAGCTTCAGCAGGTCAGCACTGATTCTGACACATTTTCGGGTAAACTGCAGAGCTGCGTATGGCAGCGGTGAAGGGGGAGAAGTATGCAACTGTAGTAACTGCAGACAAAAAACAAAGAAACTAATTCTCAGCTATATACCATTTAGAACATTGTGTAAAATTAAAGAATGCAAATTACTGCTAGTTCTGCATATTCATGTAGTAAAATGTAGCTGGATTAGCTGCATTCATTCAAAATACTGAATCATCTAATCACAAGTTGAGAGAGGAAGTATTAAAAAAAAAAGCCCTAAATTCAGACAGTCCTTGAGATCATTGGAATACACATTAGAGGCGGATGATCCAATTCAGGAAAACTTTAAAAAAATCTTTTCAGTTTGAAGATTAGTTGATGATCTGAAAAACTTCATTAAGACTCTAAGATATACTGAGAATTAGCATTTAATTTCAACTGGGGGGTTGTGTCTATGCATTGTTGGAATGTGGCCATTTACTGGCAGGGGGATTGGCAAAAAAAACTAACTCTTATGACACATCCAGTTTTGCTGCATCAGGAAAATCAGACAACACAGCTGAGCGCATGATTTTTGCTGCCAGTTAGAACTGACTTGTTGCATGCTTGGTGTTCAACAATTGCTAACAGAGCTCCAGATACTTCTAAAACAAAATATTTGCTTTCTGTAAAGAAGAATGAAAGTTTAATGTCAGCTTATTATTTTCTTCTTTGATGGTCTGATTCAACAGCTCCCATTGAGGAGGCAGCTTATTTTGATAAAGCACAATTCTGGGCTAATCTGCATGTGGTTTTGGTCAGGAAAGCTCATAAGCATGTACCTAAGTGCTTCCTTTAAAGAAATCCTTTCTAAATCAGAGCCTTCAGGAACAAAGGAGCAGAGAGCTGTGGAACACTTCTGCAAGCCCAACTGTCTGGGCATGGGCTCAGCAAAGTCCCAAACCACGTGTTCAGCTCCAGGCCTGTTCAGCAGTCGAATCCTATTCATTGAAAGATTTAAGGAGGCAGAAAAAGAGTGGACTTGATTATATGTTAATAGTCAGGAATATAATTAAGCCGCTTGCTGAATCATAGACATAATCAGGTATCTAAATAGTCCCTGGTCAGTCCTGGGAGGATAAAGCATTTAGTCTTTCCCTTTTTCGCCTGGTCCAGAAACACCATGAAGAACCCTGCAGACAGGTCACCCAGAGTTATTTCAACAGAGTATTTTGACTCCAGATTAAGACACATCCACACAGTTAAGGAGTCACGTTCACAGGAGACCCGGCCTTGTCCTGTGCGTTCCCATGGGAAAAGTTCACAGCTCCTTCTGTCCCATTCTCCCACAGCAATTTTACCCATATCTTTTCAAATTCAACACTGCAAGCACAAACCCAGCACAGAGCAGGTCCGTCTGCACTGAGGCAAAGACAAGACTTGGTGAAACATGGCTGTGCAACAGAGTAGCTATCCTGCTTTGCCTTTTCTATGTAATGCAGTTTTGTGGGAGCCAGGTGCTTTAAAAAAAAAAATCCAGTCTTACTTTTGCTTCTCAGTTCGTAAGGTGAGACACCACATCTTGAAAAGGAATAAACACTAATTTGCCTCAAAAAAAAGAATTCTGTTCACAGTTAACTTTATGGTAAGACAAATGTTTAGACACATGGGCAGCTGTGAATTTGCAGATGAACTAAATATATATGGTGAATAAGGGTCTTGAAATGTCTGCTGGTTACTGATTCTTAAAGCCTTGTTTTTCTATATGTTTTTACTAGTACTGTCCCAGCTCCCTTCATGTCTACTAGAAACTGTCAGATTTGGTGTTGCTGATGGTTTCTCTGATGTTCTGTCAAATTTCCATGCAAATAAATCTCATTTTGCTGATGTCTGTAAAGTTATGCTTTAGACCAGAGATCTCTCAGAGCTCTGTCTTCAATAAAAAGGGGTAGAAGTGGAACTACTAATTTAGTTTCTCTAAAAGGCATGTATTTTCATGCACATTAAATCCATCTGTTTCTGAAATGTATGCCTTTCTTTAGTGTGTAATTTGATAAAACCCAAAAGAAAGCCTTGGAGCTCCAAACTTGAAGCAGAAAGGGAGAGAAAGTGAACAAGACCAAGAGCATAACATGGCTGGGAACTTTACAAAAGAAAAGAAAGGCCACTATATTTTTAGAATGCAAAAACATTAAAAAATTACTCAGAGGATCTTGACACAAACTCTCCATGCATTTTTAAACTTCTAGGAAAAAAATAAATTAATCCCGTAGGTCTGTAGTCTGGACACTGTTGCTGCAATCAGAAGGCGGCATGGGTCTACATTAATGAAATAGGTACACCTTTACACAAAGGCTTAGATCCCCTGTTTTAAGTATGATATGTGTCCAGGCTATGCTAAGGCTACTTGTAATATTTTTGAATTCATCTATACTTCAGGGAGCTTTTATTTCAACACACATCAAAAATATGACATCTTTCATGAAGGTAAAAAATCTTTCAGGTCTCCATGGCAGCGTTATGCAAGCAAGGACGTCATCAATGTGATTACACTTAGCTCCCCACATCACTTCCATGCTTTGGAATGATCTGCCTCTTAGCAAGTCTGTGTAAAATACTCTGTGTCTCAGGATCCTAATTAATTTGGGTAGGTTTTTTTTTTGAAAGCTTCAGGCATCCCTATCCCAAAACTTTTCCACAGAGCTCTGAAATCATTAACCACGACCACAATGTGACGAGGCAGGATTGTGTTAAACATTGACTGTTGCCATAAATTATTCCATAGATGCAAAAAACTGGAACCCAAAATGGTGATGTCTAATTTAAATATAGAAGCTTAAACTTCACTTTAAGGATTGATCTGACTTCACAGACATTTCTTTTGCTGTTTTCAGCAGAAAGCGGAAGATCTGTAGACAAAATAGAAAATCTTCAAAGTGCACTGAGCAGGAGCCTGTAATTCACAATTTATATTACTTGGAAGATGTGCTGTGGTTTCATAATTTTTCTATATATGGGGCCACAATTAGGGCTAAATATAAAGCTACAATACAATTTTTATAGCACACTTTTTCTTCATAGCTGAGTTAAAGAAAAATTAACTGTCTTTCCATGTACTTGCTTCATGTGCGCAGGAAAAAGAATTCCAAGGATGCCCTTAAGTTTCCTTCAAGTGGCTTGTTTGTTTGCTCCTATGCAAAATTATGTGCTGGGAACCAAGATGAATCTAAGCATCTGGGCACTGGGATATGTATGGTAGGACCTCACCGTGTAAGCTCTTGGCATTCCGCTCTCTACAGCTGCTGTTTTGTTTGCTTGTGCAGCTTGATGCTTACCTATTTTTCTTACTTGCCCTTTCCACAAGGAATGCGTCTTCTTGCTCTAGAGATCCTTTCAAAGCTTCTGCATCCCTCCCAGTAGCATAGAATCATGGAATCATACAATGGTTTGGGTTGGAACGCACCTTTAAAGGTCATCTAGTCCAAGCCCCCCGCAAAGAGCAGGGACATCTTCAACTAGATCAGGTTGCTCAGAGCCCTGTCCAGCCTGACCTTGAATGTTTCCAGCGATGGGGCCTCTACCACGTCTCTGGGCAACTTGTTGCAGTGTTTCACCACCCTCAGCGTAAAGAAATTCTTTCTTAGATCTAGTCTAAATCTTCCCTCTTTTAGTTTAAAACTGAACTTTTAGTTTAAAACCCTTGTCCTATTGCAACAGGCCCTACTAAAAATCTGTCTCCATCTTTCTCATAAGCCCCTTTAAAGTACTGAAGGGCCCCAATAAAGTCTCCCCAGAGCCTTCTCTTCTCCAGGCTGAGCAACCCCAACTCTCTCAGCTTGTCCTCACACGAGAGGTGTTCCAGCCCTCTGATCATTTTTGTGGCCCTCCTCAGGACCTGATCCAACAGGTCCATGTCTTTCCTGTGCTCAAGGCCCCGTAGCTGGGTGCAGTACTCTAGGTGGGGTTCCACCAGAGCAAAGTAGAGGAGCAGAATCACCTCCCTTGACCTTCTGACCATGCTTCTTTTGATGCAGCTGAGGATGTAATTGTTTTTCTGGGCTGCAAGCACACATTGCTGGCTCATGTCCAGCTTTTCATCCACCAGCACCTCCATGTTCTGCTCAGTAGGGCTTCTCTCAATCCCTTCATGCCCCAGCCTGCAAGGACCCTGCACGTGGCCTTGTTGAACTTCTTGAGATTCACACAAGCCCACTTCTGGAGCCTGTCCAGGTCCCTCTGAATGAGATCCCATCCCTCAGGCATATCAACTGCACCACTCAGCTTGATGATGTCTGCAAGCTTGGTGTGGGTGCACTCAATCCCAGTGTCTGTGTCATTGATGAAGATATTGAATAGTATTGGTCCCAGCACAGAACCCTGAGGGACACCACTTCTCACCGATCTCCATCTGGACATTGAGCCACTGACCACTACCCTCTGGATGCAACCATCCAACCAATTCCTTATCCACCAAACAGCCCACCTATCAAATCTGTATCTCTCCTATTTAGAGGGAAGGATGTTGTGGGGGACCACATCAAAGGTCTTACAGAAGTCCAGATAGATGACATCTGTAGTTCTTCCCTTGTCCCCTGGTGTAGTCACTCCATCACAGAAGGTCACTATGTTGGTCAGGCAAGACTTGCCCTTGCCCTATGCTGGCTGTCTCAAATCACCTCCCTGTCCTCCACATGCCTTAACATAGCTTTTAAGGGGCTTTGTTCCATGATCCTCCCAGGCACAGAGGTGAGGCATCCCTCAAAATGCGTTCTCCCACTCCCACTGTGGCACATGACATCTCTATTGCTGACATCTGACCACTCACAAGTCAGGCACATTGGCAGGAAAAACTTCCTGAAGGGAAACAAATTAAAAGACAGTCGATGTATTTGGATCTTGAAGAGACTGGCATTGATTTGCTTTGACATGAAACCCTCCTAACACCACTCCAATCACATAGGAAACTAAAAAGGGGAATTGTTATATGTGTCCCACAGGAAGGATCTAAATTTAAAGTTGTACCACCATAACTTTATCAGTGGGGCTGGGAAAATAGGAAGGGACATTTTGCTTAAACAGTCATGTGAGAAAAAAAATCCTTGGATGGATGCCAATAAAAATGTGTCCTTCATAGATAAAGAATTATTTTGCCCCCTAAACTAGGATTAACTATAGCAATCTTCTTTTTTTTTCACCCCAGCATTGTTTCAGCCACACTTAAAGGGAGCGGCAGCTCTAACAATATCAGCAATGCCTTGTATAAAGGCAAGTCCTTGCTGTAAGTAAGATTCAGGTCTTTTGGTTTATGTTACTCACAGACGCTGTTTTCAGGGAGAGCAGTCTATTTACAGCTCAGTGACAAATGCCTCTCTCTTTAGGTTCTTTAAAGGCACAAATTTTCATCTGGTCTTTTAAATGTAACCGGTGGTATTCCTGTGGGTGTTCACCTTTAGTCACTTTAACACATTTCACACACAATTTGCAATACAATTTGACCCTTGTTGCAGCCTGGTGATGTGGAATGAGTAACGGACTCCCACAACACCTTCGTTGTTTCCACGACAACAGATTAGGTACCATAAACAGGTCTGCAAAGTAACAAGTTCTGGTTTTCCAAGCAAGGCCTGCAAATGCAGCAAGAAAGTTCATACTTGTCCCTAGCAAAGGCAGCAACAGAGATAAATCACCTGTTTTATAATTCTTTTAATGCCTACTGGGTGGCTACAAAATAAAGATCCCATTTCACATTGTATGTTTCCATTTCAATTGGGATTCGTTTTTAACCAACTGTTCCCTGATGCCATCAGACTGGTCTCTGGAATAATAGTGGAAGAGATTATTAAAAACTATTTTCTCATGAAAATATGTCAGTTTCTGTCCTCCTTTTGCTGTCCAACATCAGAAGAAAGGATGTGATGGATTTCCTCCAATGTTTGAATGTCAGAAGCGAGGGAAAGATGATGTCACAGCCTCTGTCTAAGTGCATACCGTCTCCTTGCTCCTCCCCTTTCTGAACAAGACAGGCACACACACATGTAAATCACATCTGCCGACATTATAATCCCACAGAATTTCCTATGATCAATTCATTTGGAAGGTATCATTCTAATTGTCTTTCTTACGTTGAGATGGTTGGGTTGGTGAAAGATAACGGAAGAACATCTCTGACCGGAAATCAGTCCAACCAAAATTTATTACATTGCCTCAGGCAAATGGAGTCAGGTAATTTTACAATAGGTTAGCAGCTGGCCCTCAACAAAGCATTTTTCCCCAAAAAGCAAAGATAACTGAAGCTTTTTCCTCTTGCAGCGGGATGCAAAAGCTGGACCTCTGAAAGGCCAACCCAAGCATACAGTTAAAAGGTTCTAGAGTCTACCCCACTCTTGGAAATCTCATTTGGAGACAGTGAAATTTTAGTCATGTGAAATTAATATTTACAACACATGTATTTTAAAATATATCTGTTACCTTCTAGAAGTGTGGAAGATTCCTCTAAAATTATTGCAGATCAGTTGCTTGTATGATGAACATTTATTATACACGCATTCCCAGCTTGCCTATAGCAAAAAGTTAATTGCTTAACTCATGCAGAGAGAAGAATATTGCAAAGAACGGCATTGTAAAATTTGCTGCTCATGCAAATATTTGAAGATAAAAGCAACCATTTATTAACAGTTGATCCTGCCATGAGCTCCGTTCCCATTAAAAAGCAGAGACCACTGGATTAATAGGGGAAATTAGTATCCAGTTTCCTCATTTGGAAACTAAATGGGAGTAGAGTCCTATGAAAAAAGCGATTGCCTGCATTAATGGGATAAACAGCTGCAGGGGCCTGTCCTTTGCTGTTCTGCAGGGAGAAGAGGCTGGTTGGCTCCTCTTGGTACAGTGCTCCTTCTGACATGAAGAGGATCAGACCATCAGTATGGCCATAACATGAAAGGGCAGTTCCTGTCCATGGAAACAGCAGACACTGCTCTTGGACAAACTTGCTGTCATTCACTTTCGCATGAAGAACAATGTCTTTATGATGACTCCTTTCCCCTCACCACCTTTCACCAGTCATTAGACAGTTGATCAACCAGCGCTTTCTCTTCTTTTCTCCACCTAGCAGAGAGATTGCCATTTTGGATGAGAAATTATGAGTCACAAAGTAAAAGCTTCATCCTTTCGCTAGGTATTGTGCCCATCTTTGCAAGTTCTCTGGTGTGAAGGCCATCTTGATGGGCCTTCTTGAAGTATCCTAAAATCTTTAATCTTCACTTCAGATTCCCACTGCTACCATAACTCTGATTACATTGCCATGAATATCTCGAAACAAATCTCTTATCCTTTTACTTTCATTCCTGTCTGAAAAAAAAAGGCCTGACAAGTATTCCATTTCATTCAGACTCTAATCAAACCTGGCTTTAGTTTTTTAAATATGTAAATATAATTTGCTTTTGCTTTGTATCTTTTCCTCACTCTGAAAGAACAAACTTTTTTCCAAGTGTGCAAAATAATTCAAACCTTATGATACCTTCTTTCTCTTTGCCAGAAACGTAAACCTCTTCAGCCCCTTCAAGGAGGAAAAAAAAAAAGAGAAAAAGAAACAGACAAAAACTGAAACAGGCCATGCGTCCTCTATCTATATCCACTGAGCATTTGTGTTCATCCAGGGTTGCTGCTTTTAAACTTTCCCATCACAATTATTTTCTCTGTACACCCTAATTGGTTGCAAAGTTTTTCCACATCACTTTCATGATGTGAAAGCACACGGATGTGTTTTCTTAGAACTGCCTGCAAAGCTGAGTGCCAGGAAGTTACAACTCGAATACTCCCTCTACACATATAAAATCTCCTCTTTGGCAAACACATCTTACAAGGATAGGCAAATTCAAACACAGAACAGCCATCGCTGTTAGTAGGGATGATTCCCAGGGAAAAGTTTCTTTCCACAATGCCACAAGCGTCTGCTGTGAGCAAGTGGGATCACAGGTCCCGCTTGCATCAAATGGGACATGTGGGGAACCTCCACAGAAGAGAAAAAGCTTTACATCATAGAAAACATGTTGAAACATGGGTATGGGAACCCTTTTCAAGTGCAGGATTTACAGCCCCATATTTATGAGAAAGTGTTATATTGCTTTGAAAGTATTCTGCCTTAAAAACCAACTAGGACAAGTTCACGTTCAGCACTGTTATTTACTCTTCCAACGCTATAGCAATAAACTCTTCTAAGTGTGCCATTTCGTACAGCTTTCCTGGTACTCACTTCCTCAGGAGCAGAGCACCCAGGCACGTCCATGTTCATGCACTCACACAGATCCCACGTGTCAGCATCTCTGGAATTCTTTTTCCCTCTAAGTGGATCCTTGCAGAGGCAACTGTACCATCTGCAAGGCAGGAACCATTTTTTAATCCATATTTCTACAGGCCCTAATATAATACAAATTTTCATTGTCAGCTAACATTGTGATTACATAATAGAAAACGTCCAAGACTTTGATCATAAAGAGAAGACAACTTCCTTGAAAAATAAATGGTAGCATGCAGAAAATGATAAAGGTTATGGATGTTGGAAAGGTGCAGGTGTTGAAACATGGTCTTTTTCCTATCGCAACAAGTGCCCAACGTCCATCAGGTGCTGATAAAAATAATTGTTCCAAAGATAATCCATTGTTATTAGAACTGAAGAGTGTGTTTTTACTGGCTTTACAGGAATGCTGGGAGGATAACAACACCGAAAATCACACAGTGTTCAGATATCACAATGAAGAGGGTCTTGGAGACATGTCAGAAAGACAGAGGGGTGTTCAGAATTTTGTACATCATGCATAAAATCAGAGGAGGAGCAGACTGCCACAATGAATCAGAGAGGCTCTCCCTCCTCCCTGCTTCTCACGGCTGCATACTGCTGACCTGAACTGGAGAAGCTGGAAACAAAAAGTGAATCCTTTCCCAGAAGGAGAAGCACCACAGAGCTGTTTCTCCAAGCACAGCTCGGCTCTCAGCACCGGCTGTCCTGTGTAGCTTTTGGCAGGCACTAGGGCAAAAGAAAAGAAAAATCAGAAACAAATAACCCTTGGAATCAATGACACAATTAATCACAAAACACTTTCTCTAGTTCTGTGGTGCCATGTGTTCTCCCACCACCACCCCTTCCCCCTTGTAAAATAATTTAATTAAGAGATGACAGGGGATTCAGACTAAGACAAGTCAAGCAAAGATTATATGGTCTCCGATTTAAACCTCAACTAGTTTACCAAAAACATTTAAAAAGAAGAAAAAGAAAGAAGAGGAAAAAAAATGGAAGAAGTCAATTCTGTACAACAGCAGCAGCAGCCACCTGCCAAAAACTATGCCCTGTACCGCTGCAGTAAAATTAAGAAACTACCCCATCTCCTCCCCCTCCCCCCAAATGTAGCATCTTCACGTCAAAACAATACCTTGAAATAAGTTCTCCACCACCAATCGCAGGCCAAGACAACTTTCCATTTCTGAGACCATATGAGTTGCTGGTCCACAAGAGTAACTTCTAAGTTATGGATACACAAACGCAGCTGCAGCACTGGCTTCCCTGTGGTGCCTAGGGACCCCAGATACTGGGCAGTGAATAACCAGGGTGAAGCAGAACAGAGACAAGTCTTAATTTGACACTTACTGGGTACAGGCCATATAATGGGAAACCAGCCTGCCTCCAGAAACATAAGAGCAAAATCCTGACTTCTGCTGACCCACTTAATTTCTCTTGTCTCCCTTTCCTTTCGGGTCTTTCCTATCTCATCTATTCAGGTGAAGCTCTACACAGAAAGGATTGCCCTGTATCTTTACAATTCTAGCACGACACGGCTGGACATCTGTTTTGGGCTTCTTTTAGTTTAATAAGCAAAAAAGTTATATTCATAGTACAACGGAAGTAGATCTTAGGAAACCTCAGACATCCTTGCTTATCCTTAAGTAGTCGTTTCCATTTAAGGAATCTATTCTATGAATAGGTCTCCAAATTAACAACCTGACAGTCTGGGTTATTATTATTTTATTTTATTTTTTAATGCTTTGAAGGCACAGGTTCTCATCCGCATGGACAGCTGTACAGAAGATGTAATAAACTAAAATCTACACTCAGTGCAGAACAAGACAACAGGATCTGAAATGTACCCACATTGTGGCTAGAGCAAGGCTATGCTGCTCTGCCTGTGAATACTGTTCTCAGCCAGCAGCAAACAATGGACATACTAATTTGCATGGATTTCACAGCATACATTTCTTGCAAAAGCAGGGCTCTGAGACTTGATCACTTGTCTCAGATTTATCAGAGGGCAGCGTGACACTTCTAATCCCTATAAAACATCTACCTGCAATTAACTGCTGATTTACAACCTCATTCAAGAGGTCATTACTTCCTGCTCTTGCATATAGATTTCCCCTACCATAACCTTTTGACAAAACCTTATATTTTCTTTTGTTACATTTCATTTTGCTCATGTTGTACAACAATGTAGCTGCCAAGTCTCTAAGCAGTTTGGACTTTGTTTTTTCATAGTGAAAGGAGAAAATAAAAAAGATAGTATTTCTTTTTAGTGCCTCAAACAACAGGGGAAGGAGGTGGAAAGAGAGATATTTCATAAAGGAAAAGATGGTCAGAGATTACTGAAACCTCTTATTTCTTGATGCAGAAACTAGGTCCTACAAACAGGTCCTCCGACAAAATATTGGCAAAATAAGAAAAAGTCTCTGAACACAACATTTCTTTTTCCTTATCCAGCACAAAAAAAAACATAAACTGGATAATACATTGGCTGGACACTCCAAATGGCCATAAAACACAAGACAGACACCATCCTGACTCTTCATACCACAGTTGCACCTGACAGTCTGAATAGTTGTCCAGGCCCTTGAGGCAGATTGTGTGAAAGTGGTGCAAAAGTGTCCTTACATTCCAAGCTTGTTGATCAAGAAACAATTGGTGGAACAAGGGAATCCTGCAAGACTTAGAAAGACAGTGCAGGCCCATGGAACTGGCACACAACCACATAAGCAAGAGGGGCTTTTCTTGCAGTGCTGTAAAAAGCACATGCACACAAGTCAAAGACAATGAGACAAGAATTCATTCCTGGACCTGTGTTTGGTAGCCAACAAAGAGCTCCACAGGTGACCCAACGACAAGACATGACAGGAGATGTCAGGAGTCTTGGTCAATCACAGAGTCTCTATTTTGGCATGAGCACATAGCTAAGCCCCCACTGTGGGTGGTTTTGCATGTGCAAAGTCAAGCCAGGCAGGAATGTGAGTGTGATTCAGTCTGTATTGTCAAGGTCTGGGCAGGAGGCCAGTTATTCCCTCTCTGTGTTGCACTTGCATCAAGACAGGTCCGGTCTGCTATGTTGTTTAAACAGCAATGCCAGGGTGAAGCTGACAGCACATGCCAGTGCTTGCCTTTGGTGCTGCCAGGCTCTGCTCTGGATTCCAGGGAGCCAAACCTGCTGAGAACAAATCACAGCGGCAGACCATTTCTCCACCTTTTGGGACCTGAGGACCCTCTGACATGGCAGGGGTGGGCCTGTAACATCTGGGTACTTTGTGCCCA
>VZSZ01009715.1:58818-72719 GCA_013398815.1 Ibidorhyncha struthersii | reverse complement strand
GGTGAAGTGGCTAATTTGGGTCAGTACCCTGGCCAGCACAGAGTTTCTCCTGGAGAACTACATTGCTCTCCACACAGACCCTTGCATGCCTTTCATGGCCCTCCAGCACGGCCTGCCATCACCCAAACAACACCACCATCTCTCCAATGTAAGTAGTCAGTCCTGGAGCATTGAATATCTTCCTTTGTCAGCTGCAAGGATGCCAGTCTCCTGGTGCAAAGATGCCAGTCTGCTCCAAGCACCTCAGGTCTCATCTGNAGTGGAGCCTGAGTCAATTTGCCCCCTTCCTGCCTTTCAGATGATGGCTGATCTCCTCCAGGGGACCTCCACTGCCTGCACTATAGGGAAATGGCCACAGGTAGCGAGCAGATTTTAGTATCACCATTCGGGATGTGTCGGCATAGCTTTAAAGAACAGTAAGATCTTCACTGCTCCTGGGCATTCATCATCTCTTCCATGAACATCCTCAATGCACATGATGCCATGAATATAATGAAGTAACAGCATTTCTGCACAGGTGTCACTGGATTCAATCATTCTTGAGGAAGGACTCATAGAAACAAGAGGTACAGAAAAAGTGACAGCAGCTCATGTGGTCTCTTGCTAGAACAACAGGCAGATACTTCAACATAAAGAAAACCAAGCTGAAAGGATGAAAGAAGACCCACCTGATGCAAAGCTAGGTGCATTTTGAGTTGCGTTCTTCCTAGGCAGCAAAGAGTCAGCATGAACATTTGTTTAAGTACCAACTGAGAACTGAGAGTATTTTCCCTACAGATCCCACAAATACCCACCAAATGAGGACTTCAGGAATTTAGTGGCCTTCACTTCACAGTTCCAGGAAGAAAACTTAATTTGGTATTTCTCTGTAACTCACTGTCCTGTCTCCTTCTGGGTATTACTGGAAAATGAAGGAAATTTGTGCAAAAAAATGGAGTTAAAGGGGCAGAGGAAAGAAACAATGACTTATTTTAGGTTTTCCCCAAACTAGCATGTTTACCTCAAAACTTTTGTTTTAAAATTTGGAGGAGATAAGGGATATAAAACCTCTTCCTTATAAAAGAAAAGAAAATTGAGAAATTTATGTTTATGCTGAATATTTTTTTTTCTGTGGGAAACAACTTTGGGATAGCAGTTACCTTTTTATTAGACATTTTTTATGCATTCATTAAAAAAAGAAATCAGTGCTTTCAGTGACAATGTATAAGTATCTGGAGTTTATCATCACAGTGGAGACAGCTAAAGTAAAAGACTGTTTATGGCAGATTAAGTATACAAAGAAATTAGGGGCCCAATATTCTTTGACTGCTAGCATTTTAACTCTAAGACCCTTTGGAAAACAGGCAAGCTGAAATACTTCTGAACATCCATCCAGAGGTGCATCTGCTGACATGCTCTCTTTCTTATGGCTAGTTTTACAAATTCACCAGTTCTCATTTGCTCAGAATCATTGGTTGTGTTCCAGGATTCAGAAACAATAATGTAAGAGGAAAACATGAATAAAATAGGACCAGACTGAGGAATAGCCCTGGGATGCCAGAGCATCTTGGAGAAGAGCTGAAAATGTTAAAGAAGGAGCAAAACTGATTAGAACTGTACTGAAGACTGACCTGCTAGCTGGGGACATGCTCCTTTTAGTAGTAAGCTCACAAAAACTCAACAAAACTTGAGTTAAAAGCAGACAACTGGATATGTTCGAACAGAAATATTTACATACCTCTCTCACCATCCCCATTTCCATTACAAGCCCATCTCCAAAATCACTTAAGCTACTCAGGTCATTCTCTGATTTAGAGGATTTCTGTCTAATGCAGAACAAGACTTCTGCCAAATGATGGAGACCTGGAGGTGAGGAGGAGGGAGGAATAAGCAAATCTCTCCACCTCTTACAGCTGCAGCCACAGCTTAAATGGATGCAGGCAGTATAACTAGAAACTGTAATGGCTCTGCAGTCCTGTGTAAGGACCATCAGTGACACACAGCAGCAGCAGCTGGGCAGGCCACCCAGCTTCCACCCTACGGTGTGTTAAACTATGGGAAAGGAGTGGGGAAATGGAAGAAAAGGCAAGCACTGAATTAGAGTAGTGAAACACAAGAGGTTCATAAAGCAGAGAAGAACTTGAGGGGAGGTCTCCAATGCTGTCATATCAGCATAACTTTACTGTGACCGGCCTTTTCTCCTTAGCCCAGACCAGTTTGCTGAAGTACAGAAATGCAGCTGGTTTAAATAAGGACACCGTATTTGTCAATGACTTTCTCTGGAAAAAAAGAACGTTTTTTGTCTATTTTTAATGGGGGAAGGGGAGCAGAGAGAAAGCAGAACAAAAGATAAGCGGGCATTTATGTTTTGCCTTCAAGCCTCCTCTTATTTGGCTGAGCTTGTTCCAGTCCCTTTCAGCACGACTGTCACATTTATCAGTTCATTCAGCTGTATCTAAATTCCTCTGAAAGAGTAAGGAGAGTAAGGAAGTCAATGTGGTTAAAGAGAAAAATTAAGAATTCAAAAAGCTGAAGTTGTTTCCAAGCAAAGCGTGTAAAGGTGAAATTAACTGTGGCACTAAATGCAGAAACACAGGTGAAAAGGGGGAGAAACCAGCAAAAGGACACGAGCTACTTATTAAATCCTCTTTCTGCATCATGAGGAGCAAAAAGCTCAGCAGAGTCAACAGGTCTGACTAACAGCCAGTGTGCTGGGGGAGGGCTGAAGGCAGGGGAGAGTGTTGCAGGGAAGTTAAATGAATGTTGTGGACCAGCATGAACTGCAGAAAAACTGGGGCAATGCCCACAAGAGAAGTCTTTCTTTTGGGGATAAAGGAAAGATTGAAAGGGGCAACTCACCAGAGTGTCTCTCCAAGACTGAAGTTGCTGTGGAAAAAATCATAGTACAGGTTGACAAAATGAACAGTAACGAGTCAACAAAGCAGAGGGAATTCATGAAGCAATCCAAAGGATGGAATAGCTGAATTATTAACAGTGTATGTAACCTCCCACTTCAAACACCTTTGGTACTGGAGGACTGAAGGTTGACTTTTTTTTCTTTTTTTTTCAAGATTGCAGGAAACTGCAAGCCTGTTAGTCTAACAATACCAAAAAAGCCAAAATTGCAATGAGGTGCAGAGCCAGAGGGCACCTGTATAAATAAAATCTAATTGAGAAGTGTTAGCATGGCTTCTGTAAAGAGCAGTCCCTTCTTACAAGCCTCTTACAGATCTTTGAAGGGATGAACAAACATTTGCATAAGTGCCATTTACATGATACAGTCTACCTGGATTTCTACAGCTTTTGACAGATCCCTTCATCTGAGGCCTCTAAGCACACTAAGCAGCCATGGTACAGCAGGGATAGTCTTGACAGGTATAAGTAGTTCATAAAAAGGAAGCAGAAGATCTAGGGTAATGGTCAATTCCTGCAAAGGAAGCGGGTCACCCAACAACTGTGCTCTGTGACCCATGCTTTTCCACACGTTCATAAGTGACCTGGAAAATGGAAGCT
Organism: Ibidorhyncha struthersii; assembly: GCA_013398815.1. NCBI lineage: Eukaryota > Metazoa > Chordata > Aves > Charadriiformes > Charadriidae > Ibidorhyncha > Ibidorhyncha struthersii. The sequence continues at coordinate 69,227 of VZSZ01009715.1, read as the reverse complement.
GAGCAAGAAGGTAAAGTTTTCTTGGAGATACAAAGTTTCTTGAGGCACTAAGAAAAATGGTGAGGAATTACAGTGAGGCCTGGGTGCAATGATAGGTAGTTTCATGAAAATGTCAGCTCAGTGCTTGGCAGCAGCCAAAAAAGCAAACCAAATGTTAAGAACTGCTAGGAAAGAAATGCAGAGCAAAACAGGTGACATTGCTATGCTGCTGTGTAAATCTGTGGTTTGCCCACACCTTAATAGTGTGTACATTTCATAGCTGTGTTTGAACTTTGTTGGCTGGACAACTGCAGTACTACCCCATACCCAGGCCTGCTGGAAATGTAAGTCTACCAGAACATTTCCATTAAAAAGGTACAGAAATAACAATTACTGCTTCCTACTGCCGTATGCAGGATATCTAGAATCAGAAGTATTTCAATAACTTTTGTTGATTCTATCCAAACATCCAAAGATTTTAAGTTGTCAGAAACATAAAGAAAACAAACGTAACCTTTTTTTTTCTTTTGTCTGTTTTCAAAGAGAAAATTGAGAGAGGGGAAAGGAAAATACAAATGATCTTGAGAAAGCTTAAAATGTTTTCAATATTTTTGTCCAGTGGAAAATACCTTTTGTCAGCTGGTTCTTTTTCACCAATGCTGTGCATTCTGAACATAACTGCAAAACACATATACTGTAGAATTAAGGTTTTGGAGAGAAGCTGGGAAAGCAGAGTTAGAAACAATGCCAAGAAAAGCAACCCACATTTGTCATCAGTTTTCAGATACTCATTCCCAATCAGAATCTTCGGATATAACAGCAATGTAATCAATACACCTTCAAAACAATCGAAAAAAGCATTCTGATGACATATCAGTCTGTGGGATATCTCCTAAGGAGAGATAGTGTGAATTTCATTGCTTTTGCTGCATTTAAAAATGGACTGTGGAAACACTGGAGAACATAAGAATGCCCATTGTTGTGTGACTTTGTGCAGATGACCTTAGGAACATAAAGATTTGTAAGCCGGCAGCCCCATTTGATAACATTTGATAAGCAAAAAATACCAGTGGCCAAGCTTCTGTCTTGTTTTCTATCTCCTAGAGGAAACCTGCAAGATAATATTAAAAAAAAATAGCTTAGCCACTACTATTGGCTAAAAACTGAAATTATTCTTCAGTTTATATAATGGCATACGATTAAAAAGACTGACAAGAAAGCAGTAAGTTAACTTTTTAATGGGATTTCACATGGGCAAGAAGCTGTATCATTCAGTAGAGGAGTGCTTTAAATTCTGTACCCACCTCCTCAGAAGGTGTAAGCCTAGAATGGTTGTTAAAGACCATGTAGGATCATAGAATCATAGAATCATANCTCCCTGGGCAGTCTATTCCAATGCCCAACCACCCTTTCTGTGAAAAATTCTTTCCTAATGTTCAGTCTAAACCTACCCTGTTGGAGCTTGAAGCCATTCCCTCTTGTTCTGTCATTAATTACCTGTGAGAAGAGACCAGCACCAACCTCTCTACAGTGTCCTTTCAAATAGTTGTAGAGAGTGATGAGGTCTCCCCTCAGCCTCCTCTTCCTCAAACTAAACAGTCCCAGCTCCTTCAACCGCTCTTCATATGATTTGTCTGCTAGGCCCTTCACCAGTTTCGTTGCCCTCCTCTTCACCCGCTCCAGCACCTTGATATCTCTCTTGTATTGAGGTGCCCAAAACTGGACACAATACTCGAGGTGTGGCCTCACCAGTGCTGAGTACAGGGGCACAATCACCTCCCTACTTCTGCTGGCCACACTATCTTGTGTTACAAAGATTTTGGATGTTTGACTCAATGTAGTGTATATGCACTTCAGATAGAGAACTCATAGTGCTACTCATAAAAACATTGTTAGGTCACTATTTTTTATGGTTCCAACATTCTGGATGTGGAAAAGTAAGACACCATTTCAAGAGGTATTGAGATATGTAATTATCATTCTTTGGTCTGTGGTTAGAAAAACTACGCAGGGCAGCAGTATGTTATGGTGGCATATAGTAAAGATGCTGAATCATCAGAAGGCCCTTTTACAAGCCCTTTATATAACTTTCTCTCTGGGAAGGATGCAGCAGAACTTCTTGCTGAAGAACTTCATTTATGATTGGGCAGACTTTATTTCCATGTTGTACAGAATATCTCAGAGGGAATATTAATATCCCCTCGTCTTTTCCTTTAAGAGACTCACAAGCTTTTTTAGTCCTGTGTTTGACCTTAATCCTACTTTTATTGATGTCCTTCTACATCTCCTGGTCTGCCAGTCCCATCCTGTAAGACCTGTCTTGCTTAAATAAATCCCATTCAGCCACAATACACCCAAAAGCAATAGGACCTTTTTTTTTTCCTCCCTCTAAGTCCTTACCCTCTTTATAGCCAAGGTCATCAAAAGCTGTGGTTCTGTGGTTAGTTTCACTTACTCTCTCTTTCCTTCTCAGTCATCACAAAACCTAATTTGAAAAGGATTTTAAGTATCTGGCTTTCAGGTTTACTTATGGGCTTGTGCTTTGATTTAATTTAAACCCATTCCCAGATGGACCAAGCATAGGTTTTCTTGGTGCCTCCTCCCATACTGTCTCCATCTTTAAAGGATCACCTGGATTTCTCACTTCCCTGCTTTCACAGCCTCAGCTGACAAAGCTTCTTGACTCTTAGGTTTGTGGCTGCCTTTGCACCCAAGGAATTTTGTAATCAGTGTCTTTAGGAAACAATTTCATGCCATTTCATTATATGAAAACATAGTATCCAGGATGATCCTGTTATGATGAGGTTGCTGTTGCTTTCAGCTGCTTCACAAGCACAAAGCAGCTTCACCCTGGTAAAACAAGAGAGTAAATAGTGCCTGATAGAGCCCCATATCCAAAACCAATAATACTAATTTTTCAGCACCTCAGCTGTATGATGAATTTCCAAAGTTTAAGGACTATCGGTTCCAATCCACTCCTTGCCTTTCTCCATATAGCACAGAGAGGCTGTCCTAACATTGATTCACAGCCTGCACAGAACTGGTTTCTTTAAAAAAAAAAAAAAAGTAAAAAATCTTCATAAAGGATTTTTTTTCCCCCCACCCCCAGCCTTTCTCCAGAACTGAAGTGACTAAGGCAACAGGCATCTTGGGCATATTAGCCACTCTCCTTCAGACACGTGAGACTGCTGGAAACTCTGTGTCAGTCACCACGTCCAAGAGCAGATGCTATGCCAAGTCATTCATAAATGCCAGCATTCTTGTCCCTATTTTAACTTTTTTTTTTCCCTCTCTTTTTTTTTCCCCAAGCCACTCACCAGCAGGGCTCTCCCGTGCCCTCCCTCCAGCCGACAGCAGTGAGCTCCAGAGATTCCCTGGCTGCCTCTCCCTCTCCTGCTGGCACCAGGCACAGAGAGCTGCTCCAGCCTTCCAGCTCCTGAGTGAGCCCCCATGGGGCCGACAAGAAGGGAGGAGAGAAACAGCCCTGCTAGTGAGGGAAATCCTCCCTCACCACCCACCACAGCCAGCTTCAGCTGGCCTCACTTCTCAATCCTCCCTCCAACCCCCTGGCTCCATCCTCAGCTGCACCCACTTTTTGAAGGACTCAAAACCACAGGGGTGACTGAACATGATTTAAGTAGATAGCCAGAGTGAGGGTTTCTGAGAGGCACCAGTTGGGTGCCTATGCGCTACCAGAATTATCCCCTATTCCATGCATCTTGGAGTAATGGGCAGTGCTGTGGTCCCACGGAGGCTGACCTGAGCAGGATGAAACACCCCATGGCTTCTGTTCTGGCACCAGCCTTGCCTCGTCAGACCAGTAGATTCACACGCATACCTTTCCCTCAGCATACATGGAACACAAATGTGTTTTCTTGCATTCATATTGAATGTGGCACTGCTTGAAGAAATTGAAGACACACAGAAGCTCATGCTTTTCACCTGTTTTCCACAAAATAGGATCACTATTACCTGACATGGTAAACCAAATTTGGGGTTTCCTCAGTACTCAAGTTTTAGTGGGGGGTACAAGGCAGCCTCACTCCAAGACCTGCACTCCCATCATGAATGCCCTCTCAAGCCAGAGGAGGCAGGTTACACCACCAGTCACCTCCTTTCATGCATGCAGGAATTACGGATTATCTGAAGAAGGGCTGGACTCTGTCACAGGGAGCGAGAGAAGCAGCATCAGGGAGCAATTGCCTCCTGGGCCAGGTCCTGTGAGGCCCAGAAGCCTTGTGGGCAAGACAAGACATGGTCTCCTTCTTCCTTTGTGCTCCAAGTGTAATGCTGGCCCTCCCCTGGAAAGCACAAAGGTGTCACCCATGCAGGCAGCCCTGGTAGAGACAGCTTGAGTGTTGCTGGAGGGGCTACCATGACTGACAGAGCGATGCTGGGGCATTGCTGTCTGCAAACGTGGGACAGGGCAATGTCACCACTCTTTGCTGGAGGGGGAGGAGACTGCTAAAAAGGAGACACAGATCCTCACCAGGAGGTTATTGTGGGAGCTGGTATCTGATTGAAAGGAAAGGCTGTGGCTTCATGAAACAGGAAGAAAAAGCCGCTCCGCAGTGTTACTGGCAGTTGATAACAAGAAAGACTAACAGCTCCTGTGTCCATGGAATGAACTGAGTGAAGCGGCTCATAGACAAAATACATGTTTTGAAATCACTCCTGACAAGGACAACTTATCTAGAGTATCAGGAATCTATCCTTGCATACCAATATGTGCCTTGAGAATTGAATCTGAAGTAAAAAGCAGATAAGAAATTAAACCTGCTTCTCCAAAGCCATTGCTATGCACATCTTTCTTCTGTGTTTCTTAGGTGCCCTCCAAATTCACTGCAAAATCTACATTGCCGTGGGACTTGAGAGGGTGCCTAATCTAATGAGAGGAAGAGAGGTAAGAGCTCTGACACTTATGCTGCTTCTATTTGGAGATACTGCTGCTTCATGAGGCAACAAACTTTTCCATGGTGCTGCAGGCTAAACGAGATGGAGGCAAGCCTCTTGTTTTGGAGAGGAGATTAAAACAACATTTCTATTTCTTGTTACTGCTGTAGTAGTGGTCCATTATCACGCCTTCCCTCAAGATACCAGTGGGTATGAGATAGTCCCTCGTTTGGTCTCTAAGCCAGTGCCTTAATGTCTACGGCAGTCTGGAAGCAGCACAAATAATCCCATCCTGGTTTGGAAGGAAGAGAAAACTTGCATGCAACACTGAATGAACGTCCCAGAGAAGCAGTGACCAATGATTCACTTTGAGTAATGCTGACTCACTTCAAGGTACTTTCCATGTACACACGCACACGCTGAGAGAGTGAGCGAAAATAAATGCCTGGTCTCAAGAAAGTTCAAACTAAATATTGTTGTAACCTTTTGCTTTACCCAAAGAGAAAAATCAGTCTCCTTTTTACGGAGAAAGACTGTTTGGCAGAGCAGCCAAAACCAGTTGTTTTTGTTTTTACAGGAGTTCCAAATCCAGAGATAACTGTTAAGGACAAGTTTTTAGGGTGTGTGGGGCAGGCCACAAAATTGCATGTGCTTAAAGCCTGGAGTATGTAAACAAAGGCTTGTAAATGCTGCAGGGTCTCAGCATGCACATCTGTCTTGGGGAATGGGGCAAAGCTCAGCATAATGGCAATGACTATCAGTAGCATTTGCAAACCTTTGTCATTCTGAGAATATCAGAAGTACCTTCCTTGTGATCCAGAAGCCCCCAGACCAGTTCTTCTCACCCTGTCCTATACAAATATGTCCTTGGTGAAATCTTCCCCCATCCATGAGGTGCATGTACTGCACTAAAGGAGAAATAAGACCCTGCTCTGGACCAGGGGTACTTCTGTTTCCCTGCCCTGGTGTCTAGATCTGTCCTAGTAAGTGCTCTGCTTAGCTCCACTCTTCTGTTACTCATCCATATCTGCTGCAGTCTTGTCACACTGTCAGTTTCTACTTTTTTTTTTAATACTGTCAAGTTCCCCAGGCACATGCTGCTGTTTGGGTACAATTCTTATGGTCACAACAGCAACACACTTCTGTGCTACGCAAAGTCCCACCATCCCAAGACAGAGCACTTCTTGGAAACACCTTCCAGGCCTGAGAGACTTCTTTAGCCAACTCGCTAGACTTGTACTGTCTCTGCCATCACTGCCAAAGCCAGCAGGAAGCAAGATGCTGTTCCGTTCAGCTCCCTGGCAGGATCAGGTTGCACACAGAGTGAGTGCCACTTCTTTGTGGAATGTCTTCACAAATGCTTTCATGGTTTGTGGGTGGGGGTTGGTGAGGTGGTGTTGACTCTCTTTCCTATGTTTCCTTAATCCTAAATTAAATCCTTGTGAATTAAAAGCCTAAAAAAGCAGCAGCATTGTCTTGGAGCTCCCTAATATGGGTACTGAGCTGTGCTAAGTTGCTCTGAGGAAGGTGCTGGGAGGCTGGTGGGATGGGGCAGGAGGCACAGCTTATGGCCGGGAAGAAACCACGGTGTCAGGCAACAGCCATGAAGCTAAGCATCCCTTGCAGGGCTGATTTAGAAAGCATATCTTCACACAGTGGTACCATTGCCCCTGCAGGGCCTTTCACTGCAGTAGTCCCTTCCCAACATACACATGCAATGGATATAGCTGGTCAGAAATCATACACCAACCTGTGCACCTGCAGGGAAGTAGACTAAGTCCCAGCAGCCCTTAATTACCCCCACCAAATGTTGGCCAAGAGTCTGCCATCGTGCCTGGAGCTGAGCGCAGGTACTGCCTGCCAAGGGGAAGGACGCGGAACACCTGCTTCAATGCAGGAGCCAACAGGCTCTTCATTAATTAAATCAGATAGAAATAAGTAATGCTGGTGATAATAAGAAAGAAAAAGTGAGTCCAGACTATTAATATCAAAACAGATCCAAATTGCTAATACACAAAACCTTTCCATTCAAAACTGCCCCCCCCTTCCCTGATTTTGTTTTGAAACTTCTCATTGCCATGTGTTATTAAATGGAAAGCTTTCTACATCTAGCTCATCAACATATCCAAAACGTGGGAATTTTTCCCCTTTTCTAAGCAAGAGTCAGCGCCAGACCTCTTGCATTGCACAAAGGAAACTGAGGCACAGGAATTACGTAGGGTTGAGTGACGCAGCTGTGCCATGCTGCCCTCACCTATGTCACTACAAAGTGGCGTGGGCTGGCTGTCACCACCTCAGGGATTTCAGGCTGTGCATACAGCAACGGTATTGTCCTGGTGTGAGGCATACGATAGCCATACTGACCTCCAGTGAAGCCTCCAGACAAGGCTGGATCACCCAGACCCTTGCTTGCCCACTCTCAGGCAAGCTGTCCCCAGCACCGCTCAGATGTCAGCCCAAACCTGTGCTCACCAGATGGTTGCTGTTACAGGAATAAAAGGTTTTAATGGCCCCAGATGCCTGTTTATCAGCAGGGCCAGGGAAGCAGGGGATTTGTGCACATGGGCAGCAGAGGTGGGAACCCACTTTGTGGAGCCAGAGGCAGAGTAGGGGACTTTCCCCACTGGTTTCACTGGGGCTGTAGTCTCCGGCAGCCATCCTGCTTCCCAGCCCAGCTCCCTCCTTGCCAAACTGGAACGTCTCTAACCCACCAGCAGCTGGCAAAACCAGCCAAGCATCCTCGGGCCAGTGATGTCTCCCCAAGCTGCTGCACTGACGGTCCTTCTGGCTGGAGCCCATGGGAGACAGTGGGAGGCTGGGCTGGGCAGGACTGGCTCTCTAGCATTGCTGGTGCTGAGCAGGGTATTTCTCACCCTGAGCGGGAGCAGCATACTTGATACTTCAGCAGGGAATCTACCGCATGGCAAGGATTTTGTCAGGGATTTTGCAGAGGCTGTGTTTGGAGAGAACATGCTGTGCCTGACCTCCCTGCAGTTCATTTGGCTCAGAAGACACCTTCTTGTGCTGGATTGTGCTTCTCCTCCCCTTCCGTCCATGCCTCTAGCCTTTTCTGTGAAGAGAAACAGCAATTCAACCAGTTGCCCTCCTGAGAAGAGATGGCATGCACTCACAGGAGAGGAGAGGATGAGGGGCAAGGTGCTCACTCTCACCTCTGACAGTGCAGCAGGACCGTGCAGCTCCGTACATCCAGCATCCCTGCAGGACAATGTTCTGCAATGTGTTGTTCCAGTGTCGGAGCCAACTGCAGCTACAGAGGAATGAAAACTCATATATGTATAATCTTTGCAGGCGCCATCAACGGTATGAGGCAAAACAGCTTTGAAAACACTTACTCATGTTCCAGCCACTCCCAATACTGGAAACATCATCAATGATAAATCATATCTTTCAATTAACCTTGATTTTTTTTTCTTCAGTACAAAGCTACCCAAAAATGTATCATATTACAAATGTCTATGTATTTTTGCCATCTATTTGTCCTCCCCATATTTTTTTCTTTTACTTTTACCCACTTCTTTGAAAGACTTGAGGAAGAGCACAGTTACTTCCCAGGGAATTCAGCATCAAAGGCTGCAACAGACACTGCTTGTCCCAGGCCAGAGGGCTACATCTATATAACGTCTTGTCAATACCTCTGCTGCTAAGAATTCAAGTCTCCAATTGTCTTCATCTTGAGTGACTGCTGCTTATACCACTCAGTATCAGCAGAGGGCTAAGTAAGGCAAGTTCTCACTTAACCATTGAGCTGAGAGGTGAGAGGGATCAGTTTAATGCACAGCCTTCTCTCCCACAAGATTCTGCCATAATACTGACCACCTCATTTAGACTCAGAAACCACTTGGACACCAATCTGCATTTCTGTAATTGGAAATACTGTCTGATTTTCAAATTATGTGTGTACTTACAGAGGCAGGAGACTACAAACTAGAAACAGCAAGGTACTTTTCAGCACAGTGGGATTTTCCTGGGTTTGAAAAATCTTTAAAACCATCCCTCTGGCTTTAGAACCTTAGTACCTCATATGTGTCACATACCCAATTGACTCCCTAATCCTTCTCCGTATGGGGTTTTTACGCAATTCTTTCAACATTTATGTCTCTAGTCTAAATTTCCAAAGACATTTAAGCTCCAACACTAATATTGAATAGGTTTTCAAATACCTTTGAACATCTGTCCTTCAGTGTCTTTCAGATACAACAGGCTTAACAACAGCTCTATGTCTTCTCTAGATGCTTCCTCTATAAATAATACACTCTAGTCTTGATTGGGACCATCACACAGATAATGACAGATTATCCATCTCTTTTGGGAAGTCAGCCTCTTTCATGCTGACACACAAGGCTCAGCGTGTTTTTGTCCATGCAGTCACACCTGTTTGTCCCAAAAGCCTCAGGAGCAGTCCAGTGATGTAGAGCATCTCCCAGAGGAGAAAGGGGAAGAAGGAAGGGATCAAAACACCTAACATCTAACCCAAGGTACTGATGACTGCCCATTTTTTCATTGCAACTCCAGGAAATGAGGCTCCATAATAGATGCACCTTTTCCATTTTGCATCCTTCACTTTTCCAGTGTCCTCTAGGACTGCAGAAGTGGTAATAACTTGTTTGTTCAGGACGGTTTTATGAATCAGCCTGCATTTACTGGCTCAACGTACATGAAGTCTGACATTTCACTAACTATGTCTAGGAGCCTCCTGCATCATATTATGCGGCAGCTTGGACTTTGCTGAACAGCAAACAGATTCAAAATGCCCTGCATAGCATATGTGGAGGCAGCTCTTGTCAACAAGTATCAGTAGGGTGAGGAAAGTAAAACAAGGAGGGAACCCTTTGAGACTCTAATGGTGTGCATCAGGGAAAGGACCTCTCAAGTTTCATTTGAATAGGTCTTATTAGGAGCGGTTGCAATTGTGAATCACTGACCAGGGAGGCAGGGAGATGGTCAGCTTTGATTTGCCACCTGTTAGCAGTACCTTTGACAGTGACCCACTGGGGTCTTGCAATGGGTCATCAGGAAGAGACTGATCTGACTCCACAGCTATGTCTCACACATCATCCCTTTTACTGAAAATGTCTGCTTACCTGCCAGCTCAAAGAACAACTGAGCCCAACCTCAACTGCTGTTTCCAGCAACACACCATTCATGCTAGAAAGGCAGTAGCTGTCTATGAGTGTCCAGGAAGTGGGAAAAGATCATTTTTGAGATCTTCATTTCTTGTTCAGACTTACAAGATATTCTGGATAGGGAGCATAGGAAAATATGGACAAAGCTGGGAGTAGTGCCATTTTCTTTCTACAGTCACTGAAATAAGCAAAATTAAGCTGGCAATAAAGATAGCCTTCTTACAATTCACATCAGAAATGCCTTCATTTTTTTCTCCAGGAAGATGTCACCTTTTCAGTGGGCCAGTTTAACACTAACAAGAGAGAACCCACCTCTTCCATCCCACTGAGATCTGAAGAACTTTCACTAGACCAATCCATGAAAGTGGTGTGACCCTCCACCCCTGACACACA
>VZSZ01009715.1:28006-44951 GCA_013398815.1 Ibidorhyncha struthersii | reverse complement strand
TTTATTTATTTTTATTTATAAATATTATTTATACATATTTAGGACTAAGTTCAATTACTAAGGAACTTCTTAAAACTGACCCGTAGGCACACACACCTCCCCATGTGTTAAAAAGACAACGAGTGAAAATTCTTTCTTCTGGGGTTCTGCTGAAGTTCCTGGAATTACTATAAATAAAAATGTAACTGGATGTGTTATTTTATAAATCACAATTTTTATGTTCAGAGATTAANTTATGTTCAGAGATTAATTTCTTGCATCGCAATCTTCATTCACTTTGATTTCAGCCACTTTAAAACTCTCCACCTTAACATAAAGGGCAAGTGCTTTCTCTTTCTGTAAAAATGGTACAAAGAGCAAAATATCTGGAGGAATTGAACAGTGATGTCATTCCAAGAGGGAAACACATATCAGCTGTGAAACTCTCTGTTTCTCACTCCACCTTGGAAATATTTGGGTACTCCTGAGAGAATAAATATGTATTTGATGGGAACTTGGACATAATTAATAGTGCTACACAGAAACAAGAGGGAATGAAACATCAACACATGCTGGGTACACTGAAATTATTTCTCAGTATAAACAATACTATGTAATGTACTAATTGCCTTTTATTTTAATGAGAAAAGAAAATCAGAGTTATAAACTCAAGCTGTGCTCTGTCTGATATATCTGGCTCAAGGTGAAAAGGACCTGGCTTCTATGTTGATAAAGCAGGCTTTCTCATGTTATGCTAACTAGGACCTTTATAGCTCTGAATTTAAAAATGACACATACTAAAAAACTCAAATGTATGGAAAAACGTTGCCTTATGTCATGTTCTTTTACAGCTAGGAAAAATAAAATAGAGCAGGAAAATACTGAACTGAAAAGCTAAGACCGAGGCCTGGAGTTTGGGAAAGGTGAGTTTGAGTGCTGACTTCATCCCAAGATTTTTAGATTTGTGAAACTGGTGCTAGAGCTTACAATTTGGTTTCAAAGCTCACTTTCCACACTCTCAACTTTCCCCATTCCTAAGGTAAAAGGCCTTACCCCATCATCCCATCCTTTCCCAGGCCCAGGTAAAAGGTTAAAATAGAAAGCCTAACCCTGAAGCTGAGTACCGAGAAGTTCAACACTCCTCCACCCTTTGCTTCCCCAGTAACATGTGCAACTACATAGAAAAAGTCAGAGCCAGAACCAGACACCAATTCTGGATGACTTGTCACAGAATCACAGACTAATTTAGGTTGGAAAGGACTTCCAGAGGTCACCCTGTCCTATTCTCTGGTCAAAGTGGGTCTAACTATATCAGGTTGTCAAGGAACCCGTTCCATTGAATCTTGAACCAGTGAAAACAGCACTGAATACCCATGCCTTTACCAGTGAGCCCATGGACTTCTCAGCCTTCCTTTTGCTGTCAATGTTCTTATAGAAAGAAACTGTTGTCCTTCACTTTCCCTGATGGTTTCTACTCCTGATAAGCTTTGGCTTTCTTGACCCCATTCCTACAATTCATGAGCAATGTCTTTGTATCTTCTGAGTAGTCTGTCCCTGCTTCCACATTCTGATCCTTCCTCTCTGCATGTGAGCTTAGACATGAGCTCTGTGCTCTCTGTGTTGACCTATTGCCTGAGTTGCTTAACTGCCTGCACGTTACAGCAGACCATTCCTGTGCTCTGAAGAGGCTGTCCTTGAAGATCAGCTGGCTTTTCCTGAGTGCTTTTGATCCCCCAAGGGCAGTTTCCTATGAGACTGTGCCAAGCAGGTCCCCGCACAGGCTAAAATCTGCTCGTTTGAAGTCAAGGCTTGTCATTCTGCTGTATGTCTTGCTCACTCCTCTCAGGAACTTAAACACCACAGCCTTATGGTCCCTGCAGCTGAGGCTGCTCTCAGCCTTCACATCTTCAGTCTGTTCTTAATTGTTCGTGAGCATCAGGTCCAACAGAGCATCTCCCCTAATCAGTTTGTCAATTGCATGCATCATCAAATTGTCCTCTGTAAGCTCCAGAAATCTCCGGGAGTACTTGAAATCTTGTTAGGTGTCTTTGCCACACAGCACTCTGCCTTTTAAGTCAGTGATTACATATGCACACACAAAACCTAACAAATTTTTGCAAAGCAAGACTGAATTTTATTATCTTCAGAGGCGAAAAGTGCATTGATGAACCCTGCTTAATCCTTTCCAGTGACATGTAAAGGACATGTTGTGGAGTGGGATGATTCTCATCCAGTGGTCCCTTTTGTTTAATTAAAAGATATTTGGTAGACCCAAAGTCAGTCATGAATTCAATTTTATTGACTGTCTGTTTATGAATTAAGTGCCCAGCCAGCATAGTGACAAGTCTATCTCTCCTAAAAGAATGGAGATATGATTCACACAAAGTTCGGAGAAAGGAGGCCTATGTTTTCCTCGGGCTTTTTTGCTGAGGACTCTGTTAGTCTGTATTTGGCAGACCAGGCACATCACGCTGCCAACACCAACACAAACCTCAAGCACATCCCATTAGACGGCTCCACCTGAGATCCACTTCCAAAGAGAAACCCCAGGCTTCATTTTTTTCAGAAGCAGCGGGTAGTCAGCACTGATCAGAGAGGACAGCTAAGCATATGTCCCTCCAGCAAAGGACACCTTCACATGTGGCTGAGCTCCTCACACCATCCTTCCCACCCTTTATGAATCACCGTTGCATCTTCTGCTTTTGTCCATGCCTTCCCTTGCATGACTGCATCCATCTCTAATCACCAGACTGGGCAGTCTCACTCTCTGACCTCAATTACAGTCTTTGTGGAGGAAGATGAGAGGATGCAACCCAGCCTCTGTGACTGTATTCTTCTGCAAGGAGTGAACTGCTACCTGACACTGCTGCAACACCAGCACAGCTGTACCAAGTGCAGCACAATGAATGCAGAGTCACTCCGGCTTGCAGGAGCATACCTTCTGCTTAACAGCACTAAGTACGTTGTCAGGCAGAGCTACCATGTGGCAAAGCAGGTTGTTTTCCTAGAATTAAATTCTGAAACACGAATTAAGCACTACTGCATTGCCCTGCGGCTTTGCCGCAGACATAGCAAGACAAAGCTTAAAAATAAAGGCTGTGAGTCAACTGCTCAGGCCTAGCCTTAACAATTTGGTTTTAAAAATCTTCCTCCACCTCAGCTCACATGCAGCAGCAATGCCTTGGTAGGGCTGTCAAAGTCTGCCCATTTCCCTTCAATTGCTGCCCACTCCCCACCTGCCTGCTTTGGAGACTGAGGGCCTATTGCAGAGCTTGGCTGGTGCACAGTGCCCAAGAATGGGACAGAATCTGTGTCCTTGCCCACGGGGAAGATGACAGTTCTGGGCAGGACCTCATGGTTCAGCTGTGGTGCATCCTGCCAAAACAGCTGGAAACTCCAGATATCATTTTGAGTTGCTAATGCAGACTAGATAGGTGGTGTAAGAAGGTGAGCAGAGACTTGGTCTCAGGAAAGTTGGGGTTCAGTTTTCACACTTCTACAGGCAGCCACATAGCCTTAGCCAAGGCACTGAGAAGAGTTTAAGCCTCTCACTTTGGTAGCAATAAAAGTTTGACCAAAGTATACTTACCCAAGCAACTATAAGGATGGGAACGTTATCCATGTGTATAATCTCTATGGGATGATGTTCATATGCAATTGTGACCTGAGGAAATACCCAACAGGATCTGTCGTAAGTACATAGTTAAGAGAGCTGTATAGAATTAGTTGCAGCCTGTTGCCTAAGAAAGCAAGATGTATCCTCCAGTGGTAACAGCCCACTAAATTGTTCAGAGGAGAGGGCTTAATAAAACAGTCTTCTACCAGGATTAGTCAATTCACTTTTTATCAGAGATGTTTTACGGACTTTTTATCCAAAGCTCTGCCAAATGCTACTTCATACATCACAACAAGTTTCTTCCTTTTCTCTCACCACAGCAGTAAGTCACTTCTCCCTTTCCTGTTCCCCAGCCACGGCAAAACCTTAATGTTGGGCTTTAATTATAAGCCCAGGTCTGAGGCTGAAAGAAACTTGTCTGAGTATCGATAGTCATGCAGAATAGATGCTGTTCTTGTCCAAACTGCTAAAAGACTTTGCTTTGCTTAGAAACAAGGATGATTCAGGATGTAATGAGACAGAATTCGAACCTGCACTCTAAGCAGCACGACAGGAGCAAACAGCAACGAGTATCTAGCTTGGCCCAGCTCTTTTCTATATACTTTATATCACCTTCCACAGGGAAGGATTCCCAGCAGAGAATTTCACAGCACAGCTCAGTGGCCCAGAGCTGTGCTTCAGCCTCAGAGAGCAACTGCTGCAGCCCTCCAGATCACGAAGTCCAGGCACAAAGGCCACCTGCATGCAGAAAGGCTCACATCTGGAGAAAGGGTAATGTGCAGGCAACAGTGAGAGGAGGCCGAGAACAAGGCACCCAGCGCCGTCCACGTGCTTGTCTCACTCACTCTGTGAGGACTCACGGTCTTTTACCAGAGGAAGGCAGCTTGGGCTTTTAAAGCAGCTTCTCTTTCAAAGACCTCAAAGCAACTTTATAAGGCAGAAGGCCTTATGAAAGGCACCACAGCTGATCTGTCTCTTGGTAACAGCATCGCAGCCAGAAGATGAAAAACCTAGCTGTAGGAGGGGGTTTATGATATGGCTGTGGCTCCCCACTGGTGGATGCCCAGTTCCTTTCAATGATGACCTTCTACTTCCTGCTCTGATCAGGTCAGAAGGTAAATCACTGAAAATGACAAAAGTAGAAAACAATCGTTGTTTGTCCATACACTTGGTCTCTGTCTCTCCAGAGGCAGCGGGATGGGTGGTAGAGGGCTTGGAACAAAGGCCAGACTCGATTCCAGGTCCTGGAGCCTAACATGAACTATGCTGGGTGATCTCTGCAGAGAAAGCCAGTTCCTTGTGAGATTTACACGCTCAAACCTCAAGCCTGCAATGCCTGTACAGGCCTGGGGCAGAATCCCGCCTCAACATGGCTCTGCTGTTGATGACAAGGTTTGTGCTGACAGATCAAATTGGAGAGTTCAAGCCAAGAAGAAAATGGCAAAGGACAAAACAGCAACAGTAGGCGGCTTTACCACATGCCACTTCTGATCCTTCCCTGCCTCCCATCACTGCTGCCGTACCATCTGAATGTGCCCTCATATTCAACCAAGCCTTGGGAGAATGGCAGGGGCAGAGCCCTCACAAGGGGAAGAACGGAAGCGAAAGGGTTAATGTTTCATAGTGCCCGAAGGCAGTCTGGTTATGCTGTTATCCCAGCACATGACAGGAGGAAAAGAGAAGGAGGAAAAGTGAAGAAGGAAAATTCTGCCAAACTTGCATCACGGACAAAACAAGAGCTGGCTCCTCTACCAGGTTTGAAAGAACACTGATAAATAGAGATGACAGATGGTCTCCAGTGGTTCCTAACCCACATGAAAACCCTTTTTGCTTTCTTGTCTGTCTGCCCCTATCCCATTCCCTGCCTCTTTCAGAGCCGGTGAGTTGCTGCACTCTTCACAGAAGCTTTAGTTCTTTGGCAGACAGTACCACTCATGAGAGGTTTCTCATGCAAGAACATCATCTCATCAGCCTATTTATTTGCCTCTCTTTCCCTTTCATCTCATTTGTTTTCCATTCATATCTGGAGAACTCACCCCTTTGCCAGACCATTTGCATGTTTTGTAATAGGTGCCGATGGTGCAAAATGTCAGGAAGCGCACATTGTCTATTATTTATGCAACGCATTATTTACCTCCAGGTTATTTACCTTGTATTATATATTTAGTTCTTCCCTATTCAGACCTTGGCCCAGCAATAAACTCAAAGGAAACTCTACAGTTAAGAACTGCAGGTGTGCTTTTGAACAGCCGGGGCAGAAAGAGAGAGAGCTGTTAGTTTAGGCGTTAGGAGCTCTGGTCTGATCCTTGCCTCACTGCTGGCCCATCACAGTGTTTTGGGCAAACCCCTTTGTACCCAACAGGCAGTAGAGGAGAGGTGTGTTTGTACAGCTGCACGCACAGTGAAGTGCTATGGTCTGCTTTCATCAGGATAACATATTGTTCCACAGAGTAAGAAAATTTTCCACCTCTTGGTTTTACATGGGGAAGGATGTTTCCTCAGGGTGCTACTGCAGGAAGTAGTCAAGCACCCTTCAGCACCTTTCTAGACTTGAGTCTCCATCAGAAAGGATGGGGCAAAGGTGGTATCCAGAAAGAATTCAGAGGTAGCCTTACCTTACTGTTACAAAACCAGTCTAGTCCACAGTTCAGGCTGAGGCTGCTGCTGGAGCCTGTTATGGAAACACACACTCAGCATAGCTCCAGTGCCTTGGTCAAAGCTGAGCAAACAGGAAAAAAACGAGCAGCCATATGAATGGACAGGTAAATTCCTGTTTAAAGATGACATTTTCAGAGCCTGGTGCAAACGGCCTCACCAAATCAGACTTCCAGCTAAACTGGTCACTCGATACACCACAGGTAGTAAGGAGCTCGTGGAAGTTTCAACAGCTCAGTAGTTACAGGGTGTTAAAAGGAGAGAATAATACTTATTGTCACAGATTGTAAGAAGTCTGTATTGTTCCTGTGCTTATAAATCCTGTCTCTAATGTGCTAATGACATCTATTTGTTGTATATTGGCCCTTATAAAACCATCTTTAAATGGGACTACAGTATGAAGTGTGGCTGCACTGAATGGGCAAAATGCAGTTCTGACCTTGAAGACACACTGACAGAGAACTTCTTCTTGTTGCCTCTTTAAGTCATCAAATGGAATAAGTATTGCCCCTCTGTGGCACATCCCTGAAATCACAGAAGCCCACAGAGAGTTGTTTATGTAACTCATCAAAGATCATACCTGAAGAAATCTATAAACAAGTTGGTATAGTTGCATGTCTTGTAAATTTACCACTGATTCTCTCAGGCAACTTTGGAAATGAAGCTGTGTAAGCAGAATGAAAGAAGATAAAATTCCCCAAATCAGTCTGAAAACTAAATGAGCACTTGCCAATTAGTCACAAGGCTTTGGTGATACTCATTGCAGGAGAAAATTATCACATTGGGGAAAAAAAGAACAAACCTTGTGACACAGGTGCAATAAAGCAAAGACCTTAGGATTCATTTACAGTCTAATTTTCAGTTCTTAGTTATCTGCCACTTCTACTTACTTTCATGAGGCCCCACAGTTACTAATACCTGAATTTAAAGACCTGCCTTCTTTCAGGAAGAGTCTCATCTTTCACACTGTCACAGGGGGAACTAAATCTTCTTCACCCGTTCATCCATAAACTTGCCCACCTCCTCAGAACAGGGAAAACCTCAAGGTAGGAAATGAGGAACTGTCATGACCTACAAAGCAATGAATGGGCTTAAGATCACCCATGTTAAGTGGGTATTAAGAATACTTAGAACTTATTAAGAACACTTAAGAATATTTTTTCCATGGGAGAGCAGTTTTATCTCCCAAACCAAATGAACATGCCCCTACAAATATGTTTTTCAGTAATGTAGGCCAGTGGGATTTTTGCACAGATTGAGACTCAGTTCTCAGTCTCTTTCATTTTTTTGAACACGTATTGACTTGGACAGCTATAGAGTACCACCCTGATAATATTGATTTATACAGAATTCTTGTCAAAGAGCAATTCAACCATCTCAAAACACTTCACAGATTCAGTAAAGTGATATGCAAGCCATGCGCAAGGATCACATTGCATCATCCACCAGGACAAAGCAAGCATCTCTGTGATGATGAAGTGCAACTGTTCAAACGATGCATACTAATATTACTCAACACCTCAGAAAAGGGAAGTGAAAACTAAATGATTGCATCTAATTGAAACTGCAAGAGGAATTTTCAGCAACAGAATTCAATTACCCAAGTTGGAACTTAATCAGGAGCTAAACTGAATGTGCTACCTGCTATAAAGAAAAAGCCAAAAGCACTCCAAATTTCAGCTGACTTAAATAAGAAATAAGCTTGCAAACTTAATGGGAACTACAAATTTTGTTTTCATTTTCTTTCTTCCTTTTTTATTTTCTTGTCTCTGTTGTAGCAAAGAAAAATGTGAATGCATATCAAACATATGTAGATAAGCTGCATCCTTATCTCTGAATGGCAAGCGTTGCCCAGCCGCTCCATGGGGTTCCTAGCTCTTACTGCCCTGGGTGGCAGTGCTGATGTTCCACCAGTATTAGTCTCTGGGAACTGGAAAGACCTGATCCATTCTCTGAATCTTGTATGTCCAGGGAGGAAGAATTCTATTATTCACACAGCAGGAAATGTTCAGCCTTTTTTGAAATGTGAGAGATAAGACACATGCCAAGAACCTTTTCTTCTAAGCAAACTATGACATCTGACAAGGACTACCCTAACCAATACTTGTTTAAAACTGTGCATTTATCACACTGGCTACATCTCCTAAGCAGTCACTGAAGACAACTAGATGCTCCAGTGTCTAGGGAAAATTAATCTGGGCCTAAAGACTAGGGCCATCACTGTGTTTTACACCAGCCCTCAAGACTCAAGTGAACACAGGTGTGCCAAGGGGTTCTGCTCCTTACAGCTCTCAACATTTGAAACATTTGAGGAGTCAGAAAAATTGTGCGGTGATACCAAGGCCTTCCCGGTGAAGGGTGAAGCTGAGAAGGTTGCTTGACTGATGGAGAACAGTGATGAATAAATTCTGCCCGCTACTGTACCAGGGGATGGAGCCTTTATGAAAAGAAATCACATAGTGATGTGTCACTACTATATGTGAACCTAACTATTCTCCACGGCTGAATATCCAACCTTCACAGCCTCTGCTTATTCCTACAACACTAGCTTTAACCCAGAACTTCAGTGCTAAAATGCAATCATGCTGGTTTTGTAAATACTGTTTAAGCCAGTCCTACACTTCTGGAAATGGAAGGCAGCTTCTCCAGACTGGGAGAGTGTAGTTCACAGCATGGAGAAGGCATGAGAAACGAGTGTACATTACATTACACTGTTGTTCAATTTACCTTGTTCTTGGGAAGTCCTGAGATGATGTGGTTAATCCATTCAGCTGCAAAATAAACAGGCTGAGCGCATCCTGTCCGGTGGAGGCAGCTCATCCACGGCAGTCAAGGGCTGGGAAAGATGGCATTTCTGTGCAGCTTGTGCTCAGAGTCACATACAAGGGCTGCGGACTCAGAGTTCACAGGGATAAATCACTCCTATTTTTCAAGAACATGGGGCTTCATCCTCAGCAGAAGTAGGAGAGGATGGACCTGGTTGCTTGTGCTCATTGATCAGGATCACACAGCTCAACGCTGGGGGAGGAAAGAGAGTCAAAGGAAAATAGAAACTATGGTTACATTTATATATGCATACAGTAGATATATATTGCAGACGCCTCTTTTATAACTTGTGGAGAAAGCTCTAAGGTTTTAATAACAATTGCTTACAAAATCTTTATTAAAATACTATGGCCAAGGACATTTCCTTATCACATCACGAGTAGCCTCTCGTAATAGTTTAGCAGCATTTGCTTATACTTTGCTATAACTGACTAGTAACTGCTCCTTTCCATTATTACAAGCTGCTGTGGGCGCTGCCTTGTCCTGCAGTTACCAGTTGTGTCTGGCTGGCTGCAGCCGCTTGCAGATCTGGCTGCTAAAGACAGCCAGCAAATGAGAAAATACAAATGGCTTGATTGCCTGAAGACCGTATCTAGCTCCTTGAGGAAAGGGCTAGGTCTGTCCCGCGTGCTGTCTAGCTGTGGTGAGTCAGTTATCTGCTAACAGTAGCGGGTTGTGCAACAGGCACAGCTGTTCCGGCAGATGGGCCTCTCAGAAACCAAGTCACAAGTTTCATTTCCATGGCCCAAAGTGAAGAGTCTTTTTTTTTAATTATTTTTTCTTTCCTCTTCTGCACTGAGGTTATCCCTTTTGAACACCAGAGGCTGCTGGGGATTTATTCTGCTGTTTCTCCCAGGGCCAGACGGGCTGGCCACCCTCAGGACCATGAAGAGGACACTGGTGCCTGCAACCCAGCAAGCTTTCCTGCCTTACCATCTCCTCTCTCGATGGGGATGCGGGAGGACCAAGAACAGCAGGGAACTGCTTAACTTCCCTACCCTGAAAGCTGCTCTGCTCCAGCCCTTTTGTTCCTTTCTGCTACAACCAAGGTGTACTTTCGACAGGCAAATATCAGAGCAGGACCTGAAAAACAGAGACTACCTTCCTCCCTCCTCCCTCACTCCTTCCCCAGTCTTCTCTGTGGTGCTGTGGTGGCCTTCAGGGCATGCTGGGTCCCTCTGCCATGCAGCCTGGCTCAGGGCTGCCATAACTCTGCTGCAAACAGATGCCTGCTGAGAAACAGATAGTTGGGCGGTGTAGGCACCCATGCTGGACAAGGTGGATGAGCGGGTACCTCTGTGAGAGAAGGAGAGGATAACAACTGAGGTCATATTTGTATGTAGCCAATCCTTGAGGGCCTGAATCAGCACTAATGATTTGGTTTCATTCATCAGGTTGGCCATTAGGTTGGGGCCAAAGTAACTCAAGAACAAGTTGTCTCAGGGTGGAATCCACTGTCACCACCAGCCTCACCTTCAAGCACCTGCTGCCTTTGGGATGAGCCACTGAAATGGTTTTCTCTGCATTGGCCCTGTGGCACTCTGTGCGTGAAGTACTTGCTGCAGCCAAGAGACGTTTGCTCGTTAGCAATGTTTACAGACTGTCCTCTGGCCATTGACCAGCTTCTTCTTTCTTTGGCATTGTGAAATCTGCTCCTTGCCGCAGGGAATAATCAGTGCTGGAAGTGGAGCTCCAGTGTAGAGCTGCCGGCTCTTACAGCTTTTTATCACAAGCTTCATAATATCTGATGTTTTGTTTAAAGCTCCAGTTCCTGTCAGCTAGCAGTTACAAAACAATATCAAAGGTTTTTGTTTTTTTTCAATATGAAATAATTCTCTTGCTCTTAGAGTTGCAGAGAAAAGCCTGAAAATATGGCCCAGGGCTCCAGGACCAGACAAGCAAATAAAACTTCATATTTATATTGTATTTCCATGTCATTTGTAAGACAGCCTCACCAGCATTTCAAGACTGGCAACACCACGGTGTTTTCATCCGTGGCTGGGAAGCACAAAGGCCAACTCTCCAACAAGATTATAGCCCCAGTGGTTTCTCAAGGTCATATTCTGCATGACCCAAACACACTTATTAAATTGTCCTGATTCAAAAAAGACAATTTATTTTCTTTTTAATCCAAATGCATGTTTGAAGAAGCATGTTGTTCTGAGCAGGTTGCTCTCTCTGGCTTGCTCGTGACCCCAGAAAAGCTCCATGCTGGCAGTGGGGAAAGCTCTTTCTAGGTTTCACAAACAGACCTGTCAATTTCTAGATGTGGTTCCTAACCATGCTCTGGTTTCCACCGTGCCAGCCCCACACACTGAATTTGGCCCACAAATTTGGCTCAACCCCCTGCCGGCATGGCAGGCAGCTGCTGTAAGAAGTCCCGTTTCCAAAGTAGCATTGCAGTCTGGAAGTACAACAGAGAAGAGGTAATGTTGTAACACTGTTCGTGCCACTGTCCCAAGCTCAGTTGTATCAATACTGGATATAGTTATAAAGGCAGTATTTGACAAAATCTAAGGGTATATGCATACAATGAAAATGAGCAGGTGTGCTCTCCAGACCTGAGGACAAATGGCACCATTTAATCACTGACTTCCCTTCAAATCCAAGCTTCCTGATGGTTAAGGTCCCTGGCCTGGGCCAAACCCTGCGTCAAGCACAGAAATGGTTTAGAGCTCGTCAGATTGGGGCAGGGACAGAAACAGCAGCTTCACAGCATGGGTAACTGAGCTCCTGTGTTTGGGCATGAGGCCTCACATTCTTCCCTTTGCTTTCATAAATACAGCCTAGGAAATCATCACGCTGCCATAATTAGTGTATGCCAGTTCCTGAAGCCACGGGCACTTAAGGGCACCTTGCATTCAGGTGATCTGCATGAGGTAGGTACACTTTTAGGTCTGGTCCATGTGACAGCCCATGGTAAGGTATCTATTGGAATGCTCTCCATCCACATCCCTTGCTCAGGTTTCTTTCAAGAGAAATCCAGGAGAAAACCAGGGTGCACATCAGGGGACACAAGGTACACCCCCCCTCCAGTGTGGACATCGCCACAAGGTACTCGCTCCAGAGAGAGCAAGGATTCCTGAAGAAGTTAGGAGAGGTAGTTGATAACATGTTCCCCATGTCTGTGGCAGGTTGTATAAGAATCTATGGTTTAAACTGTAGCAAGGAAGATGCATAGAAGGATCTTTATCATGGTAAGCGTACTCACAGAGCGGAACGGATCATCAGAGAATTCCCATCAGTGGAGGACATAAGAACAGGTCAGACAAACATCTGCAGGACACCTGATCCTGACTTTGATCTCCCAGCCTCTATAGATCCTTTCTGGCCCTACTTTCCCTTTTCTGACCACTTGTCCAGACAGGTTATAGCAGCCCATAACAGGTACCAATCTGGTGAGGGCAGCATTCAAAATACAGCCAGAGCAAGATTCCTGCTTGCAGCTCTGCATCTATACAGAGGAACTTCAGCTGCTTTGCTTCACACTGAACAAGTCACCAAAAATGAAGGGTGTGTCCTCCTGTGTCCAGCGCTGACCCTTGCTCATCATTGTCAACCAGTCTCCTCACACCTTCTTTGCCTGAGCTGGCTATCAGGATACAGGCACAATCCAAACAGTCATTTAGGAGGGCAAGACCTTTGGTTGCACAAGACCTACTTTCATGTTCTGGGTTAAAATGCAATGATCATCTCCAGGACTTATGGACACCAAGATACCCAGAATCCTTGTGTCATGATGATGCTTATAAAATGGTGTTACAGCATCCAGCCCTCACAGTCCACATCCAGTTGCTTCATGAGTCATATGGCAGCACGGTAACTCCTCAAAGGCATAAGCAAGGCTGGCTCACTTAGACTTGCTAGGAATCCACATCCCACAGAATGTGAACCAGAATGTCCGTCCACCTTTGATAGACCTAGATCTTCTGTGGGCATGAGAAGCCAGCTTGGAGGAATATCATCCATGAAAACAAAATTCTGCCTTTCCAGAGCCAAAACAGGACTTTGCAATGTCCCATCCCACAAGTATTCAGCAATCAATTTTGTTTCTAAAGCTCTTGATCTCATATGTTCCCAATGAGCTGGTGTCTAGGTGGGAGGTCTGAGAGTCACAGTGTATTCAAAAGAGAAGAGAAAAGAGCACATTAATGACCATATTCCAGCCATGGTTTTAATAAAGCAGCAGGTACACTGGAAAGAACTTCTCCAGAATTATTTGCCAAAAAAAATGTAGCAATTGCAAAATATTAAATGCCCTTTATATATTTAAAAAAAAAAAAAACACCCAGCCTGTCAAACTGCAAACCATAAAGAGAAATAAGAGTCTGAGCTGTTAAATAAATAAGAAAGGGGAGCTTTGGACAAAAATAAACAATGACTGGCATTTAGGGAACTTAGTCGGCATCAGAAAAAAACTCCTCCTCGTTTGCTCTGGCTTCTAATTTTTTCCATATTTTTGTCATTAGACATTATTAAAGTACTACTGTTCCAGGGCTGGGTGATGAAAGGCTTGAGATATGATTCAGCCCCCTACGTTACATAAACAAACCCGGGTCGTTATGACATCCACTGTGATTTTTTTCTTCATTCTTTTGAGTCCTTCAGCGTACCTCGCTATTGGTAATGCTGCAGAAACTCTTTCAGGTGATCACATGCAGTTCCAGGCCAGCTCTTCGGCTGCCAATGTGGTGTAACAGGCTCGCAGCCAGATGCCTGCTTCCAAAACAGCCCTCAATGCAGTCTTCTCATTAGTAGGCCATGTTGAAACTGCAATATAGCAGCCATTTAAAATAGGACTTAAAAAGCAAACCAGGAAGCATTAGTTTAAAGTTAGCTGTGATCCATTAATCAGCATCAGGGACAATGATGTCAGTGTGACCGGATGGGCTGACTTATGATTAGTTCAGATTTATCTGAGATATAACAAAAGGGCAGTCTGCTGGTTTAAAGAGTCTCTTTCCCTTTTCCTTTGGCAAAATCAAGACATCGTTTAGAAAGCCAAAGAGAATGCCACTTAAAAGTCTGAGGTAATTTTCAAAGCTAAATCTAGTAGGAGGTAGGACAAAACAAGAACCAAAAAACGCGGCTCTTCCATCACAGAAAATTTCTCTGGCATTTCGAGATGAACTAAAGCCAATCCAAATAAGTAGGAGGACAGCCACTTAACTGAGTGAGGCTTGTATGGGACATCATCGTGGTGTTGCAGTCATTGGTTTAAGGGCAGATCAGTTCCCTGGGCCCTCCAAAACCAGGTATTTGAGTATTAACCTATATATCTGGGACTACATAAGGCAGTCCGCACTGAGAGAGAAATTTGGTACAAAATATGCCTCCAAAGCCACCAGGACATTTTATGCAACTGTAAGAGGGACACTTCCACCCTGGTAACTTCCCAGAGGAATAACCATACCAGCCTGGCACAAGCAGCCACGCAGAGAAGGTTGAGGGCAGTATGCTCGCTATTGGGACATGCAGTCTATTTCTGACCATCCTTTTACAGAAAATCAGATCAGCAACACTCCCTTTGAAGGACAGGCATGGCCAACGGTGTAGCTCCCTGTGGAAGTGGCAGCACAAGCCTCACCATGACATAGTGTGCCTCAGCTGCCAGGCAATGTTGTGGTGCAAGAAATTATCTACTTCTCTGACTTTAATTATTATATTTATCGCAATAATAAAAAAAAAGAAGCCACAGATAAAAATAAGTAAAAACCTCAGCTAATGTAACAGCATCATAAAAATGGTCATCTGGCTGCATAAAATTTATATATATATAAACACGTGAAGGGATTTACTTCTCATTTTAATTGGGTGGCGTGCTTATAGTATGGATGGTTGTTGGCAATCTATAAGATAGCATCAAAAGATGTTTGATTTTATGCCACTACTAGTTTGGAGAGGTCGTAGAAACAGTCTTCTGTAGCCCTTTGGCAGTTAGTACTCCCATGCCCTTGAATGATTCTCAGAGCAGAAAAAAAAAAGTAAAAAAGGTCTTGCTGACTGCAAAATTTTGCAGTCTGTGAAACTCTGGGTAGATCTTTCAGAGGCACTCGGTGTCAACGTAGCTGCCCTTGTATAGGATTGTAAGAGAACAAAAAAATGCAGATATGTCCCACCTTACTGGAGACCATCATTCTACGGCCTGCAGAAAGGGATGCGGCTCTCAGACTGCCTTAGACTGTGGGTGGGCCATGTTGCCCTCTGGAAGTGTCAAAATCTCTCCCTGGACGACAAATGGAGCAGAGCCCAGCACTGAGCTGTTCTTTGAAATATCTGACTTTGAGCTAATTGAACTTGGAACAGCTATTGCGCAGTTCCTTTTCCAGTGTCAGCTCACAGTGAATATTGACTTTCAGGCAGCAGACTCCTGACTTCTAAACAAGATTTCCCTAACTTTGCTGAGGGCGCAATCCGTCTCTTGTTGGCAGCAATGGGCAGATCCTCTTTGACTTGCTGGCAGCTGCTCCAAACACTGAGAGAACTGCAGAGGATGCAGCAGGATCTAAACAGGGAGAACTTCCTGTGACCATCCCGGGCATTGACTTTAGGCTAAGCATTAAGCCAGTCGCAGGTGGAGATAAATTTCTCAGCCTTCATCCTTACAGTATCGAAGCTTTGTATCTGCCTCTGCAAGAAGCACAGGTCTGCTGCTCAGTTTGCCCCATGTTGGTTTGGTTACCCCCTCATGACACCATTTGACATTTCCACCAACTTCAGTGGGTGGAGGAAAAGAAGAGCCAAGGGGTTGGTCCAAGCATATTAAGGGGTTGCCTGTTGACACATCGCAGTTGAATGCAATGAAGGAACCAACAAAATTTCAGTGAAGGTGTCCAGCAGACAGCCCATGCAGCAGCCGGATGAAAGGCAGCTTATTCTGTTTTTTCTTTGAACCTGCTTTTCTCCTGCAGCAATGCACAGCACAATGCCAGCAGTATCCAAAGGGCAGTTCCCTCTCTGGAAAACACTGAAAAGAAATGTGCAGGGGGGTAGACCAGGACAGGGAAACCTGGAAGACCTGTACAAGTCACCTAAGGTCCAGCTCTGCCCTATAGGTTCTTCAGTCTTGGTTCCAGTGCAATTTCCTCCTCTTCACTTCCGTTTGTACCCTTGTTTCTCTCAGCAGGGACTCAATAAGAAAGCAGTTTTATGGACTTGCACCTCAGGAACAGTTTACCTGTATCCACCAGTGCCACTGCAGTCTCAAGGGGCTCCTAGAAGGTGGGAGATGGGATGTATGGGATGCAGAGGTACGTGCTCAACTGTGAGGAGGAAGAACGGGGACTTCCCCACACCATCCCATGTTAAGTTGGCCTAAACTGCTCGATGCTGTCACCTGGCCTTGGTGTCTGGTGCTGTCAGCGGCCTGTCTGCTCGGGGTTTTGCACCGCCTTCCCTCCACCTGCACACACACAGGGCCATGTACTGGACAGAAACCGCATCTAGGGAGCCGCTCCTGCAAGGACGGCTAACGACAGAGACACAGAACATCTGTTTTGCTTTTGCAAGCAGTTTGGAAATGTCTGCAGCGTTCCAGCCGAAGGAGAGGAGAGACAACCCAGAGGACAATGCGGGCTGGCTTTGTGGTTAGAGCACTGTCTGGAGCAGTTAGAAGACCCATATTCTAATTCCTGCTCCGACACCGATTTGCTGTGCAATTTCGGGCGAAGTCACTTAGCTGGTCTGTGCCTTTGTTATTCCAGTTGTAATAATATTTACATCACAGGGGAGTTAGGAGGCTTATTCAATTAATGCGTGTGAAGCGTTTTGATATCCTCCGGCGGCTGGGGCTTGAGGCAGGCTCTCTGGCCAGGCTGCCGGTCCCCGCCCGGGCAGGGGCGGCCAGCGCCCCGCTTTCCCCCCCGCCTT
>VZSZ01009715.1:8074-21767 GCA_013398815.1 Ibidorhyncha struthersii | reverse complement strand
TGTTAAGGAGTTTAAGGGCATTTGTAAGGCACTACACCTGCTTGGAATTTCTGTTTGCTTTTACAAGTGCTCACAGTTTTACTGTTATATGTTCTAGGTCTATTTTCAAGTTGAGTGAAATACTGAAACCAGCCAGAAAAAGAGTCTATTGGAAGGAATGACTAGAGCCTTAGTTTTCAGCCTCACAAGCAGCCCTCCGTGTAGATACTTCTATAATAATTAACAACACAGTATTTGAAAACCCCTCAGACCAAATGGACTTTGATCTTATAAAACCTTTATTACACAGGGAATTATTATCCCCACTTTACATAACTATGGAGCTGCACAGTAGGAAGAGCAAAGGCCCAATGCCCAATTACCCACTTAAAGTCACTCCAGTTTCACTGGGAAAATAATTTTACACGTCTGGGTGTAAGTGGCAGAACTGGGGTGTCACCCTGCCCTACTGCATGTCAGTCTGCTCACCACCACCGGAGGAGCATCTCATGAGTCACTTTCACATGTCTAAGTACAAATCTGCTGGATGGGAGCCGATTCCTTCCTTCCTTTCTTGTTGATTTGCCTAGAGAGGAAAGGCAACCACAGCATCAACTCTTCCTGCACAAGGAGCATGCTGAAATGCTCTTCAGCCAGGAGAAGCCATGGGAGGCAGCTGGGTAATTCTGCCTGCCAAGTGCAGCCACCTGGATTTATGAACGCCTGCCCCAGCACCCATGTCCTGAAGCAATTCCCAGCTTTTTTGGACACCAGTTAAGCCTCTGGGTTTGTCCAACCACATGGAGTACCACCAAGGTTTCAGGGGCTTAATGGGGACCACAGTCATGTTTGCATCACCAGGCTGGCTGCTCCCAACCATTTTGGATGCTGGCAGCAGGGAAGCAGGACATGTGGCCATGACTCCTTGGATTCCCTGGCAGCAGCAGCAGCAAGGCTCACCATGTAAAACCAACTCATTAGTCCACCAGGACCACTGTAACCCTCCTCCAGTGCTGGCAGGCATCCCATGGTGAATATTACTCCAGGCAGTTAAGGTGTCATCACCCTCAGGCCCCCTCCCTTCTTGCTGCTATGGGGGTAACAGGACCTGCACAAAGCGTAGCACACATGGCCACAGCTCATAGTCATCCTTTCATAGGATGAAAGGTTTCAGCCTTCCTGGAGGGAGAGGAACTGCCCAAATCACCTCAGCAGGTTCAGCATGACATCTAACAAAGCTCTCCTGCACCAAGGTTCACCCAGGTGACAGTGAACTGCACAGGGAAATCAGGCTTTGGAGGCACCCAGCCCTTGCACCACTACCTGTTTCCATCTGCCATGGTTTGGGTATCCCATGTACCGTGGTATCAGCACATGGAGCCACTTGGTATTAAACAATTTCATCCTGGGCTGCCACAGCCATGCAAACAGGATGGCAGGCGGGGATGCGTGTTTGAGTGCTGTCATGCAGCCAAATCTTCTCTGCAGCAAACACAACCCGGCAAGTTTCACATGCTTTGGAGTTTCGGAACAAAAGTTTCACACAAACTTAATTGGCCCCAGATTTTTAACACTAGTAAGTAGTTACAATGCCTCAAAAAGAGCTATTTCTTATTGACCATTTCCCACTGATACATTTTCCAGTTGGTGCTTCCATCACACCTTTACTAAATTAACAAGAACTCCAAAACCCTCAACACTTAAGCTCTTTTCTTTCACATGTAGCTTGCCATGTTATTAGAATTAAACTTCAAAGCTCAAGTCTCTGCAGTTTTCTTTTTCTGGCATTGTTCTTCATCCAGTAGCCACTACAGCCAAAGTCACCCATCTGGAGGTTAACGGGTCTCTCTTCTTCCCATCAGGTGTCTTGGTCTGCTGCTGAAAGATAAAAGTGGATGCTGTTGAATCATGTGAACGTGAATGGCAGTGTAAAGGGTTCTCATTTCTTTTAACTCTGATATTCTATTTACTGTGATATGGTAAATATCGAGGATAACTGGCTTCTCTGCAGCTAATCACCTACATGGACTCAGTCATAACACTTAACTTCTGTGATTTGTCTTTGGCTGTGTATGCAACTGTCTCCAGGCTGCAGACTCTGTGGGACAGGTTTCCCTCATGGTCTCTTTCACGCTGGGTGTGCACAAGCACAGGAGAGTCAAATCCCACATAGGATGTCCTGTTGGTATTGCCAGCCATGATGGTTTGGAGCTGAGGTCACCTGCCCAGCAGGGTAAGGGAACACCCCTTGTTACAGGGTTGGGAAGCCTCTGCTCCCCCTTAGCCTTTTTAACAGAAGCTGCATCTTGGAGAAGTCAGATTTGGTTTACCCTACTGAAACCACTGTGATTTCTCCCTTTATTGCTCCCTTCATGCTTCGAGGCAGAGCCCAGCCTCCTCAGCACCTCACCTTTAGAGAAATAAATGTTCTTTGGTATGAAAGAGAGCTGCTGTGCTCAGTCTCCCATAAAACCTTCCAGGTGAAGGCAGCCTGAAAACACATCTAGTCATTTCAGTGTTTCCCCATCCCAAAGGTGGCAAGCAAACAGAGAAAACTCTTAGCCCTTGCACATCCATACCCTATAAGGAACTGCCTTCAACCACCATAAATAAAACAAAGGTACAGTCTTCAGCTGATCTCAATTATTGGAGCTCCATTGAATTGAACAGAGCTAGGATAATTTTCACCAGATGAGCATCTGCCCTCAACATATGTTACATTATGGTTCAACAAGATGGTCTCAGCTTGCCTTGGGGGAGGAGTGGTTGGAGGGGAGAGTTAGGTTTGCTCATGTCTAGGAACGATGGGCTGCAAAATCCCCGAGAGTGAGGAGGTAAGTAGGGAAAAGAAGGCATTTAGTTATTAGGCCCTCTTATTTCCAGTGATTAGGGTGGGAAAGAGCAGACTGTGTGGGAAACAGGCTTCCCTACACCCATTTTGGCAGCTTTTGATTGGCCCCTAACCAGACATTTGTTAAAACAGCCTCATAAGTTGCGGTCTCACTAAAGAACAATACAAAACCAACCAAATGTTAATGTTTTCAATCTGTTCCTGTAGAGATTTCCGCCTCCCCACCTCCCTGATTATTAGAGAAGAAGGGGGGGAAGGAGAAAGAGGAAAAAAAAAGAAAAAGAAAAAGAGTTTGTATTCCCAGCCTCAGCTGACAGATCTGCTGTAGCCTCCTGGAGTTTTTGTAATTAGAACAAAGGGTCCTCAGGACAGGAACTATAATTGTTTTTGAGTGTTCATACATTTTAACTCAGCCCAGGTTAGGCACCCAAGCAAACTCAAAGTACTGACAGAAGCAGCTTGAGTCCTAGAAGAAAAACTACAAGGGAGAATTAAGGGCCTTCAAAAGAGGATAGTGCATCACATCTGATATTAAAAAAAAATATTTAAAAATATTTATAATGTGCTTGAGATTGTTTTCCTCAGCGAGCCAAAGGAAAATCTGTGCTGCAAACACTTGTCAATCAGAGGTCTGGGATAATCTGAGCTTCAGCAACACGAGCGAGGAACAGGGAGGAAATAAATATTTCGGCAAGCAACAACCTCAGGGCAGGATATGTGACGGAACTTCTGAATGCTGACGGGGAGTGGGAGTGGTTTAACCCACCCCTCCAGCTGAAATTTGTGAGGGCTGCGCATCCCAAGCCCACTGTCAGAACAGGTTTTGTGGTTCAGCATCTTCAAAGGCCTGAACCTGCTGTAGACAGCCAGCTCTGCAGTGGTAAATCAGAAAGGCCGGGACCTTCCGATCCACAGATCACATCCACACATCCAGCCATGTCA
The DNA here is from genome assembly GCA_013398815.1 of Ibidorhyncha struthersii. Lineage (NCBI taxonomy): Eukaryota > Metazoa > Chordata > Aves > Charadriiformes > Charadriidae > Ibidorhyncha > Ibidorhyncha struthersii. The sequence goes on along the minus strand of VZSZ01009715.1, from coordinate 17,995 downwards.
CCATCCTCATCCCCACATTCCCCGGAGAACCCCCTCCAGCCAAAATGTGCCTGGGCATTGTCTGGAGAGGGCTAGCTGGCAGCGGGTTCACATGGTGCCAGGGCATGTGCTGGCAATTAAATAATATAGATGATCATGACAAGTGCTTGAACCCATGCTGGGGTTCCACTGGGTTTACTGGTATAGGCACGTACAGCAGCACCAGCTGCAAGCAGCCTTTCCATGGGAAAAGGATCGGACCCAGAACACACAAGGAGAAAAATGTATTTGCAGGCAGTGTCTCTGGTAGCAGTCTGGGGCTCTTTTCTCTAAGGTTCACATTCACTGCTCCATAAAAACAATGCTTCTGGAGAGCTGCAGGTGAGACTTGGTTGCGGTGGGTCATCTGTATCCACAAGCAAGTCTCTTTTTGGGTGGGATTTTCACATATATTCTTCTCTGCCCTAAAACCGATTTCACTGGGACAAAGCTTGGACAGCACTGGGCACTTTAAGAAAACTCTTCCATCACTTCCCAGCTCTAGCAACAGCAATGAGCTCCTTGCATGGAGAGCCTGTGAGTGATGGAGAGTGTGCATGGCTGGGGCCTACCTCTATTGGGTTATGAAGAACTACTTTTTTTTTTTTTAAAAAAAAAAGCACTTGCTGGGGCAGATATTACTGAAAACAGTTTCTATAAACAAATCCACATGGTGAATGCAGAAGTTGGGCTGAAGGCAGGAGCGGTGTCCATGCTGGAAGCCACGTAGCTCTGCAGAGGGGTCCTGAGTGTTCTTTTAGCTTTTAATTGGGAAAACTTCCCCTGTTCAATCAGTCAGGTGCCTTGTTAATGCCAGCTTTCAGTTGGTGCTGGGGACTTTCAAGCTCGTAATGACTTATTTATTAAGAGGGTCTGATCCTTCCTGCCATACATGAATAATTTCACCCCTGCCTCCACCCTCTGGTGCGGGGGGAGCGTGGGAGTAGAGGAGGTCACAAAAGGAAGCGACCAGGGGCGGACTCCTTGGTGGTTCAGCCGCTTCTCCCTGGCGCCTTCATATACCTGTTTCAAGCACTTTTTCAGTCTGAGGTAATGGTGCTTTTTGGTCAGTGAGGAACAGTACATAGAAACAGAGAGCTAACTGATATCACTGCAGTTGGCGTTTGCTCAACAGATCCCAAAGCTCAGCCTCCTGAGAGAAGAACCTATGTGTTAGGCATGTAGGTCCCAGTCCAACCCAGCATTTTCCCACGCTTCAAGGGGAAGCCAAGCTGAGTGACCCTTTTTCTGTAGGAACCAGGCTTTTAAGAGCTATTAGGGGAGAAACCAGCTAGATAACCTAATGTCTTACATGTCGATGGTGGTGGAGATGTGGAAATAACTGTAAAAAGAGGGACAAAATACACTAGTCCTTTACGACGCCTTGCCAGCAACACGTACTAACAAGGAAAGTGTTGCTTTCCTACAATAAAGGTGGGGTAGACATGGCCTGCCTACTGCAGGGACTTAGGCATGTGCACTATCTATGAGCACTGTGAGTTATCCCCTTGATGAAAAAAAACACAACTGAGAAACAAGTGATACACAACCAGTCCTTTGTAGGACCACTGCCTTATCTCCTTGCTGCCATCCCAGCCCACATGGTAAGTACCTCCCCTGAAATCACAGAGGAGAATTACAGCTGCTGTCTCTGGTGTGGCCATGATCAAAACTGCTCTCAAAGCAGCCACGATCAAAGGCTGCATGTGCCTGGCCATGCACACAGGTGCCCAGTGGCCACTGACCTGGTGGTCCTCCTCCTCATGTAAGGAGTGCACGGTCTTGCACCCGTGTGGATGGGGCCCACAACCACAGTCAAGCTTCCCTCCACCAGGCTTTCAGACCTGGGCAACTTTGAGCCACAGCAACTGATAGTAGGTTTTGTCCTCATCCACCCCATCAACAAGGGAAAACAGTCATCTGGAGACACTGCAAATACGAACTGACGTTCTTTAGTTACCGAAGTCAGCCAGATAGCCATGAGGATGGTTTAAATGAGTTTATTTTCAACTGCTGCGTTTCAGGATCACGACTACTGGTGGACTGTAGGCAGCCATACTGTAGCATCCAGACCACTCTGAGCTGGATGGCCCTACCATAAATCTTATATTAGCAGATTACAAAAAAACATTTTCTACTCACTTTCTGTAGGAAAAAAATCACATGCTAGATGCTACATGTATTTTTTCCTGTAGTCAAACTATCCAGCCCTCTGTTTTATTTGGCAAAGAACAATGGCTTTAGAAAAATACATCTTATATAGAATACAATCTGCAAAAGTAACACCACTGAGTGCAAAACCAACAGATCTTGAGCCTGAAATGCAAATCAAGCAGATGCCAAGGTAAGAAAATGGGCTAATTAGATGTTTTAGCCTCTTTCCAATATTTTGCTAAGCACAGAGTAAAAAGCAAGTCTGATTACAATATTTTGGCTGTTCCCACATGTTCTAGGCAGAGCATTTAAGTCAAAAGCTTCTTTATGTATACAATAAAGTTCTTGATACCTCCTGAAAGGTTTGCAATAACACTCCCTATAGAAACAATTGTGTTTGTATATTGTAATTCGCCATCCCAATTCTTCAGTTGAAGTTATGGGATGGATGCATCTTGTTATTCTGTGTGATCAGGTGCAAAGTTGCAGTAAACACACTAACTCTACGTAAGGTGGTCTGAAACGATGTAGGAAGGCAGGGCAAGAGGGAGCAACAAACATCCCTGAATTGCTCCCAGCAACTCCACACTTGATAGGACTGGCCATGGAGGCTGAAGGAGAGCGCTGGGAAGCAGCTTTCCCTGTGAGCAGGTTCACCTTACTACAGCCTGGTGGCCACACTGCCACGTTACTTTACACTCTCCTTTGTGCAGCCTAACCTCCATCTGAAACTTCTACTTGCAGCCAAGTGTGCAAAGGCAGGCAACCTCTTAAATAAAAGGCAGGCTTTAGGAGGCCCTGGCAAGCTGCCAGCTGGTCACCATGTGAAGCATTTTACAGAATCCCCCACCCCTGGAGGAGTTTTAGAGCTTTTTTTCTGCTTTAGCTTTCTGCTAAGGTTCAAGAAGGTTGGGGGAACGGTGACATGAATCCATCATTTGGGTGCTTCTTCCTTGGAAGGGACTGTTTTGGGCTGTGGTCAAGAAGGGCTTTGGGTTTTGCCCAGTCTCATAATTCCTGTCAGTGTTTCCATTTTCCATCCATTTTATTCTCTTCCTCTGTAGAAGAGTGCACTTCAGGATTTTTCCAGCATCCCGCAAAGTTTTGTTCAACGGCAGGGAAGAGTTTTCACTGTTTGCATTTGAGACGCGACAGGGTACACCAAACCTGAAAGCTGAAACAGGCATACCAGCACCTCCAGTCATGGAGGTCTTCTCACACGGGCTGTGGAAGCATCTGACTACAGACAACAGCATCTGATTTTTGGGGCCGTGTTTGCTGAATTCAACCGTTTCAACCACTGGTTGTACCTCAGATGAATTTCTAAGTTATCAAGAACCAACAAGTTTTTTCTCAGAAGATTGTTTTCTCCAGACTCCTCTTATTGTTCGCCCAAGGATACTGGCCCTTCTTGAAGAACCGGACATATAATTAGAAATTAATGTCTATTTGCTTTGATGGATTTTGCCTCTTTTCTGAATCCTGAATTATCCACAAAGCTGTTACAAACAGAATAGAATGTATTTGTTCATCAAAAAAATGATTCACCCGTTTCTTCAGGGATTAATTCTCAGTTTTGTTCGTGAGTGGCTTGTTGCAAATAGTCATAAATTCTACCATGTTGGGTTCCAACCCCGGAGTGATCTTTGTCTGGACTTCAATGGGGCTTTGCATGGGGGGGGCCTGGCCACACAGATCTCATTGCAGGATTGGGCAATGGTTAGTTACATAAGTCATATGATGTTGTTTCTGTTCCCTGACTGGCTGACTTATGTAACTACAGAACAATAGTGTGTATTTGAATATAAAGGCAAAAATCATGCCTCCTATTTGTTCTTCATGAGAGTCTGTTCAAGGGCTGGATTCTACTGTTCGCGCAAGCTATAAAGATATTTTCTTTGACAGTCTCTTGGTTGGTGAGGACATCTGGAGTAGGTGACACTAACAGAGCTACTGAGATGCTCTGTGTGAGTTCATCTGAGGACTACTTGCAGACGCTGGGCTCACATATTCTCCCAAGTAGCAGCTGAACTAAAAAGGAAAAAAAACAAACGACTCATGAAACTGGGCCATGCAGTAGCCAAAGTCCTTGACCGAAATGCAACTGCACTGATTTACACCTTATAAATATCGGGCCATCAAGTTTGATGTTGTCCTTATTCTATTTCAGGAGAATAAAATGGATTAAAAACATACCCAGGGTTAAAAAATGGACATCTTAGGGCAATGCACTTTAAAGTTAATGTTCTTTTGTTTATTCTTAAATGTATTTTCCCCACTTGTTATTTTTGTTAAAATCTGAACATGATTTCTATTTGGAGAGGGAAAATAGGGATTTGTGGCTTTCGTTTTCAGCTGATGTTTTCTTTTTGTTCATCTGTACGATTCACCTTCAGACGATTTTATTACAGTCTCCTGGAGATTTTATCACAAGTTTTCAGTTCTGGTTTTGTTTTGGTTTTTTTTCTCCTAAGGTCCCAGTTCTTGGAGTCATGTGATTACACAAACATTCCCTACTTCCAGTGTTTTAAAAGTAAGACTCTAGCCGGTATTGTTACAGAGAAAAGACTGAAAACATAAACGCTCAAGGCTAAGAAAAAGAACACACAATTTACAACAAATTTTTAAACCTCATGATTTCTCAATCTTATGTTTTTTGAGGATAGCCTGACTAATAAGTTTTAAAAGCCCAGGACTGACAATATTAAAGCAGAATCAGGAAGAAACCATTGCTTGAGTTCATATGACATGACCTGATAATCTTCCAGACTCTTAGGATACGTTACTGTGCAGTGGGCAAGTACTTTTCCGAAGTCGCTTATGAAAGTATAAAACCATCATAGTCCATTCAAAGTCATTTTGTTCTTTATGCATGCTGGCTTTTAACACAGTCCCAAAGTACACATTATTAATGTGGCAAGCTTCAACCTCTCAGAAAGCATTATTGCAACCCACAGCGTAAATACCTGTTGTCATCTTTTACAGTCTCCAGTGTAAACACGGGTTTTAATACGGACATTGAACACAGCAAGCCAAAATTCAGGAGGTCACAGGTGATGCTCTCATACCATCTTCTAGACTCTTTGAATCTGCTTTACAGATAATTTCTAACCCAGTCAGTTCCTCAGTTGTCAATTTCTAACTTGAATTCACAAAGGCATTTGCAGCAGGTTGTATCTTGCAATGTGCAGCACAGCCATAGAAGTGTCCCCCTTCATCATCTAATTTTTTAACGTATTTTGGAAACCTCATGTTTTGGAACTTGGAATTTTCTGAGAACTTGCTTTTTAACATATTTTATTCAGATGCCACTAACACAGATCTACATAAGCCACTCTGCTGGTGGAATAAAACATAATTCTGGTAGAAGCTGGGCACCTTCTTTGTGGGTTAAGGGAAGCTTGCACCAGCCATAGTCGGAGTGAAATGTGTGCATTGTGGTGGGAGGGCTTCTATTGCTAAATATAAATAGGGACATTCCTGGAGCCCCTAAGTGCTGCTGAAAGCCAGGACAGGGAGCAAGAAGTAACATGTCAGGTGTTACATGGCTGCCTCTTTGAGGATTTCTCCTGTGTGGTACCTCCCAGAAACAGTTCCTCTAACCCTTGCAGAAGAAAGAAAAGCCTTTGCCAGGTGCCACAGGACCTCCATGCTAAACTACACATTTGAAGAGAACATGGCTATGTGAATAGGTGAAGAATCAGCAAACAGCATTTCTTCACTGCTTAGACATGCAATCAAGCTCCTGCATCTCTACCAGCTACCCTGTTCCAGTTGACTGCATGCACGCATACACTCTGCAGCAAATGAGAGGCAAAGCTCATTACCTAAAACCTTTCATTAAGATCGAGCTCATTTTGCAGGGGCCTAAGATCATGCTCTGCTGACATGCCATTCTCCGTCAAGATAGCTCATAAAGCCAAAGTCCCAAGGAAAGTGAAGTGCAACAGATGCACAGCTGTCACTGTTTAAAGGACAATATCATGTGTAATGGGACAAGGATGCGTGTTGGTGGCAGGGCAGTTGGTTAGTACATCATTTCTGCACACTTTTGAGGCACCATGCAGAAGAATGAATGACTTTTCCCACCTGAATGCTATTTTAATAATTTTGAAACGTCTTCCTTAGATGCCTCATCATTATTCCCATAGTTAGAAGCTGATTAATGGCATGCCCCTCAAACGCATATCTGGGCACATGTACAAAGAGTTTTTAATAGTCCCCAACAATGGCCAACAGCTGGCCACAAAACCAGATGATTCTCCACCCTCGTAAAACCATGCTCGCCAACAATAAAAAACCCTTCTGGCTACTAAAAAGCCTGATGGAACAGATGAATCTTATTATGAACTGGATTTTATAAATAAAAATTAAAAAGAGGAAAACATGTTAGCTTGTGCATTCATAGGCTGAAAACAGACATAGGTTTCACATTCTGGAGTAGCCAACTGCAGAGGTCTAATTTTCAGAGTTAGACTTCATCTTCCAAAGGCTTCTTTAAATACGTTGCTGGGTTGGGTTGTTGGGCTTGTTTCATCGGTTGATTTTTTTTTCCCCCCAAATTTTCCTGCAGCCCCAAGTAAAACACTTCCTCCATTCTCTGAGGCAGGATTGGTGTGTCTGTGCCCCTCACAGGCAGAAATCTGGGGGATTGAGCTGAAGGGCTTTGTTCCCCAGGTCCTGCCATAGCATCACAGACGGGCAGTCTGGGCACATCAGCCCAATCATACATTCTGCCCACACGTTGCAGAAGGTATGTGCTTGCCACCGTTGGTGCCAGGGTTTCTCTGTGCGCCTGAAGAGACAGCAAGGTGAGTCTGGAAAGCTTCCTGACCCAACGGCCGAGGAATGACCCTGCGAGCCTGGAGACAGGGGATACAGGCCAACCCTTTCCGCCCCTCCAACTCGCAATAAATCTCTCGGTTGGATCCATTAGCTTTGCATCCAACACGGCTACGTGGTTTCTGGAGCAGAGCTGGCCACCCCGAGCTGGCACTGGGAGCCTGGCCACACACCTCGAGCCATCTGCACAGACATTCTCCAGCAGCGGTGGCCCAGCTTCACGCAGGAAGCTGCAGCCGTGCCAGCAGCAAACACAGATCTCCACAGACAGCACCTTCTCTCCAGCATAGTCCTTCTGTCCTGCTTCCAAGGGACAGGGGAAGAGGCTTCCTTTCCCTTCTCTTTTTTCTTTTTCTTTGATTTCCACCCCATCCCCACTCCCCAGTCACTTCTTCTTAGCCCTGGAGCTGGTGTGCAATCAGAAGAACACAGAGCCAGGGAGAGGAGCAGCAGCCAGGACATTTGAGCGTGTGCAGAGTCACAAAAAAAAAAAGAAAAAAAAAGAAAAAAAAAAGAGAAAGAAAACAAAAAGCTCTAAAGAAGCTCTTTTTGTTTGTTTTTAACAACTATTTAACATCAGGGCTAATTCACAAGTTTAATAAAATCAGGCTTTGTTGAAGATTCAACACCTTCAATTATGGCGTTAAAAGCTCACAATAATTATTCCTCAGACCTTCTGAGGATCCTTTAGCAAAGTGCATGTGTGTGAGGAGGGGGAGGCCAGTCTTCAGTCCCTAATGTCTGTAAGATTTAAAAAAAAATATAAACAAAGCAAGCAGAAACCCCCTAATTCTAATAATGATGACGACTATGATGTCAGGTTTTCATTATACAACAAAAAGTAGCAAATGAAAGAGACAAGCCTAATTCTTAGTCCACTTAAATATGACACCTCTGTTAGTGGATTTCTGCAGGGATAAACAAGGGATTTTCACAGCCCAGGTATGGCCAAAACAAGATTTCTGTAAGTGAGGAAGTGAGGAATTTGACTGAAATCTTAGAACAAGCTTTATTTTTACTGCCCTAGGCAGGATTTAGAGAAACGGCAGTCTCCACTTCATCAGGTCCGGCATAGCCAAGCCCAGAACACCATTACACTGAAAAGACCCTTATTGATACAGAAAATGGCTAATTTGCATTCCTGGTGACCACGTAGGAAGTGGCTGATACAGTGAGGAGTAAAGGCTTGGGGGAAAAGACTTTTTTCCTGTGGAGAAGGCTTCCTTCTCCTACAGGGACCATCCAAGTTTTCTTTAAGCACTAAAAACAGACAGGGAAAAACAGTTCAGCAGAGTTAAAGCATGGATAAGATTGAGCTGAGCCACATTCGTACTTCTTGTGAAAACAAGGGGAATCATGTCCTTTGTAACTGGAGAGACTAGGCTTGTGTTACTGTTCCCCAAAACTCAATCCAGCCCTTGTAGTTCCTTCAAAGGTGTATCCAAGGCTCACTTAACAAGGGTTAAGTAAGCGATTTCCCTAGTGCAGGAATTGAACACTTTAGCTCTCTTTAGAGTGGGTAGCATGCAATGCTATGGCTCATCCGAGCTGCACTGCATTTCAGAAAATCCTGACATACATTAGAGCAGCCCTGGGATCACTCTGAATTACAGCAGGGACATTGTCAACCTCTGCCAAACCCCATAGTCTAAACAGTAGCAATAACGGTGTCAGATCACATTCGCTCCCTCCTGCAATGGATTGCCATTCCCAAAATTTCATCCGGTCTGTGAAAGGTACCTTAGAACAAGTTTTATATCACACCGTTTTTTTTACACATTGAAACACAATTCCTCTTAACACTGGAAAGATGGATAACCCAGGGTGTTTACAGTACCTCATGTGTACTTACAATTGCCAAGAAAGAGTTTTAAGTAAAACAGTTAGGGTTTTTTCGCCAAGCAATACCACACAGCTACACTGGTAGAATTTTATCCAATGTTTGTTTGCACTAGTCTTTTTGTATTCCTGACTCCATGCATGGCCAAAACACCTGTGTGTGCAGAGAGGATTGCTAGAAATAGAGGTTTACTCTAAAATGCCCTGGAAGAGGTTTCTCATTCACTTTGGTTTTGCAGTGGGGGTAAATGCAGGATGAGCATTAAAGTACCCTGTGATCCCATCCCTCATGCACAGTTTCACACTGTGCTGACAACGTCACTGAATGCAGGGCAGTTATTGCCGACTCCCTCCAAGGTAAATGAGGTGGGAAACAAACTTCCATAGAAGTGTTGTATGCTGAAGGTGAGGAAGATGTCACAGGTTTCACCCACACCACTTGGTCTGAGGGAGACCACGTCAAGAGAGAAGATTCCAAGGAGCCTGGTAAGGAAGGGAAAGCCACCCTGCCACACACCCTCCACACAGCTCCTGTCCTGCCTGCGAGAGGCATGCCCTGGAAGAAAGGGACAGGCTTTGTGGCCAGGGGTGAGAGTGGACTGGAAGGAAGGCCCCTTTTGGAAAGGCGTCGTGGAAAGTACGAGTTGGTCTCAGCAAAGCAGGTTGCTCGCCCAGGTGGGTGGCAGCCTAGGGCAGCAGTGCCATTTGGCCTTGTGGAGCTGAAACAGCTGCCAGAGCCCCAAGGAAAATTCCTTACTACAGATGGGCCAAAATCCATAGCATGGGATTTCTGACCTCCTCAAACCTGTTTTTGGTTCCGTTGTCCTGGTGGCTCTGCTGCTGTGGAGGTACTGCTTCAAGTGGTTTTCTTCTGCCAGCACCAGCAGGCTTGAGGGGTTTTAGACCTTTCCCACCACTGCTGCTCCTACACTGAGCTGTGCTTTGGTGAGGACATGGGCACTAAGGAGAATACCGCACGTTGTAGCAGGCTTCGTGAGAGATTCGGGGGTCAGCCGGATCAAGCGAGACTTTTTTCAATCAAGCACTGAATAGTACCTCCAGGAATTT
>VZSZ01009714.1:26325-37470 GCA_013398815.1 Ibidorhyncha struthersii | reverse complement strand
GTCTAGTGGTAGGTGTCTCTGCCCATGGCAGGGGGTTGGAACTCTATGATCTTAAGGTCGCTTCCAACCTAAACCATCCTGTGATTCTATTATTCTAAGTATATGTAAAATATTTCAGTGTATTATTTTTCTATATCATTTTTCTCTACAAAGAAAAGTACCTCAGGGTCCTCCTTGTCTCTTTCATTATCTTAACATACTAACTTCTAAGCTTTTCAGTTCTTTTCTTGTGCAGTGCTATCTGCAAAACAATAGTAAAATCCCATTCTTCCTGAATCTTCAGCCTATTAATTTTATTTTAGACTACGTTAACCATTGACTGGAATAACTGATCATCGCAACTGACCATGGCAAATGTGGTATAACACCTGGTGTAACACACCTGCAATACTAACTCATATTTAGTGCCATAAAAATGTTTACATTTAAAATTTAAACAATTTGAAATATTCTGAGGAAACTATACTCTTCAGAGAAGTCCTGTCAAAAATCAGGCTGCACCCACACCCATGGCCAGGCACTGATCAACGTCCAGCTTTCAGCACAAGAAGAAGAAAAGAGTATAATAATAAAGAAATACTTGCAGCAGAGTGTGGGGGTCAAATGCAAGACAAATTTTGTAGATTTTCAGCCAAGGATAAGTTATGCTGAGAAAGTTCCCCAAGCTCATCTTCCAAACAAATGCTGTCGGGCAGAGCTGAGGAGGGCAAATATTGCTCAGACACAGCAAAGCAAAACAACCTTTTCAAACTGCTAAAGTGCAACTTGAACATCAGTGTCTGAGAACATACGTGTTAATTGTTTTAACCACAGTTGCCAGGCCTGACTGGGGTAATAAAGGATTATTGGAGATAAATATTTGCAGAGAGTCTCAACAACATGACCATCCAGCTCCTGCTGTTGAAGGAGAGTGAGACACCTGCACTGACGGTTTAATTTTGTCCTTACTGTGCTGATGAGTAGGTCATCTAATTGAGCAGTTCAATATATTGATTTGACAACCACTTAAAAAACACATTTGGCTTCAGGCAGTATTATCAGTTCCGTAAGTATGCAGCATCTTTAAAGCAGACACTCTAACATCAGAATGAACTGCTTGATAACACTTTCTGTACACAGCTTTAGTGTTCTTTTAGCATTACTCTGGTTTGTTTTTACCTGCAAAATACGTATTAATCAGTATGTTTGCTTCATTTCTTTTAACCAGGAAAGAAATTCCAGTGACACAAGGATGATCTAGAAGATAAAGCAAGCTATGAAACCATTCTTTTGTCAGCAAAAAACCCCACTGCTCAGTGAAATTCTCACACTTGTTTTACCTCTTTATTTAATGTTAGAAAGGAAAAACCAACCAACCAAACAATAAATAAGTGTAAACATTTCTCAAGAGCTCAGTTCCTGCTAGAAAATGTTCCACACCGAAGATACAGATGGATCTCAGCTATTAGATTTCCTCCTGAAAATCAGTGCACACATCCAGTTCAAGCAATGTGCCAAGTGATCTGCAGCATAATGCCATGCCAAAATGCCAGGCAGCTCTCAAGTTCATTCATGGGCCTGAACAGACCATAATTTGGACAGAATTCCTAACTAAACTACACTTAGGGTTGCTCTGACAATAAATCAGTCAATCTAGGAGAACTGGGGGGTGGGGGAGGGGGGACAATATTAAGGACACAGATCAAGGAAATAATGTTGTCTGAACACTTTTTTCATTTAAATATATGTGTGTGTGTGAATTTCTCGGTTGCCTCCATTTCCTCCTTTCATTCATCATATCACAAGTTTGAGTAGTTTCAGAAGCTGTTCTTTTACTAGGCTGCAGCAAAGCAACTAAACCAGTATTTTTTATTATTTTACGTCATCTAGGTTTTATTTGCGTATATTATTTTTTATCAGTACAGTAACAAAGATTTTTTAAAAAAAACACATTTCCATTCAGTCTGTTCCCAACTATTAATTAATTTATGAATATTTTGAGAAGAGTAACACAGATGCCAACATTAAAATCTGCAGTCATATTGATAACTGTAAGATTTATTTCATTTGGACACCTGGCAAAATACTTTGTGACAGATGATTTTGCCAACTTCATAATAAGAGGCACAAGATAGAAATTATTACCACTATCTTACATGCATTTTTTAGAATATGCATATATAAACAAACAGAGGCGCACACACATATTTTATTGTCTCCTGTATTATGACTTAAACAACAACAAGCAACACAGGCTTTCGTCCAGGGGGGTGGTGAGGGAAAGATGGAGAAGGTCACCTTATGGAACTACTGGAATTATTTATGAACTTAATGTAAAGAAAGATCTTGTCTTAAAGTGAACACTGGATAAAATCATCAAGCCCATGGGTTTTGAAAGACATATGGACTTTCCCTCTAGGATAATCAGGAACTCACATGCCAGAAAACAGCTTTAATTTAACTAAAAAACACTGCAGAGAGACTTTTCATCTTCTAACAGTATTGCATTCTTTAATTAATTTATAACAATGCAATTTCTGGGCATTCTCAACCAGTATGGTGTTGTATAAAATATCCTGTGGATTTTAATACCACAAGAGCTTATGCCTGTTCGAAAAAATATGTGCGCTATGGTCAAAGCTATGAAATACAACCAAAGTTCAAATTAGATAATTTGGATTTAAGACTAGGTAATTTCATAGCAATTGTTCATTTGCAAAAAAAATACAATAGTAACCCATTTATGCATTAGCTCACACCAAATCACATTTTCTAGAGGGGGAAAGGAAGAGGGGGACAGGTGCACAACAGTGATGGGTAGTCAACTGAAAAGTTGCTACCTTTTTTTCAATGACCTAGTAGCTACCTAGCTACCTACTTTCCTACTTTCCTAGAAGTCATTACACAAGAGAATGTGAAGAGTTCATACTCTGCAAAAGAAAAAGAAAAGACAAATCCACTATGCTAGTTGAATACAGTAGATAAAAAGATAAAGGTCATTCTGCAACTGCATTCCCTCAATCTTCCCTGGTGGATCTGCCCTACTTTAATAAGTAGAGTCATATAGAAATTGTGTGTTTTACTTACACCTTATCCTGTTCCACAGGAGGTGCACAGATACTAGGCATTGCCTCTAATAAAAACTGAGAATGAACCCAACATATTATTATGTAGGAAAGATGCATTCAGTATGTATCATGGTCCATGATCTTTTCAAATACCTAAAACAGTTCTAGGAAAGCAGAGTCTTCAGCTTGGGCTAGAAACAGAGACGTTTCAGTATGAAACACACAAAGGTGTTAAGTAGTAGCCACTGGTAAGGAACTGTTTTTGTAGCTAAGAAAACATAACAGGGGAGAAAGGAGAATTGAAGGGAATAAACTGAGGTATAGGTAACCTGGTAACCTAGGTAACCCAGGTAACCTAATTCCTGATAACCCAGACACAAGCCCTTTTACTGGTATAGTCTTACATTTCTAGGTAAAAAACTTATTACAGAAACTACACCAGAACTACATTTTAAGAATCATGCAATCAGCTATTAACCTGCATCCCACAGAAGGGATACTCCTGCCTCTGACAGTGTATCTTCCAAAGCAAAGTATTGTCAGTCCTCTTCTCATTGCTCACGCCACTGCAACCAAGAGAAGAATAAACCAGGCCAACAAGAGCAGCAACAAATGTCCTTTAGCTGACTCTCAAGATGAGAACCAGAAGACTAACCACCTCAAGTGTATGTATGCCAATGCACGCACCCTAGGGAACAAACAGGAGGAACTGGAGCTCCACATCCAGTCAGAAAGTTATGATATAGGAATACGTGAAACATGGTGGGACAACTCACATGACTGGAAGATTGAGACACATGGCTATAGGCTGTTGCATAAAGACAGGCAGTGAAGAAGTGAAGAATGAGTTGTGCTCTATGTTAAGGAGAACCCCGAATGTGTAAGCCAACTACAGCGATTGCGGAAGCCCTATCAAATGCCTCTGGCTCAAGATCAGAGGCATCACCTCCAAGGGGAATCTTACAGTAGGCTGACCTCCAAACCAAGACAAAAAAGCCAACAAGAATTATTTGAGTCACCTAAACAAGCTTCAGGTCAACAGAACGTGGTTCTTAAAGGTGACTTCAGCTACCCAGGTATTTGTTGGAAGAACAATACAGCAGCTCACATGTCAACCACCAAGTTCCTGGAATGCACAAAGGACTGTTTCCTCACACAAATGTTAGATGTGTCAGTCACAAACAAGGCATTGCTGGACTTGCTACTCACCGACCAAGAAAACCTGCTTTGTAGTATCTCGGTTAGCAACAGCCGTGGCTGCAGTAATCACAATATTGTGGCATTTGAGATCCTGCTGAGCACGCTGAAGTTTAGTACAAAGACAAAGGGTTTAGATTTTAAAAGACTAATCTTCAGCTCACTCAGAGCTCAGCTGGAAGGGATTCCATGGGAAGCTTCCATGGAGGATAAAGGAGCTAGTGAGTGCTGGGAGTTTTTCAAGAGCACACCACTGGAAGCACAAAACCAGTTCATCCCCTTTAAAGGTAAGGTAAGTAGGTGGAGCAAGACTCCCCTGGCTTAACTGTGAGCTTCTGATTCTGCTCAAAACCAAAAGATGCATACTACAGATGGAAAAGCAGGGGAATACCCATTAAGAACTATAAGGGCATTGCCAGCGTGTGCAGAGATGCAGTTAGAAAAGCAAAAGCTCAGTTTGAATTGAAACTGGCCAGAGATGTGAAAACCTAAAAGAAAGGGTTTTTCAGGTATATAAACAGCAAGCAGAAACAGAAGGAAAATATTGGCCTGCTGTTAAACAGGAGAGGTGAAATAGTCACCAACAACGCTGAAAAGGCAGAGGTTCTCAACNAAAGCCAACAGGATGCTGCGTTGCATCAACAAAGGCATCAACAGTAGAGATAAAGAAGTCATTATCCCACTCTACTCAGCACTTATCAGACCACACTTGGAATACTGTGTTCAGTTTTGGTCTCCACTATACAAAAAAGATGTGGGCAGCCTGGAGAGGGTCCAGAGAGNGTATGTGAACTATTACAGGAACTGGACCCCTACAAATCCATGGGCCCTGATGCTATCCACCCAAGGGTGTTAGGAGAGCTGGCTGGCATTGTTGCGAGTGTGCTGTTGTGGCCAAAAAAAAGCCAACAGGATGCTGCGTTGCATCAACAAAGGCATCAACAGTAGAGATAAAGAAGTCATTATCCCACTCTACTCAGCACTTATCAGACCACACTTGGAATACTGTGTTCAGTTTTGGTCTCCACTATACAAAAAAGATGTGGGCAGCCTGGAGAGGGTCCAGAGAGGGGCCACAAAGATGATCAAATGACTGGGAAGCCTGCCATATGAGGAAAGGCTGAGACAACTGAGTTTGCTCAGCCTTGAGAAAAGGAGGCTTAGGGGAGATCTTATTATCACGTTCCAGTATTTAAAGGGTGGCTACAAAGAAGATAGAGATTCTCTTTTTACAAGGAGTCACATAGAAAAGACGAGGACTAATAGGTACCAGTTACTCCAGGGGAGATTCTGATTGGACACAAAAGGAAAATTTTCATGAGAACAACCAGCCTTTGGAATAATGTTCCAAGAGAAGTGGTGGATTCCCTGTCATTGGACACTTAAAATGCAGCTGGGCAAGGGGCTGGGCCATCTTGCCTAGACTGTCCTTTTGCCAAAAAAGGTTCAACCAGGTGATCCATGAGGTCCCTTCCAACCTGGTATTCTATAATTCTGTGATTCCTCTTAGAAAAGTTACATAGCAAAACTTCCCTCTTACTAACATTGGGGTTGAATAGTCCTCTTAACTGCCTATGAATCTGACTTTTTGAGAAGATGTTTTGTATTTAGGCCATTAAACTAATCTAATCAGCAGTTAGTAAGATATGGCTTTTCCTTAGCAACCTCTTAATTTGGCTTTGTACCTTCTTGCGGACTAATATATTGAGATGCAGACAATACTATTACCACCATATTTCACATATATTTTATGTGATAGAAACATTTACATTCTTGTTTATGGCACAGCATGTGTCCAAAGTTTTGTCTAAGTATCACCTGCCTTTGTAAGATATGAAGCGCAGCTGATCTCTTTCTGTTTGAGCCACAATCTAAATAATTTCCTCTCCTCATAAATCCTGCACTCCATAATGCATATCCCTTAGTGTTAAGAAGACAGAATAATCTCAGGATTAGGAAAAATATTTTTTCAAAGGTGTTTGGTTTAATTTGATCTCACTGGGAGTTAAGTCCTTAAATACAACAAAACCTGACAACTTAGATTAACAGAGCAGGAATAGTGATCCCTTACCTGAGACTTCCACCTCTCTTTAACTCTTGAAGGTGACAGTTTCCACTATCTTGTTTTAGAGGGAAAGTGATTCAGACACAGTATCAGCAATGATATGCAACACCTTTTTTTTTCCCCTTCACAAGTGTTCCATAAGAATATTGATCAAAAGGACTAATGAAATTTGTCAGTTTATATTCCCACTGTTTAACAAATACACCCAAAGAATAATCACTCTTCTCAAAAACTGTTTTCTTACTAGACTCAGCAGCTCTTAGCTGAGGAAAACCTCCTATGAGATCCCTGTGAGAAACAAATGACTGTCTTGTTCTGTGGGGAACGCTGCAGGAAGTCTGCTTAGAGACACCTTATGTTCTTAAATCCTTCAGCACTGAGAAACAAATACTTGCAATTCTACTGACAGTAGGCAGTCCTGATCTGAATATGCAAGAGGGACAGAAAGAGAGAGTAAAGCTGCTGGATATAACCTTGTTAGCCTCTGTTTCTAGTATTACCTGCCATTGAAGGGGTTCAACTGAGTTCATCATGGACTTACTAAATTCTCACTATGTAGCCAATAGCCTTCAGAAAATCCCTCTAGTCTTTTCCTATAGCCCTTTTGCCTGTTCATCTCCACAGCAAGGACTGTGTTCCATGCATATCTGAGAGATCAGATAGTGAGGGTTCCAGTTTTTGAGATCTGTACGTTTTCGCTTTTATTCTTTGCCTAAGTTTCTTGCAGAAGTTACAACAAACTAAATCTTCCCAGTTACTTAACAAGTTCAAAGGAGTAAAAAATGGGGTTTGGTAACAAAAAGATTTCATCCTTTATCAATGACAAACAATTTCCTCAAAAGAACCTCACTGTAGAGAAAAAATGGTACAAAAGCATCTGATTACACAAAGAATTGTAAAAATTGAAAAGGTTTCTGATAACCACCTAGATCCTTTCCTTCTTCTCTTACCCGGTCCACCAGAGAGAGAAGGTCCTTCCCTAGCCTCCTCAATGGAAAACATAGGGAGCTGCAATATCCTAGTGCAACAATCCTCTCATTACAGGCCCTGCCAGCCAAGCATCTGCTTCTATCACCTCAGCCGAGCAGCCGCTCACACTAAGTTAGGGCTGAGCACTTTTTTTCAAATCCCAAGAATTCTCACAAGCAAGTACAGTAAAACTGAGTTTTATAATTCAGTGAAAAAAACGTGTCTTACATATATTTTAAGTCTTACATGTCTGTTATACTTTGCTATAGCTGGGTTGAGGCTGTTGTCCTAATAGCAACCAACTTTGTCAGTTATGTCTTTGACATTAGGCACAATTTAGAGCTTTTCATTCAACTTTAGAATTTCAGCAGGAAAATTAAGAGCTGGATCGAATGATCAGTCTTCAGAGCTCCGCCTACAACTTCAGCAATTTAAACCTGATAGGAGCAAAATAGGATCACCTGTAAAATGGCTTATTTCTAACTCTTGCCTGGAAGATTTCAACACCCATATGATGGGCAGAAAGGGAAATTAGGTTAAGCCAGTGTCATTAACTGTCTACAGTTAACATAAGAGTTAAATTTAATAGACTAAAATTAAAGTAATCTGATGTGATCTGCCAAAAACATAGTAGTATATGGAAGGAAAGCCAAGGTTCATCAGGCACCACTGATTTAAATCAAGAGGATTCTTTTGCTATTTTGAGTCACCAGCAGAATCCATGGGATACAACATGGGAATTGCACAGTAAAATGCTAAGTCCAAGATAAATATATAAAACCCCCTCAGAGCCTGTTGTCCTTCTGTCCATTGTCCTTCTATCCATTCCCCCCCAATTTTTCAGTATTTTGATATCACTTAAATTGGATGCAAATTTTGAGAATAAGGGCTCTTCCTATTCACAAAAAAACCTATTCATGCCCAAGACTTCATGGGCTGCAGTAACATATTTGGTATATGCATGACTTTCCACTGACTATTTTTTTGCAAGTTCTACAGTTCTCATTGAAGTTCTGAAAAGATCTTGATTTTAAGTGTAGCACATGAAATAAATTTCAGTTTTTAATATTTTCCAGGTGTGCCACCCACACAAAAAGTGAGAGGTGTCCCAGTTTGGAGGCCAGAGCGAAAAAGACTGTTTGAAAGAATTTCAGTATGTTGTTCTATTGAATTTTTCATATTTTTCACACAGTATATGAAGCTTAAGATTAGTATTAAAAAAATAGGTTAGTTATTAATCCCAGTGCTACCATACTGCATATTATTTAAGAAAGCTTTATTTTTTCATAGCTAGTTGCTGCTGTCCATTTTCATAGAATCATAGAATAGTTTAGGTTGGAAGGGACCTTAAAGATCATCTAGTTCCAACCTCCCTGCCATAGGCAGGGATACTTCACTCTAGACCAGGTTGCTCAAAGCCCCATCCAGCCTGGCCTTAAACACCTCCAGGGATGGAGCCTCCACAACTTCTCTGGGCAATCTGTTCCAATGCCTTACAACCCTCATAGTGAAAAAAATGTCCTAATATCTAACCTAAATCTCCCCTCTTCCAGTTTAAAGCCATGCCCCTTCATCCTATCACTGCATACCACTGTAAAAAGTCCTTCCCAGCTCTCCTGTAGGCCCTCTTTAGGTACTGGAAGAACCTTATTCAAGAATTTCATCTCTTTCAATTTTCCAAATATAAATGAGCAAGCAAGGTGGATGCAAAGCTGGACATAAGCTGATAACGTTCGCCCTCAGCAAAGAAGGCCAACCATATCCTGGGTTGCATCAAAAGAAACATGGCCAGGTCAAGGGAGGTGATTCTGCCCCTCTACTCCACTCTGGTGAGATCCCACCTGGAGTACTGCATCCAGTTCTGGAGTCCTCAGCACAGGAAAGACATGGACTTGTTGGAGTGGGTCCAGACAGGGCCACAAAAATGATCAAGGGGATGGTGCATCTCTCCTATGAAGACCAGCTGAGAGAGCTGGGGTTGTTCAGCCTGGAGAAGAGAAGGCTCCTGGGGAGACCCTATTGCGGACTTTAAATACTTAAAGGGCACTTATAAGAAAGATAGCGACAAACCTTTTAGCACAGCCTGTTGCAGTAAGACAAAGGGTAATGATTTTAAACTAGATATAAGGAAGAAACTCTTTACAATAAGGGTGGTGAAACACTGGAACAGGTTGCCAAAGAGGTTGTAGATGCCCCATCTCTGGAAACGTTCAAGGTCAGGTTGGACGGGGCTCCAAGCAACCAGATCTAGTTGAAGAAGTCCCTGCACACTGCAGGGGGGTTGGACTACATGACCTTAAGGTGCCTTCCAACCCAAACTACTCTATTATACTATGATTCTAAGATAAGCATTCAGCTGCACCTTCCCACTTTTCGAAAACAGGGCAAGATGATGTAGATTCCCAGCTCTCCTTTAATGAAGAGAACCACCAAATTCTGCTGTTCAGCTTGCAGTCAGGTAAATTCACACTGTATTCAAATAAACAAGTGGATTTTTTAAAAATAACATATCCTTCCCTGTTCACCCTAAGAATTAATAAATTGATGTTTTCCCATTACTTTCTGTTCTCATGCTGGAGCTTCATCTCCTTGTGTGAGCTGATCAATATGCTCTTTCACTTGCATGAACAACCAGCAAAATTCTGACCAGCGCTGTCGTCTTACTAGATGATACCCTCGCAGGCTTCACATTTCAGCAGTGTTTCTGTTTATTAAAGCTTGGAAATAATCCACTGAAACTGAGAGGACTACTCTTCTGCACTGACTGATGAACAGATAACATGAAAGAAATGTAGATGTTTATAAAAGAAAGAAAATTGTATGTTTGTAAAGATCATTCCTTGAGAGAGCTTACATCCAAAAAATTATATATCAAAATATTATAATACTTACATTTGCAAATCACACAAAAGAATGGTACTTGAAAGGACTTTGCCCATGTGCATGTTTGATATATTTCTACCTGTAGTGACAAGCTTGCCAAAAAGTAATTATAGAAAAAGAACAGTGAGAAAAAAAAAAAAAGTATAAAAACAAACCACAGTGACAGATTGTGTATGAGAGGGAAAAACTGACAAACAAAATAAGCCTTAAAATGTGAGAAAATGTTAATCCAAATAATTGGTGTCTGTATCACTGTAGGTAGTGTCTTCCCATCACGCAATATCCCCTATGCAGATAGAAATGATTACTGTTCTTAAATTTAGAATCTGCAAATATAACAACACTTTTCCTTTTCAACTTGCAAATAAAGCAGTATTTTTCCAAGTGCAGTGTGATGTCCTTTATTTCTGAAAGCTGCCATGTAGGCTTCCGTATTCAGCTCATTAGAATTTAGCTGTATATCAGACTTCCTCCACCAGAATCTCACATACTCCTCTTTCTCTCATCTGACCAGATCACCTGTTAGGCAGCACAGGTACTTTCACAGAAATGTAATGAACCAGATCACAAAGTGATAGGCCTGAAAAACACCATGGAACCTTTATATTTTTTTTCCCCAGTTGTTTCTAATGCAGATCAATTTATCTGGTCTGGCTTTTCACATGACCACGCAAAAACCTGTGCTGGCACACACACAGAAGTGTTTGAGAATAAGCAATGAGCTTCCTTAAGGAATAGCAATGACCTTGTTGTCAATAATTTTGCCCATTCTTGTCAGAAAGAACTCACTATGACAGCTTTCATATTAATAAGGTGAAATTACCTAATGAACTGTAGAAATTATAAGAAAAAATTGGATTTTTTGCTTTCATTCTTAAGAAAACACTTTCAAACATTCTGTAGGACTTTCACTATCCAAAAGAAAAATACAACCCTAACAGCAAGAATTGCTGCTCAGAGGCATAAGTTGTTGTGGCTTTCTTT
>VZSZ01009714.1:9831-26276 GCA_013398815.1 Ibidorhyncha struthersii | reverse complement strand
TTTTTTTTTTTTTGACAATTTACTGTTTAAAACATGGTGCTCTCTAGTGTTATAATCTGGAATGAGTAATTATACTGAATCTGGAGCCAGACAGACAGGATCTCAGAACAAAACCAAACAATTTTTAGTCCACAGCATTCAGAATGTACTGGAGGAACAGTTTCCCAGCTTAGTCTGTCAGCAGAAAACTAGATCCAAATTTCGATCTCGTTTATACTAAAGGTCTCATTGTCTCATTTACAATAATATCCCAGTTTTCCACTGCCACTTGAGGAAATTGCTTTATTTTGCTTCTAGGATGGAAAACATGTTTCTGTATTTATGTAGAATATATTCTGTGTCTAAAAAGGGACTTTACAAATAGTCATGTATGAAATGCAAACACTTGCAAATGGGGACAGATCATATGACACTTTTGATTAGGAACATGAGCTAGTATCCATGGTAACTCATTGCTTCAGAGATTGCAAGGCAGCTAAAAACCTAAGAGTAAGAAACACTATGCTGTATTTCACCTGCCTAGAACAAGGAGATACATGAATGAAAATTCTATTTTCAAGTATTAAACAAAAGTGCAAAACAGAATTCACCTTGTTTATTCAGTGATCACTTATCATTCGAGGTTCCTTCACATGATTTATCTAATTTCCTAGCTAGTTGAGGATACTAGCAAGAACGTCAGTATGCTGTGTTGAAATTCAGCCATTATAGCCCTGGCTTTTAACAGGCATAAAGCTGAAGTTCTTGGTACATCGAAAAGGCTCAGGCATTTGCTTTCTTATGTGATTAAATTCAATGCTAACTTAACAACTGAATATTGACTGACATATGTATGTAGTTTCAACATACTTACTGCATCAACAATGTATGGTAGACAGACAAATTTGCACACGGTTTAAAAGGGTAGAAGTATTCCAGAGATTGTTTTTCTCCTCATCAGCTTTTATGTATACACTTAGTTAAAAGAACAATTTAGGCAACAGACCACTTGGGTACCTGCTATCCAAATACAGGATCCTAAGGTATTTGTACACAAACACACATATATGCATACATACAAATACATATATGAATACTTATGTCTGATATTATATACACATCCCTCTTTACCAACACACTATTGTATCAATCACAGAAGTGTCATAAAGCTTACCTCCATATTGTCTCTAAGCATAAGTTATCACTTCCACTCAAAACAATGTAGTTGGCAACAAACGCTAGTCATTCACTAACAAACAGGGAGGCTGCTTTTGCTGATTATCAAAGATCTACATTTCCAGTTTACAAATAGCTGAACACTGAGTAACTTTTGAGACTGAAAAAGAGTGACAGACTATCTATATGTGCGTAACAGAGGATGCTGCTGTGATGTGATGCATACTGCTTTATCAAACATGTTCAATGGAAAGACCATGCACTGTTTTCATCCATGGAAAGAAAAACATTCATGCCTCAAAACAGATATTTTACACTGCATCTACTGAGAGATACAAGCCAGTGGTAGTTATTTGATTGATCTTTTATTACAACCACTACTGTTAAAGAGCTATTGGCTAGAAACTGAGCTGCAAGCTGAGTGCAGTTAGGAATTTTTCTGTCTTCTTGATTATGTGTAACCACTTGTATTAAGAGCTTTTAGTAAACATTGCTCATTATAATCGATTTCCCTGAAGAAATGTCATTTTCAAATGAATATTTAAACACAGCTTTACATTTTGTTCCCTTCTCACAGAAGATTTTGTTCAATAAGCATTGGAACGTGAAGGAGATGCAGACAGAAATGCAAACAGGTCATTAGAAAACATAAAAAGAAAACAGAAACTATTCTGCAGTATGAAGTGGTAAATTAACAAACTAATCCAGCATTCACTAACTGTGCTACACCTCACATGTCAGCATTGCTATTTCAGGGCTTTATAACTAGGTTACTTATAATTGCATTGAATTAATCCTTAGTCACCCCAGGTACGATTATTTCTGTTGACAACCTCAGCATCAATAAACTCAAGAACTCAGCAAATTTGGCATTTGAACTACCCACCCTGCAATGAGAGATGGCTTGTGCAGAGTTCAGGTATGCAGTGTGGTTTTTAAAGTCATATACTACAGATATCAACATAGCAAGAAAAGTTTCTTCACATCCTTCATAATGCAAAATAGAGCATACTCAATTCATGAGTAGCCTCTTTAGACTTAACCACTCAGTTCCTATTGTTTTTTCTTGAAATACAGGAAAATAAACCAACTATTTGTATTACCTGGCTGTGCTCAGGCAATGTAGACTATCATAAATATTGCTGATGTACAGACAGATCTTTGTGCTGTTCATAATCAAGTAAGAATTCTTTGGATGGGAACTCTGGAGAGGTTCCAAATCAGTTCTATTTGTAGGTCACATTGCCATATATCCGAAGCACTTGCAGGAAGCACTTTCAAAGGAACTGATTTAAAACTATTATGAATCTTATATTTTGGTCAAGGTCATCTGAAGTGTTACCAAAGCCTGCAATGATAAAAAAAATGTACGAAGTGTTCAATTATTTTGAAATTTGCTCTGGCTCTAATTTGGAATCTTTGTTCTGTCAGAGTTTTTTTCTTGCTGGCTCTGTTCATAATGCTATTGCATTATTTGGCTTTTTCAGATCGCTCTTATTTTTTATTTCCTTATTTCAGGTGTACATATAGAAGCCAAAAATTAGGTAAAATTGGCCAAATTTCTCAGTGAAATTTTGACCCTGACGAGCAAAAGCATAGCATCACAGTCCAATACCCAGACTGGAACATTTTGCTAAGAACAGAAGCTGGAGAAGACCCCAGACTACCAGTAGATTATTCTCTAAAAGAAATTGTTCTGCAGCATGATGAAAGAGATAGATGACAAAAGCTTAAAAAGAGCAGATTGTTCCAAGGTCATGGTGATCCACTGTCGACAGTTTATGCAAAGAAGCATCGTAAAATATGTGGAAAGTCAGGTTGCTGAACTGATTTAGGTAAATAAAAGATAGAGATGGTTGATACAGACCATCATTGGAGAGATGTACCTCAGGACCACGGAAGACAAATGAACAAATTTACAATTTGATAAATAAGAAATCACAATAGATTATCTTGGCTACTTTATCTTCATGGCTACTTTGCAATTTTGGCCCTCCAAGAAAGTAAATTCAGCATTGCCATGTATGCTAGGATAATATATTTCTGTATATTCAGAGTTCTGCAGCATGACTATATAACTGAAGAACTCAGAAAAACCATGAAACCATTCAATATAAACAATGTGGCCCAAGAGGACAGATACAGGATTATACATGATATACTTATACATACATTATACAGCATACTTAAGCCTATACATCCAGGACCTTCCAGATAACAATTAGGAAACAGACTATAGTGGAGTTATATTGTGCACTATTCAGAGGCATTCTTAAAAACTGAAGCACTCTGTTGTTGATCTAAGTTGTAAATTAGTATCTTTAAGTCACGCGCCTCAGCCCCACCCTAGCTTTTGTAAAACTCTAGAGTAGGGGTCAGGAACTATGCTTTTGGGATAGGCCATCTGTCTCAAACTCCCCAAAGTGTCAGATTCGACCATGTCTCAAGCATAGGTAGTATGTCTGAGCACATTTAAGACACTTAAGATGGATACCACTGAGTTTAGCACAGGCAAAGTAATTATGACTTTTATTAAGAGAAATTAAGCAGCCTGAAAGGCTGTATGAGGTTGTAAAAGACAGTAAGATGATCCTGGTTCACTGCCTCTTCAAATATGCTGCTTGAACCCTGAAGTCTCGCTTCCAGGTGATTAGAAAACTGCCAGTTTTTCTTAAAGCTGTTAATGGTTCAAGAGGCAGGTACTGAGATGGAGAGCAAGAGTGATCTTGCATTGTTAGTCTGGAACAGTCTTAGAGGAATGTATGCCCAAGCAAAAAGTATTTTTAGAATTAGGGGAGTAAATATTTTTGCAGGTTTGTTTTGATCTTGTCTTTATTTAAGAATGAAGAGACATATAACCAGCAGTGAAGTCCGAAGACTTTTCCACATCACTTCAAATCCTTCATGAAAAAAGACAGGCTATTTTATTTTGTAAGTTGGCTGCATATAAAACTACATTGGCACTGGCCTTGTTAGAGTTAATTGTTGATAACAACATTCACTGGCAGTATCAAAGATAATTCAGAGAAAAAAGAGTAAATGAGAGAGAAATTAGAATGCCACACAAGAATGCTGCATTGCAGGAAACTCACTAAAAAGGATTTGAAATTGCTGTGTTTTATCTTGCAGGATCATTCCAGATACTTCCTTCAATCCGCATGGGATGACGATAATTTTTTTAGTTCATATTCCCCTTCATGATTAACTTCAGTTGAGGTTATTTTATTTTTAATGGCTGTTAAATGTTTTTAAAGTAATCTAAATAGAAATTGCTTGAGAAACTTAAACTTTCCTTCTATAGAGGCAATTTATACCTGATACTCTGAAAAATCAAGTCTTTCCAAATTTCCTTATGACTGACAGAGAAAACTTATGTAGTCCATGACTACCCAAACCTTCAACAAACTCAGGGCACGGAGACAAATTTCTCCTACTTTCTCAGGCTTTTGAAGAGGTTTTTGTCCTGTGAGATACTTGGGGACAAGCAGCTTCAAATCCCATCACATGAACAAAGCCCTGATTTTTCTTCTGCAGGAACTGGAAACATCCAAATTTTGTGCTGTTCACAAGAAGGACATTCTGCACCGTATTACTGGAACACATAACAACCTGACATAACCAAGTACCCCCCCCCACCACATTCCCCAAGCACCCCCGAATTTTGGTTAGGCAGGATGCAAGTGATGTCTTCGCTGTTCGTTTGTGCCCTCCTCTACCTTATTTTCGCATCACCAGGTAACCCCATACTTGGACAAGGGGGAATCTCTGTTATATCCCCTTGTACAATAGACAGTACACCATTAGATGCTGATATCCAAACCTAAAATCCAAAAGAGCTCTGCACACTTGATACACAGGATCAAAATTGTAAAGTCATCTTATTTTCTTGCATTGAACTTCCTCAAATAAGTGAAGTTGAGCCTTTATGTATATCTGGAGCTTTGCAGTTCTTAAGACTGAACAGCAGCTAGATCACACAGAAGACAAGTGGGATCAAGTGAAGTTGACCTTAATCAGGTAGGAATTCTTACAGCAAAGACATTGACCCTTGGCTAGCAGTAATTCATAGATCAGCACTACGACAGCAAGTAACTGAACACGGAAACATGAGCAAAATTAGGTCTGCAGTTCTATGCCCCCTGTAGATTTTGTGAGTGTAGGGTTTGTTTTAACTAGGACTCATGGGACATTATTAAGATGTCACAGAAGTTCCATTACTTCTCTTGATTTCCACCTTCTAGGCCTTAGAAAATTAACATTAATTTTCAAATAAGGAGGGGAGTGGGGAGGGAAGGGTCGAGAAACATTCAGAAAAATTATCCTCTGGAGGGAAGAGAGGCAAGATGATTAAATATTTTCCCTTCAGCTCTTGTTGCTATGATTCTATACTCTGGAGAGTGAATAATTTGAAAAAGAAAATCTCTGTCTTCCAGACAGAGAACATCCTCCACAGACTCAAAGTTCATGACCAGCATAAGTTTCTCCTCTTTATAGATCTTTGTGCCTACTTCCTGAACATTTAATTTCACAGTTTGCTAAGAACATTAAAATTAGGTTTTGTCCCCTAACTTCTTAGGAAATATCCAGAAAAAAAAGGTATTATACAGCAGAGTACAAACCCTTCGCTTCTCTGATCTGAAGCTAAATTTTACTGTTTCTTGTTTGGCTTGAAGAATTCAGTTAGGAATTATCTCCTTTTTAATGAGACTAATGAATGATTTTCACTCTGAACAGGCAGGAAGAAAAAAAAAACTGGGATGGTACTATTCCTTTTTCCACTCTTACTAAAGAATATTTACCAAGATAGTGATTTTCCTCAAAAGTACATTGGTAAATAAATAAATAAGTGTAGTAAGTGACAGGTTTTTTAATCATGTACCAATTCCCTTGACCCATGCAATGGAACAACAACAAAAAAGAAGTTTTTAAGTTCTTTGAGTATGTATGATCACATACCTCACTGGACAAAACCCTAAGTAATAGGATCTGAATTCAGCATAATGCTGTACTCACCAGCTTGAGTGATTCTGCGATTTTGACTGTGATGGAAATGTGTTATATGTTATACATGTCACAGTTACTGAAAAGGACCGACCATTTAGAACAGCTCATACTGTATTTCCCCATCTGTGTCTTCTTGGCACTTTCATATATAAATAACACTTCATATCTTCCAGGAAGAAAAAATCTTTGTGGAAACAAAAATTTCACACAGTTTTGCCTTTTTTTTTTTTAAGACTAAAAATCTCAGTTCAGGAAATTTTCAAGAAAAGAGCAGTATAAGTATTAAAAAGTATTTGCCTTGGTCCCTGATGTAAGAAACATTTCTGCTTCCCCAAATCAGCTCAAGTTTTCAATTTCTTCTTACAAAGGTTTTCCCATCAATGACATTGTAGAAGCATGTACTTTAAATTCCTGCCAGTCAATATATAGGTTTCTTTGCATTTCCAGTATGTTTCACATAAACAAGCAAGTCTAATATGTAAATTATTGGAAGGAAAAATGTGTATTTTAGGTTTTTGAAGAGTTATATCTAGCATGAGGGAGAGGAGTCAATATTCATTGCAACATCAACAATATATTTGATGTGGCAGCTGTTTCCTTTGTTGTTGCAAGAGCTTTGTTTTTACTACAGCTAAGTAGCAGATGTTTATGAGCAATAAGGATGTTGGTAAATTTATTACCTGTTTTTATGGGCAACTCAAGTCTCTAACACTTGAATTTTCTTCAGAATTGCTTACTTAGATCACAAAGCGAATGCTGAACTGATACTATAAATGATATCTAATAAGGTTTTTAAAGGAATTTTGCGCCTTCTATTACCTAATTCATTTATCTAAAGCTTTATGAAATTATTGACTCTTACTGAAGAATGGTGTTTTCTATAGTCTGCACCCAGGATGTCACTTCTTTGAAGGCAGAAGCAACAGGATTTTTCAAACGCATACCTGAAGGTGGTTTTATAATAATATAGATGGGAACAAGGGCAGTCTGCCATCCTGTAACACAATTCATCTGTGCTCTTCTCTGCTCAAGCCTGCTGAGCTCGACTTCTTCAGTTACAGAATTCAGAATAGACTTTCTAGAGCACAGCTTGAAAATGGTGCCCTCATTTTGATCAGCTGAACTGCAGGGCAAGCAGAAAGAGAGATGGAGACCTATAGTTGAGAAAGATTTTCATAAGGGCTTAGAGGGCTTAGATGGACCTCTCAGACACTGAGATAATGGATGTCACCTCTGTTAATGATCTGAATACCTTCACACAGGAGCAAAAGCTTATCTTGACCTTCACACTCCATGGAGAGATAAAAGCCAACAACACAGCACAGGAAGGACTGCAAGGACCAAAAATTAAAAAGTGCAATTGGAAGCAAAGCACATTACTAGTCGCAGCTCCCTAAATCGTCTCGATTTCCACCACTGAAAGAAATCACCATCTAGGTAACCAAACTCAGTGAGCAGTGAAACTGAAAGCTCTGGCAAACCTACAAACAAGCAATGGTATAAAATAGAGCTGGTATTAGGCTGCAAAAGAGATTTCTGGCTGAAATATTAGGCATACTATCAATTTGACTGCATATTTTAATAATTTTTCCTCTGTGACCTGTCCCTAGCATTACCCTGTGTAAATTAATTGCCTATAAAGACAACCATCATGTTCCAATTATACTTTCCTTTTTTCAAGAATGACAAATGTGATGTAGCAAGTACGCTGGACAAAAAATATTATAGTTTAGCACTGCTGACGCAGTGCTGACTTAACACTTATGGTTTATGACTCCAACAAATTAGTGATAGCTTTGATGACATTGTACAGGTGGACTAAATTTCCAAACACTGTTCTTTAGACTTGTCTTTGGAACAAACAGGATTTGAGATAGCATCAGCTTTCATCTGATCATGATAATGCACTTCTGAGCAGTCAGGATACATAAGTCTGGAAAGCTTAAAGTTTATAATATTAGTCTCTAGCATGAAGAAAAAGCAAGAACTATTTTGTACATAATTCTGCATCCTAATCAGGTGAAGTGACACCTAGTAAGTGCAAACCCAAATCCATCCTTTTGTCAAAAAATGAATCAAAGTGCTTTTTAAGTGTCTTTTGAATTGATGCATCTTAGTATCCAGTCAATTTAATACTTGCCTACTTGGATTAACTTTCCTTTCAAAAGAATGTATAGTATACTAACATGTTACATGATGATATAAATGAATATCATGTAATTGTGGATACATTAATTATGGAGTTACAAGGCTCACTGTGAACTGCTAAGACATACAGACCAATGACTTTTACACTTCTGTGCAAGAATGATGATGACCTCTCCTTGCTTCCTATGCAGACCTCTTCTACTCTTAAGACCTCTGCAGTGAGGATACAGAAGGGTTATGCTAGTGGTAGTGTATAAACCTAATTGAGCAGAGAAAACAGAAGCCAGGGAATGAGCATCACTGTCTTTTCAGCATTATTTTTTGTTTAAATGTTAATTGTTTTACCCTAAAACTTAAAGCAAATCTAAACATCAAAATGAGGAAGGCAGAAAAGGAAGGGTTTTATTTCAGACACTCCCTGTAGGCAGCTTTTTAATCACAAAGAACTGACATTTTAATTTAAACAAAATAATTGCAAGCAAGAGGTGAGTGAACCTTTTTGCATGCAGTACACAGTCACACTTTTCTCAGTTCTAAAGAAGAGAAATTTCAACTATTTAGAATTAATTAATGAAGTCCATAAATACTGCTATATTTTTTTTTCTTCAGGAAGTCTGAAGCAGTTTTACTTTTACTAAGGACCAATCCCTACATTCATTAATAAAACAGAGGAATGAACAAACCCCACCCAGTGCTAAATTTCACCTTCAGAATGTGGCCCAGCTTCATGAGGCTCAACAGTATGAACTCAGACCAGTTTCACTGACGAAAAAATATTGTTGAACTGTAGCTAACACCATTAGTTTGCAAATGACATGGTGCCACTTACATAGACAATACAAATTAAAACTACGCCGGGTAAGAAAGTTGAAACAAGAGACATAAATGAAGTTTTTAAATAGGAAATATCAAGAGAAAAATGCCAGGGGTTGGGGAAGCAAGAGCTGGAAGACTGCTACTGCCAGATGAAGGACCATCTCATCCCAAGGAACAAAAGAGGCCTTTTGTACTTACCTCACTACCAAGTGCACAGGCAGCAAAGACTTGTTGGTGTGCATAGTTATAAGGAGTCTAAAAGAACTTACAGAAGTCCAAAATTGCATGATCCTCCTTGCATATCTGCACCAAGGAAAAAAAAAAAAGAAAAAAGTTTAAATAAAGGGATAGAGCTAGGAGTCTCTATAAGGGTTGGAAATATGGTTTCAGGGTATTTATTTCCCAAATAAGTCTAGTGAAACATCTTCATATTTCTCAGTGTGGGGACAGCAGCATTCCAAACCAGCTAATAGAAGTATAGTTGTCATTTCCACTCTTTGAGTTTGCCAGGCATTCAAAACATGATAGATTGTGATTTACATGTTACTACCATGCACCACCACAACACTGACTGCACTGTCCAGCTAGCATCTAAGTACACATGAGAAAGGAGAGAGAAGAAAAAGAAGAAAGCAACAGTAAAAACAGCAAAAATCTTTTTTTTCCTCTGGAAGTGTTATTCTTATTAAAATTAACAACAGAGCCAATTCTCCATTAAAAAACCCAAACTTGTGCATAATGTAGGTAAGTAAACTGTACCACCCATGGTGATACATAGCAAGGCAGTAAATCTGCCTTTAGAATTGCAGTACCTGTTGAAATATGCAGGCAGATGACTATGCTCTGGACTGAGGTTTAGCTAACTGAATAGGAATGGGAAAATACTGGTCATGACACGAGAAGCTGGTGAATGTTTGAAAGGAGCGTAGCAAGAAGTTGACAAATGCCATGAGAGTGCTAAGAGGAATGTCCACATTTCACCTAACATTAAGATAGGGGAGAAATGGTCAGACTTCACAGATAAACGTGGAGAATTCTGGGGACCTTCTCGGGTGTAGAGCCTTGCTAGGCCATCAACATCCCAGTAACCACATCAGTCACACCAAATTAGGTACAGATATAGTAAAACTGGGGCCAATGGGGAAAAAGTTATTAAGAGTAGGGTGGTTTTGGGGAACAGTAAAGAGTCAAAGTGGATGGGGGGAGAGTAAGCACAGGAAAATGGAGATAAGGGGGCTTAAAAAGTGACAGTCACCCATAATCAAGATGATGGTCAGTATTGCTTGTCTGACTGATACCTGTGCCCGACCAACACAGCCTGACCTATCCTCTTATTAGACACATTCATAAAATCATCTAATCATAAAATCATTCAGGTTGGAAAAAGACCCTTAAGAACATCAAGTCAACCATTAACCTAACACTGCTAAGACCACCACTAAACCATGGCTTAAGTACTAAATCTACACATCTTTTAAATAGCTCTGGGGATGGCGCTCCACTTCTCTGGGCAGCCTGTTCCAGTGCTTTGTCAACCCTTTCAGTGAAGAATTTTTTCTTAATATTAAATCTAAACTTCCTCTAGAGCAACTTGGGGCCTACCACTTTTTGCTTGGGAGAAGACACTGACCCCCACCTCACGACAACCTCCTTTCTGGTAGCTGTAGAGAGCAATAAAGTCTCCCCTTCAGCCTCCTTTTCTCCAGGCTAAACAACCCCAGTTCCCTCAGCTGCTCCTCATAAGACTTGTTCTCTAGTTCCCTCACCAGCTTCATTGCCCTTCTCTAGACATGCTCCAGCACCTCAGTATCTTTCTTGTAATGAGGGGCCCAGAACTGAACACAGTATTTGAGGTGTAGCCTCACCAGTGCCCAGTACAGGATAATGATCAATTCCCTTGTCCTGCTGGCCACACTGTTTCTGATCCAGGCCAGGGTGCTATTGGCCTTCTTGGCCAACTGGGCACACTGCTGACTCATATTCAAGTGGCTGTCAATAAAAAAACTCCCCCAGTCCTTTTCCACTGGGCAGCTTTCCAGACTCTTCCCCAAGCCTGTAGTGTTGCATGGGGTTATTGTGACTCAAGTGCAGGACACAGCACTTGGCCTTGTTGAATCTCACACAATTGGCCTCATACAATTTGTAATTATTTTTCTGATTGTGGTCTCATTTCTGTGTGTAAATGTGCAATATAATGGTGAACTTCAAAGTGGCCTAGTTTGCAAACCAGACAATGGGTCTGGGCCAGCTGCCAGAGAGACCCATGTGGGTTTGAGTCAAAGATATGAGCAAACTTTGAGCTGGACTAGCCAATGAGTAGAACAAGAGGTCTGAGGACTGTATGCTGGACGGACTAGGGGGTCTAGGGGCTGGGTACCTAAGGAGAACCTAAGGAGAACCACGTAAGAGATTATAGGTACATTTCACTACAGATCTACTAGCAAGATTAATGGCAAACAAAACAGGATCAGATCTTTTATTTTTTTTTCATGTTTATTTGAGTGCCATTCATGTGTATGTGATGTGTGTAAAATCATTATTCTGTCTTGATGTGTTAGTGGTCAACCAAGTCTGTATAGTGTGTATGTGCCTACTGGGAATAAGCACCCAGAATTACTACAGTTTGGACCCAGGGCAGGGATCTGCAACAGCTTCACGTCTACTGGACTGGGATATCATGGTCCTAGAGTACACCAACTTTGTATCTAGCTAACTGGGGAGGAAAATTTCCCCTAGGTGCACTGAATTCACCTAACCTTAACCATAACAGATTTTAAAACATGCTAAAACAACGATTCCATACAGATCTACTGCACAGGTTCAAATTTGTTATAAAACTTTTGAGAGTAGGACACTTGAACACTGATGTACTAGCAGCCATAGTTTGTCCTACCAGAGTAGGCACAGATTTCACATCATGTAAACTGACTAATTTACCAAACCTATGTCTTTGCTCTAATTTGTAACCCACCAAGTTTGTTCTACTGAAAGGCACGGTGCTATCAAATGTGCAAAATGGTTGCAAAGGACGGTAGATTAAAACAACAGAATTTTATATATACCAAGATTCCACAATAGGTTATGATTAACCAAAAAAAAGTATGTTGGATGGGGCTGACTGTCATTTTACCATTGCTGAGTGAGAAATCCCTACACAACTGTAGAAAAAGCAGCCAACACTTTCTGATAGCTGATCTCCTGTCACCGAGATAGAACTTTCCAACACCTGGTTCCTTCTTAGTCTGTGAACAACCATACACATTTTAAACTTCAGTTTGTTCTTTTATTCTAGATCATATGAAACATAATAAAACAGAAATCATCAGCAATTGAAAACTGTTAAGATAATCAGAAAACAGCTACCCATGTAAATGCAAACAAGTGAGACGTTCGCAGCACATTAAGTAACATTATTGGTAAATTTTTTTTTTCACCTGATCCTGAAGTGGCCTGCATCTCAGACAACAGTTTATAAAAGACAGAAAAAGGGCAGCATGTTCTCCTGTCAGTAGACAGTCACTAGCTGGCATTTCCACAGTTCATACCAGGGCACCGTCAAATTATTGTGTTATGCTATTCTTTGCAAATATGCCCTTCAATAGATCTGTCACTACTATCTGGTATGACTGCTCTCTGCTACTATTAAATACACCCCTGATTTATAGCCTGAAAATAAAGTGAAAGCTTCTTTCCTATTGACAGGGTATGATTAAGAAAGCATTGTGGTTTCTTCTCATTGCACATTTTTGCTAAGGTACATGGTCTGTCATCTGCTAGTGTACATAAAGGATCCAATTCAAGGAATCTTAGTATGGATCATAATGGGCTTTTGATTCTTTTTTTCTTATCTAGATTTTTCATATTTCTTTATTCTCATTCTTCAGTTTTTTATTATCTTCCTCAACCTAAAATAAGTTTTTCACCAATTTCATCCTGGGCAGCGTTACTTCCAACAGATGTGACACAGCATGAATAGTAAAATATCCCAGCTCAGTAACTGACTACTACTTCAAATGTGCTACTGAAGCCACTGCCATGCATTATCAGGCTGCAGCCTTCCTGACAGCTCTAAGCCAGGAGGAAATCCTATCCTTTTCAAGGCTTATGCTGAGCTCAAATCAGCACGAAGCTACAGAGAAAGTTAAAACTATCATCTTTTATTGGCAGATGCAAATTGATCTTAGAGTCATGTGACTGATGCCCTAATTTTCAGCTGTCACGACGCATATCACATTATAGTAAGAACTACATTTTTTAGGGAAAAGGAAGATGTATGTCTGTTTACATAAGCAATTGTTGGTCCCTTTCAAAATGCTCTTCAAAAGACCAGTTCTTTTCCTGTAGGTGATGCTGCCATTGCAAACATAATTTTTCACAATAAGTAAACCATATGAATTTTTAATGGACATACACATAATACAATTACTGGAAGATCCTTCTTTATGGTTAATACAATGCAAAGGACTGACAACTTTAACTCACTGGTTCCAATGCTTCAGAAATAATGAACAGTCTCGGTGACAGACTTATCAGCTACAAAGCAGCAACAACAATTTTTTTAAAAAGTGAGGTTCCAGTCTAAATTTCATAACAATGCAATTAACAGAGAAATGCAATTTCACTCAGTCAGGATTCCATTAGTATTACAATATACCTACACAAATCTTATGCCTGTATTTGCAACCACTATCCCAAATGATTTAAATTCAGCAAAAATTTCAAAAATTAAGGGATGTAAGATAGTACATCTAAACACCTGTAAGTTCCTCAGTCAGATAGATGAAGATTTAAACTTACTTTCGTAGCATTACACTAGCTTCATAGCATTGGAAAAGGAATGGCACCCCTCATAAACTGTATCAAAACTAGAATTCAGCAGCATCACAACTATATTTTTGTCAAAAACAACCATTTATTATTATGATAATAATAAAAAAATACCATTACTTATAATTTAGTAAATCAAAGTGCAAGTGTCTAATAAACAGTTGTTATATGCCAGCTGAAAATAAACATCCTTGTTAATGAGAAAAAATGGATTATGTGATGATTTAATCAGGTTTCACAAGACTTCCTGAATGGTGTGCTTCAGTAGTTCTTCGGTATCATGTTCTGTTTTCCTTTCTCTTAATACTCCATCCCAAAACAACATGATTTATTTTATGATCTTTATTACATTAGCACCAGCCTGTATGCCTCTGCAGTTTAATATGAATGTGCTTGTTTTAAAGTACATGTTTAAGTCTTATGAGCTGTCCATGACTACAGTTATTTCCCTTATCAGAACTGGAGTTGTATGTATGCAGGTAATAATCAGAGTTCTTCTGTTTAGTTTTTCTACAGGATTTTATCTTTTAAGAAATCAACTTATTTTTGAGTTGTCTTAAATCGCCTTGAAAATCTCTGATTGCCTTGCTCATCCTTGTTCTTTCTCTTTTTTGTAGAACAGCTGAGCATGTAATTCTCAATAACTTTTACGTTATTCAGAATTTGGGCTATGACAGATAATTTACTCACACTCAGGTGGCATTAGATTTCCTTCTCTAGTTTGAATTAATGTAATCTTGGAATTAGTTTCTGGTGCTCAAGTATGAGTCTGTTTTTCTTTATTAATAATTTTCAGTGATCAGTTACATCTGAGTTACAAGATACTCCTACTCACCTGACGCTTTTCCTGTTCCCCCATCATAAAATAAATGGATTTTCCATTCCTGCGTGTCCTATTTGTTCATAAGTGAATGTTTGTAATGTTCTGGGAGACTTTAACTAAAGTTAGGTCTTTTACCTGTCAAGCATGAAATATGTAAACAGTTTTCCATTTTCTTTCAGTAGTTCATTTAAAAATTACATTAAGATTTAAAGTACAAAAAAACATTTTGTGCTATTTTACTTTCTTCCACTTTTACAAACATGACTATCTACTGTATCACTTCAGAAACAAAAACATTCAAGTAAATTTATTTACTTAGAAGGGTTATTTGTTGCTCTGTTCATATGTTTAGTTCTATTGAAGCAAACAAAAAATAATTATGGAGTAATAAAGTAAGACTGTATTCACCTTTTGTCTCTAGCACCTTGGCCTATAAACAGATTAAATCTCAGCAACACTCATGGAAGGTGAACAGAAAAGTTCAGAAATTCAAAAATAAATACCCGCTTGATAACAGAAATCTAGTATGTAGTGTGCGAAGAGTTTCAGTAGAACTTACTTCAGATTTACAACCTCTGTTACATCTATTCATCTGTAATATGTTAAAAAAACCCTGCAACTGAACTTGTATGTTTCTATTTGAAGTATTAATTTTTTACATATATACAATAATTTACATATTAAACTACTTACTCTGTAAAATGTTTAAATAGGCTGCCATTGAGAGGTTGGGGCAAGAAGGGGTTGTTTTAATTTTTAGATCATTAACCAGATTTGTTTAAAGAAGAGTAGAGAAACTCTAGTATAAGTTGCAAAGTTTTATCAAACTGTAAATATTAGGTATTGTATGTTCCAGTTTTTCAGGCAAAGATCTGTTTGGGGTACATACACACACATATAATTATTTAGTCCAATACATAGTATTAAACACTAAGGACACAAAATACCAAAATAACTGGACACCAAGCCCAGATAGTAATATCACACAAAACACAATAGGCATATAAACGTGTGGGGTTTTTAGTATGCATACCTATACCTATGGCATTTAATTCAAGTTGTTTGTGCCTTCCTTGCTCTGCACCACCCAATTTTTCTTTCCCTTCCTGCGGCCTCTTCCAGCTCCCACCTTTCCCTGCCTCTCTTTCAGCCCAGCTGTGCTGGTGCGGTTCCCACAGTCTGTGAGTGCCCAAGGGGGGACAGCAGGGACAGGCACCAGTGCCAGGTACAGTGTCTGAGGCTATAAAGCAGCAGGGAGGAGGGTCCCAGCTCCCTGTTTCCCTACTGCTCCCACCTCAGAAATCTTCCTGGTAGAAATCCCTGATGCAANNNNAAAAAAAAAAAAAAAAACACAAACAATCCAAGAAACCCAGCAACAAAAAAACTAATGCCCTCCCACAACAGATGGGCAAGGAGGAGAAGAAAAGCAATGTGTAGAAGGAGAAATTTCTGCTTCTAACTACAATCTTGTAAGCCACCACAAACCATTTTACAAAGGAATTAACACCGTTAATACTGAGATAATATTGCAACGGGCATAGCTGTCAAGGTGTTGGTAGCTGTCCTGGTTCCAGCAGGGATGGTGTTAATTTCCCCAAGGAGCCGGCAGGGGACACAGGTATTCCATCCCATGAGAGCCATGCCCGCGCTATCGGGGGGAGCTGCCGGGGGA
>VZSZ01009712.1:199-128227 GCA_013398815.1 Ibidorhyncha struthersii | reverse complement strand
CAACCCTGACTATTCTGTGATTCTGTGATTCTGTGTTCAGGTCTTGTTTTCCTTCTTCTTTAAGACCTGAGATCTATGCAAGAAGCAGCAGCAATGGTTTAAGAAGAAGTTGTTACAGCACATAGGGCTGTTTCTCAGAAAGCCCTGCTATCCGGCACTGTGCCTCTCCTGGTATAGCATGGCCAAGTAAACATGGCTGATCTGCTCATAATCCCAGAGCCCTTCTCATGCCTTCTGATAATTGTGCCTTCGTGTGTTTCAGCAACTGTGTAACAGTGTAAACTAGTGGTTATTACTCAAAAAATGCTTGGGATTATTTCCTAGAAATTTGTGGCTGGTAGTTTAGCTGTGGTGAGTACCTTTAAATAAAATCATTACTTAACATGATTTTACATGTCAGTCAAAACCTGGATGAGTGTAAACTAATTTGTGTGTGTGTATAGCTACAATTTTTCCACTTAACTTGATCACCTTCAACTGTTAAAAAAAATCAGATAATCCTATTGGTGAAACTGTATTTTAAAGTGAACTAAACAGTAGATAAAAAGAATCTCCAGGGACACAGAAAATTACAAAATGTTTTCTGTAGAGCTACACATGACACTGTGTTTTGTTTGTGTAAAGGTGTGATCTGGATTACTGCCCTATTGTGTTCAGCCATAAGGAAATAAGAAAAAAGAAGGTAAAAATAGATAACGATTTCAAAGAAAATTTTTTAATGGACACAAGATGGCAAAGGACAATGGTTTAGCACAACATAAGTGTCTTCTTAGAAGACATCACAGAGAAACAAATCATACATGTATTGGACAAACAGATATAAGAGAAGTTTCAGACAGAAGGTCCACATAGAAATGGTGCGGGACTTGTGCCTCAAGCAATTCTTGGTGATGAAAGGGGACTTTCCTGCAGTACAAGCCTAATATTCAGCTGAGGGCATACTGGTGTAAGGGAACCCCTCTGTTAATTCCACAATAAGGGTGTTCACATGAAGAGATATTTTAGCAGTGACATCTGTTGTACACCTGCAACTATAAGTAGCACTGATGAGCTAGAGCCCTTTAAAACTTGCTTTTTGCTCTTGGGAGAGGAGATGCAACTCTGAGTCAAGTACAAAGCCAAGTCCAGCTGCTGGGATGATTACAATGAAGGTCTCTAGGAAGGTGGAATGCTGGAGCCTTCCATGGTGATTGAATTGTGTGATACTCTCCACAACTACTTCTCCCTAAATATCTCATTTCAAAATGGCTTTATTTTTCTTAAACCACTCTATATCTTTCTTCCAAGTGCAGTTTTGCAAATACATTGTCCAGAATTTCCTACTCTGCTGTTAATTATCCATCAGCCAGCTTCCCCCTTATTAATTAACTCTCAAGTTTTAGCAGCAGCTTGAACTGGGTCACTGTTCACACGCTGAAACAACAGATGCAAAGGGGTTTGTGAGTGACAGGATAAAAATCAGGCGCCATCTTGGCATGAAGCTTTAGAAAGATGTTAAGAAACCTCTCTACATTTCATATTGGAATCTATTCTACATCTCTGAGTACTGTATATACTGTACAAATGCTTCATTTTAAGTCTGCCAACATTACCACTCCAATTTGTCAATCCTGGAATTCTTTTTAGTAAGTGCTACAAATGTACGACTCATCGTTGTTATTATGTTCCATTAGAACATTTGCCAGTTTTGAGTTCTGTCAGATATATGCGATAGCATTTGATGAATCACTGCTGAAATGATCCACTACAAACAACATCCAATTTCTTGGAGTGCTCCATACCAGTATTGATAAGTATCTGGGGTTTAAATGCAGTGCTGCTTCTACACACTCAGTCATATTGCTTATTGCAAACATTTGGAACAAGTTTGCTATCGACGACTTAATTAATTGTCTTGGCTCCTACTTTTTTCTGTCAGTCAAGGATTCACTAGTCTAATTCCACAATGATATTTTGTTAGAGAAAAGGTGGCACGTTCAGCTGGATGACTGAGTTGGTAACCTGTTTCCAACATCAGGGTTTTCCAACTACAGCGAACCTTCACTTGTACTTGAGACTTGCATTTCTTTCATTTGTAGAGCATGTTCAGCATCTGGGTTGCTGCAGCAGAAAGGACAATATGGAAAGGAAAATATGCACACAAACTCTCTTGAGCAAGTCATTGATCCAGAAAATGTCCTGTAGAGCAAAATCTGCAAAGCAGAATGCCTTACCCTGTAAATATAACTCCTCTGATGCAGCCTTGTGTAAGTCTTGGGGAAGGGAAAGAAGAAAAATTAAAAGCAAAAAAAGAGGGAAAGGTACAGTTTTGGATAAACTGGAATATTTCTGTATTATACTTTTCAGTAGAGGTGAAATATTTCAAGTAAAAAATAACAGGATTTTTGGAAGGATTTCTATAAATCACAGCGTCTTCTTTATCATAAAAATTTAATTGAGTAGCAAGCAGTTAGAGCCTTCCAAGGCACATATAAAGATGAAGTCAATAAAGAGTTACATTCTACAATATATTCCGAAGACAGTGTTTTCACCTGGTTGTACTCGTAATTAAAAGTCAATACCTTTGTTGTCACTTTCTTGTTACTCACACCAGCACAGGAGAGTTGCCTTATTTTCAGCTGATCTTTTACTCATTTGTATTCATTTCCCTTCCCTGTGGACTGGAAAATACTTTAGACTTATGATTTTTGTTAATTCATTGCGTTACCAAAGCACCTAGGAAACCTAGTGAAGGACCAGTCTCCCAGCTGGTGAAGCCCTGCCCTTGAACAGGTGAAAAGATGGACTCTGATCCAAAAGACTTATTATCTGAATTTAAAGCAGCACCAGTGCAAGGACACAAAAAGATGACAGACAAGGGAATCAGCTTTGTTTTCTGTAACAAAGAGACAAGAACCAATGGAGGGGTGAATAAGAATCCCTTTTGGCAGCTCTTTGGGAGACAGATCTTGGAGAGATAGGAAAGCAACCATGAGAGTTTCAAGAGGTCAAGAAAGACGTCATTTTCAGAGTGCAATCAGCTGTTCTGAGAGCGCTTCAGAAATAAAATAAAACATAAAGACTAAAACTGCACCATTTTTTAGTGAGTGTGTTAATTCAGTGCACTGTGAAACATGTTAGGGCTAACAGGTGTAAAAGAATAACAAGATATCAACCACATCCAGCACACTCAGATTTTTCCTTAATATTGTTTATGAAAACTTTTGATAACTTTCTGCTTGTTTTAAATTCCAGTACTTTATTTGGACAACTGAAAATCCACCAAAATGAGATATATTTGACTTAGATGTTGAGCAAATTACAGGTCTTTTTAAAACACTAAATAGCCTTTCTTTACCTAAAAAAAAAAACCCAAGTGTTCTGTGTTAAATCTCTAAGCTGTCCTGTAACTCTTTCTGTCACTAATTCTTCCTACCACTCATCACTGTGTTATCCTAGGTAACAAGCCTCCCATGAGCAATCTCATTTCTTCCGCCATTCTATTATCTCCTTTCTGGGAACAAAACTATTTAGTTTTCTGCATTATGGAAGAGACTACTTCTGCTTTAAAGGTCTTGAACTGACATATAAATAAATTTGCCATATATCTGTGGTGCAATTCAGATCAGAATTGAGAACACCTCTTTGAAAAAGCATTTTTTCCTCAGGTTCGAGTTTTAACCTCATAAGCATTTTTTTTTCCCTCAAAGGGCAGCTCTACTACCAAGAAGTACTCACAATTCTTTTCAAGTCCTGTCTAGCAAAAAGTATGAAATAGAAATGTAAAGTGCAAAGGAGAAGTCTCCAAAGAAGTAATAAAATATCTCTTGCACAGCTACTTTAGACTGCTAAAATATACCACTGGTTTCTCCAAACAGTTCTAGCAGATTTTAAAGCTACTACCTCCTGCAATTTAGCTTTGAGAAATTTCCCTTCAACAATCAAATTATACCTCCTTTCTCTCACAAGGAGGTATAATTTTCACTCCCATGCCCTGATATAACTTAGTCATGCTGTGCACTCATCCAAATCGCACTTGAAGTGCTATAGCTTGTTGAAACAAGATAGAAAACTAGGAGTTCTTACTAGTAAAGGGCCTCAAGGTAACCTGAAGTTCCCCAGCCATGTTTTCTCCTTTCTCCAAGCCCCTTACTGGCAATGGTTCTCTCATTGATAAATGACATGTTTAAAACAGGCACAGACCATCCAGTCACCTAACAGCCTTTCTAACCACAGTTCCGTTCAATTGATATTCCATCTCTCAGTTAAATAGTTCTGGCTTTTATTTGGAGCTTTTGCTTCTGCTTTTGGTATTCTCTTTATTCCTTGAATCACCTTTTACCCACTTGCCCTTTTTTTCCCAATTTTTTTTTCATGTTTTCCAGTCTGCTGCCCAACAACCTGCTGCTCATTACTTTGGGTGAGGCAGTTATGACACAACAGTAAGTCAGCAAGTAAGTGTGATGTAATCACTAAGGTTAGAAACAGAAGCAGCCTTGGAAATCAGAGTAACTGGGTCCTGACTCTGTCTCCAGGTCTGACCTAATCCAAGATGATAGGTCATTCCCTGGGACCTTTCAATCAGCCAGAGATACCTAATTGTCGGTTTTGATTTTGTGCACTTTCACTCAGCATGTACTACTCTCCCTTTCTTGCTTTAGCTTTTTCTCTGCGTTAAGCAAGACAGACAATGTTGTTCCAAATCCACAGAGGCAAATGCACTTTCCATCTGCTTATAATTATGGCAGAGGGAAGAGGAGCTAAATTAGTTGCAACAAGTGTAACAGGAAATACAGCCGAGGTGTAGTTAAGAGTGCATAATTTTCAGGTAAATGAAGTAATACTGTCAAATCTGCATGAAGTCCAAAGGTTGTGGGAGATCATGGGCCATATCTCAGAAAAATCAGTAATTCTATCTGAAGTATCATCTTTCTCTGCCTTGCATAGACTGTCAGCATCATAAAGTCTTGACATAGCAGGGCAAATTAGTTTTTGAAAGAGGTTTTAATATCCTTCTGCAGCTGACTGAGTTTTTGGACCTGTCTGCCTATTTAGCTGTTGCAAGAAAATCTCACAGCATGGAAACACACCTTACTCTAGCAAAAGATCACTTGAACTGTTCTGGTGGCAGTATAACACACAGCAGTTGCCCCCCAAAATGTGAAAAGATCATATACTTCACCAATAAGAGGGCTTCAAAACTTTCAAGCACAGATAAAAGCATAAAAAAGTATTCTTTGAGCTAGGTGAAGGAATGATCAAAGTTCCCTGAACATAGAAATGGTTCTGTCATAACCTCAATCTCAGACTGAAAAGATCTGAAGGTAACAATCACCTATATCTTCACACAGG
Source organism: Ibidorhyncha struthersii (assembly GCA_013398815.1). Taxonomy (NCBI): domain Eukaryota; kingdom Metazoa; phylum Chordata; class Aves; order Charadriiformes; family Charadriidae; genus Ibidorhyncha; species Ibidorhyncha struthersii. Next base: position 122,896 of record VZSZ01009712.1, on the reverse strand, counting down.
TTTACATGGTATGTTCCATACAAATACGCTATCTTCAAAGGACATTGAGTAACAAGACAGAGCATTTAAGAATCAGAAAATGTCAATATAGTAGAATTATTGTTGCAAACCAACTGAAGATATAGCTTCTATTACATAATTCATGCAATAATGAAATTAGTTGAAGGAGTAAAATTGTCTCCAGTAGCTTATTAAATAGACTGCAATCAAGTAACTTTATCTTGCCAAAATGTGATCACAATTTAAAATTCAGCCAAAGGTAATACATGGAAGATGCCTGGGGGGAAAAAAAAGCACAATTATCACAAGGTTAATAACTATTATTTGTTTCATATGGTGCTGAAGATCAACCACAGAAGAATAGGAGTACAACCATCCATGAAACATTTCAATTGGAAGAAGCTTTGGGATCCCATCCCCCAGAAGGAACCAACGCCCTGTGAAAGATAAAAATAGAGATGAGAAGTTGCCTTCTGAAATCCAAATCTGTTGGTAAAATGTGAATAAACAAAATGCTTTGCCAATAATATGACCCAAAAGAAAGCAAAAGAAAAAAGGAAAAAAAAAAAGAAATCTGAAAGGTAATATGAAATGTGTCTAATAATTAATTAGCTGATTGATGGTGTCTGAATACGCCGTACACTCAAGCTACTGCCTCGCTAACAACATGCTTTATAAACAGACTAGCTTGCAATAAAAATATATCTTCACTTCTCTGTTCCTTCAGATTCATCTTTAAAAGCATTAATTTTTCATTATAATGAAGTATTTCACTGAAAAAAGTCTCAGGTGGAAAAGAGAGTCTTCCATGCATAGTGGTTGACTCGGATTAAAATTCATCAAGTTTTATCACTTATGCAACCTTGGTTGTTCACGCAGCATTAAGCTGGACTACTGACATTTCAAAGGATTTGCCAAGTGTTTATAAACTGACTAGAAGTTTAAAGGAGCTGTTTTCCTGTCTTTAACTGCATTTAATATCCTATAAGATTCCTTGCAGAATCAGATTAGATTGTTTGCTAATTGCAGTACAGTTGCAGTTGCAAAGCATGATGCAGAAGAGTGATGTACAGATGATAAAGGTCCACAGACATTTTTTCTGTTCAAAGGAAACTGTTCACAATCTATTTCTTTCAGAGATGAACACAGAACCCAGGCATTTAATGTGATAGATGGGACAAATAATCTTCCTTATTTTTGAACGCCAAAGACCAAAACAACAACAAAACATCCTTATAGAACTTGGATTGATTTGAAAAATGCCTAATGCGTTGAACATTTCCAGATCGAAACTTGACCACAATATATATTGTTTTATACCACTTATATTTCAGCAGTGCAGTAATCCTACTTTAAAGAATGCAAGGTTTGTAGCAACAACAGCCCATCTTCAGCAGTCAGGAAACAGGGAGCAGACCATCTCTATTTCAAGAAAGGCAGGCACAGGAAGAGTGAACTGTATTTAACTGAATTCTATTATTAGCCAGTTTATCACATTTAGAGAAGATCTTGGCAATTCCCAACCTGTAAGATACAAATAGAACAGGGTAATTTATTTATATTTTGGAAAAAAAGGAATTTATCATTTTTCTGGGTCTGAGCCACACACAAGTGAGAGTCGTGTTTAATTAATAGTTTCTACCAAAAGCAAACAAAAACCCACATTCCTATGTCAGAGCAGTTCATCTTGACATTTCTTAAATTTTTAAAACCTTTGGATTCAGGGGCTAAGAATTGGATGTATGTTTTGGTGCCAAGCGAGAAATGGAAAGGCTGTTTTCTTTTCACCCCATTGAGTAAAAGAAAACATTGCTTCAGAGACAGGAACATGGCTGCCTCACCTCCCTCAGAGTGGTTTTGCCCAGAAGTTTTAAAGCCAGCCTGTTACTGTCTCTTTAAGCCTATGACTATTTCACAAGACAGTCAAAGCAGAAAAATTTTGGTTAGTACCTGTGGAGAGGAGGACCTCAGTATAGATCTCCTCCATATCCGGTGAGTGTCCCAAGGACATGGTTTAGAAGATCTCTGGGCTCACAGCAATACTCTCTCCATCTTGCAGATAGTATTTAGGTAAAATTTTGAGCCACATCCTCGCAAAAAGCAGCAAAATCCATACCAATCATAATGGAATATTTTCTTTTCAGACTAGATATTAGGAAACATTTCTTTACTAAGAGGGTGGCCAGACACTGGAACAGGCTTCCTGGAGAGGTGGTCAATGCCCGAAGCCTGTCAGTGTTTAAGAGGCATTTGAACAATGCCCTTACTAACATGCTTTAACTTTTGGTCAGCCCTGAATTGGTTAGGCAGTTGAACAAGTAGGGTCCTTCCAACTGAAAATATTATATTATATTAATTATATTATTTTATATTATATTGTATTATATTTATTATATTCTCATCTGAGATCAGGTTGTTTGGTATTTCAGTTTGCTTAAGTGGTTCAAAATTACAATTTCTTTCAAGACTGACAAAAAAATTGTTACAATTCTAGGTGCAAGTGAAGCTTTATACCTTCCTTGGTCCTCAGTGGCACATTAGGGTTTGGTTTTGGTTTGTTTTTTTCCTACCAAAAGCAAAAAGAGCCTACAAGTGTGGAACTGCATACTTCAAATTTTAGGTCTACATGGTAACATGATATTGGCTTTCCCCGTTGGGTGCTAGTGGAACAATGTGGTGTCAGGCTGATACATCAACTTCCAGCAGCCAAAAAGAGGTTTCTTCCAACATCTGTGAATTTGCAGTGTTGGTGAATATGTAAAATATGATAACACTCAAGTGTTAAATTTTGGCTTACTAAAGTATAATGGGTAACCTTTGGCAGCTTTATTAAAATTTCAGTAGCACCAGTAAACTGAAAAAGCCTGAAAAATGCAAATGAGTAAAAGTCCAGGAAATTTTGATATGGTATGATTATAAGCAAGATTAATTTGTTTATTAAATCTTCTTTTTTACTGTGTCACATTTCTATTACTAAAGAACTGCTTTCATATTCATGCAGTTGTTTAAATCCTTTCTTGAAGTCAGGCATTTATTTTTAAATCATATAAACTGTGTGATCCTTACTTTATATTTAGAGAAATTATTTTCTGGGGACTTGTCCTACCTGAAACGTAGATGCTTAACTTTAAATTCATAATATTGTAATGTAAAGGTAATATATTGTTATTGATATAACAGGTTTCTTCAGCAACAGCTGTTACTTGTTTAGTCAGGGATTCTCAAGTGAATTTAAAAGTTTTATTAATCAAGAATACTGTTCACCATTGAGTTGCCTTATGCCTTTATGCATAATAAGCGATGACAATTTCTTCAGTGACAAAATAAATGTTCATTATCTTCAAGTAGAGGGAAGAAAATGGACCTACCCTGTCAGGCCTTATATAAGCAAAACAACTCAAAATTGTGTTTGTTTGCACCAGAACTGAATATAACTTTGCAATACATTTTGCTATGGTGACTAATGGCATTAAAATATCCTTCAAGCTATGCAGAACAGAAAAGCTAACTGCCACCTTTAAAAAAAAAATTGCCTGAAATTAGTTGCAGTGTATTTTAGGCAACTCCTTGTGTATTTGAAAATATTAAAAATCATTGTTTATTCCCAATTACCATAAACTGAATGGTCGAAAAATCACCCATAGTTAGAGTTCATTAATTCAGATACTGGAGTGTTAACTCAATTCATACTTGCATGATTGTTTAAGATAATTGTAACTTGAATCTGTTAAAATTATTTCACTCTGTTGTAGTTTGAGCTGAGTTTGACTAAATTAAGATCTTTTTATAGTGGAAAAATAGTTGGTTTACTTATCCTGTATGTTTGGTTCCAGTCTGCTTCATTCTGCCGTTTTTCCCTTTACCTAACCAATGCCAAGACCCGTGTGTTTTCTTGCATGGTCCCTTATCCTTTCATTCTCCACACTCATTTTCATAAGCTGCTATCTGCTTTTTCATACCTGATGCATAATTTAGATCTCACTCCGACTCTGCAAAAACCGGAGCCCAGGAAGCCACTGATCATGGAGGCTGTACGTGCAATGAACGTCCTCAGGAAAAGTCTGGTAGAGCTCGACCTTCCCGTTTCCATTCCAGATAAAAGAAAGCCTTTTGGAGGATTCCTGCACCTTCTCTAAGCAAAGTTGATGCGATTCTTCTCAGCTTCACCCTTGCGAGCCAGTAGCTGGGGAGGAGCCACTTTTCTCCATCCCCAGGCAGGGCTTCCGTGCAAAGGGACCCTGAACCACCTGGCATCAGGGCTTCTTTAGAAATACAGGTCCTGGATCTCTGCGCTAGAGCTTTCAGGTGCCCACTTCATTGAGATCAGTCCTTCTGCAAAGTCTGTGACAGTATTTGGGTACTTGCACTACACCTCCAGGCTTAACGTCAAACACTTCTGCACAAAGACAAATACAAAGATTTTCACAATGCTCTCAGGAGTTCCATGGGAAGTTGGGTTGATTGCAGTTTTTTTCCTGCCTAATCATGTCTTTTTTTATGCCTGAAGTGCTTCTAACTCAGAAGATTATGTTTAAGCTAGAGTACATGGAAGAATGCTTGGAAAGCCCCACAGAAACAAAAAAGAAGATTGTTCAACGAGCTAGAGGGGAGGGCATGAAAAAGCTTGGCAGAGACATGAATTCCTGACCAAATGAGGTTATGTGTCTGGTATGTCTGGAATGCTTAATATCCAGTACACTGGTCAACAGCTGCTTAGGGAAACATCTTAAACTGTGAACATCTTTATTACAGTAAGTGACCTTTCTCCAGATTCTAGTAGGACTATGCACAGCAACAATAAGTTTCATTGTTTATTTCTATATTTATATCCTTAACATTATTATAGGGCATGTATTTAGAAGTAAAAGCATATCCTGAAAATTCTTCTTATTTTACAGTGCAGACATTTCACGTTCCCTCTATCCAAGGTGTGTTCAAGTCATTGTATGTACATTTATTGGGAACCTCAGTGGTGTTTGATCGTATCCAATGTGTATGCAGTAGAAATACATTCAGCTACCTAATATTAGATAAGATGGATAGTTGGCTCATATGCTCTTGTTCTATTTAAACATTAATAATACAGAAACACACTATGGGTCCAATATCAAATATGGATGTTTTAATGGGATGTCTAAATCTCCGACATGAATGCTCAAATCAGCACTCAGATCCACAGAGTGGGCATTTACACATCTAAGTATTCATGTAAGTACCCAAATGTACAATTTGGATATCCTATTAAGATGCCTGTATTTGAAAATTAGGCTGACTTCCCAGCATTTTTGGCAACATGTTGCACAGTGATTCTGGCAAAGATGCAGGTTTTTAATTCAACTGCACGAAGGGGTTTTTGATTGTTTGTTTTCTTTTTTTTCAAAAGAAAAAAAGAAAAAAAGATTTGAAGTTCTAGAAATAGATTTTGCTCTACTTTTACTTCCAGTGTTTTATATGGTTTTGTAATTGGGTACAGAGTTACCAATTGAACGTTGCTGAATGAAGTCCAGTATTCTCATGAAAAACAAGTTCTAATGTCTCAGGGCATATATTGAGGTTTGTCATATTTTAGTCTAAAGAATCATAAAATGCACTATCACAGGGTACTGCAAGTTCAGTACCCACTGAAGCAAAGGAGTTAAATAGGCTGTCTGGTTTATGGACCCTTAAATTGTAAGTGATGTTCTGTGCTGCACATTGTGAGTACAGCTATGAAACAATACATGTAACATTCTTCTAATTCTCTACAGAATCTGAAAGCCCAGTAACCTCAGTGGAGCAAGAGCACCATAAAAGCATCTGCCAGACAACTGTAGTCAAAGTAGATGCATTAAGATTATCCACCACTTTGGAATATTTGCAGGAACGACCACAAAAGTAACATGAGCCATTTTAAAAAGGTCTCCCAACTTTATTATTTTATAAGGAAATAAAATCTTTTTTGGCCATGAAGTATAAAGTTTTTGCCTTTCTTAAAATAAGGAAAATGACTCAAAATAAAATAAACCAAAGCCAAAATGGAAAGCATAAAGAAAAGAAAGTTTGATAGCTTATAATGAAATGTATTTTGTCACTTTCATTTTATTTATAAAAACAGAAGTACCTGCTCTGTGACAGCCATGCCAAGATTTAGCTAGATTTCAGCTACTTTTAAAGCAAACCTGAGCCAATGTGCCTTTTTAGGGCTTGACATTTTTAACACAAGCCACTGATTTATTACTGCAAGCTATTGTTTTAAGCTTCTGTTTCTGTCCTGATGAAGTACTTATGTGTTTGAGAGAAGTTATTTCTTTTTTCCCGTATCATAAGGGGATAAAATATATTATTCCTCCCTGCAAACTTTGCCTGTACTAGAACTGTGTATTTCACAGCTTCTGTCTTGTCAGTCTAATAGGCATCTGTAAGATAAAGCCTCCATCTCCAATTTTGCATGTTTTTCTATGTCCTATGTTCCACACGGTCTTTATACAGTTGCAGGTGTTTTCATCTCTCGTTTATGAGATCATGTCATGTCATTTGTAAGAGAATAGTGGCTTTATCATTTATTTTGCTTTAGATAGAATTTCCCTTTTCAATTTAAAAGTCATTCTCTCCCACTGCTTGAAACAGCTCCAGTCTCAGCATTTGTTAAATGTGTTGCCTTTCCTTCTCTATCATACGCTACAAATGCACAGTTTCTATAGCATTTGTCTCTGCTTTGACTTTCAAACCTCCTCCCTGTCTTACATCAGGGTTGCACTTATTCACACCCCAATGAAGATTGTGAGCTGTATGTAACATTGATTTTTCCTTCTCCCATATTTGTAAAGTTTCATCTAGACTTGGAGGAGGTTGAAAACTAAAACAAAAATCATAACAAAGAGAATGCCGACACAGGTGTGAAAGCTTTAAGTGAGTCAGACTCTGATAGATTTCAGGGGGCTAAAGCACAGTGCTTCTGTATCACCTTCTCTGTGTTTTTTTGTTTGCATAAAATGTATCTCATTCAAACACATTATTACAATTCAGCTTTTTTGGCTCAAGCGTTAAACTGGAAAAAATAATTAAGTTGACAGGAAAAAGCACTTTTCATTCCAAACCAAGGTTCCTCTGATGATAAATTTGTATACACATCATCCTATGCTCATATTCAAACCCAGCTTCTTCCTAAGGTTTTTCTATATTAGTAATTTAACAGCTCAAAAAAAACCAGTGGGTTTTGTTTTGAGTTTGGCACATTCCTAAGCTGTGTGCCTGTAAAGCCTTTTTCTCCTTCCCCCGTTTCCTTTAGTTTAGAGAATGATAGAAATCATTGCTACAAATCTTCATTACTTGTTTTGTGAGGGTTTTTTTAACTCTTGAATTAGAGCAAAAAGGACTTAACTACTCAAACAAGAAATAACATCTCCAGGAAGGGTAAGGATGAACAAATTTGAAAGGCCTTTGCACCTCTCTGAAGTTTATAGAGCCAGGCAGCACCAGTTTGTGCTGTGGTCTTGCTGGGCATGGGAAGCGACATGGGATCACACTTGGTCAGTGCCCAAAGAGGAGTGCCCCCACAGCACGCATGGATGAGTCCTGTTAGTGCCATGGGCAAGACCCAAGTTCTCCAGCTGCCTTCCACAAGGACAGCAGTACCCTTCGTGCTGGGCGAGCTGCAAACCCAAGTCCTCCCACTTTCAGCCATTAATGACCTCACGGCACTTCCCAGGAGGCACCTACAGTGTCCATCCCAGATTATGGGCTCCATCCATTTCAGTGCTCTGCAGTTCACTTGAAGGCAGGTGTATGATTTCAGATACAATAAAAATGCCATTCAAAATACTGCATTGTTGAATGACAACTCTGCTTTAGGAATTCTCTCCCTCTTCCTCTTCTGAGTGTAAAACAAAGTAACACACCACCGGGAGGAACAATGGAACATGCAAACATTTGACCTAAGGAAAGCGTTCATGTTGTAGCAAAATGTCCTCAAATCCCTCAGAAATTCCCCTTTTCATTCAAAGGATTAGGCAAAAATAACCTTGAATTACTTCAGTTAATTACAATACAGTTATGATCAGTGTGCCCCATGATGAAGACAGAATTAGTAAATGAAAATTATTTCTGCCTAAATCCCAGCTTTTCTGTAAAAGACTGTTAGTTTTTCCACAAATACTATTGAACAGAAGAAAGCCACAACCTTTTCTGGAGATCCCTCTATCCCTGTTTCCTGGATTTTGGTTGTGTTGTTGAGTGTATGCACATATATATGCATATACACAGGTCAAATTCAACCGTCAAACTTTTGCAGACTTTTGTGTTTAGTCCACTGTGTCCATGTCGGCCACGAAAGCCTTCAGAACCAAACTGGCCAAGGAAATCTTACATTTAAGTTTGCCCTCTATCTACATTCAAAGCAGTTTTGAATAGTTCTTTTTAAAAGCCTGGCTGGAATTTTGTCAGAAAAAAAGTCCTGCAATACTTTAAGCTTCTTTTACTCAATTACGCTGTTAATAATGGTACCCCATATTCTAATTTCCTGGTATAAAATGGGATCTTCTGCTGCAAGAACGCTATATCAGAGATGATCAAATAACTCGTCATACTGATACCTTTCGTCTGTATAGCCTCATCATGAGGCAACTCCAGAGTAAAATTCTACATCATAATTAATAATTGGATTGACTCACTTAAATCTTTTTTGCACATTACCAGTCAAGGCTTATGTTTGTTGATACCTATTTCAGCTATCCAAACACATTCCATGTAGATGTTACTCTCCGCTGCATGTAGTGTCAATTATAGTGGCACTGCTCTGTGTCTTTTCATAACTTCAGAGCATACTAAAGCTATTTGGAATGATATTTTTTTTCCTACTATTTGTTGAGTTGTAACTAAAATCTTTTATTCTAATCATAATCAGAGGTGAGGACATAATCTTTCTTCATCACCTCCAACCACGTATTTGCTAAAATGTGTTGACAACCATAGTCAAACAATTTTAAGTTTTCTTTTCTACCTGTCCGATATACTAAGTAGTTTCTCAGGTACTTCTGCAAACTAGAAGAACTGCCTTAAAGCAATTCTTGCAAAATATTAGTGGCGACCCTGATCTAGCAAAAATACATGCATAGGCTTCAGGTAATTTCTCTGAACTCCATGCAGTGACCTAGAACAAATTAAGTAGATGCTTTGGTCTTTGCAAAACCGGGCTTCAAATATGTATTCTAAATTAATCAATATTCCCAATGGGTGTATTTAAAACTTACACTGATCAATTAAAACTCAGTGCCATACTGTATGACCTACACCTTATAAATGTGGAGTTTACATACCATCAGACTTATGGAATGAAACCTCACCGTAAGTTTAGTGCAATGGGTTTAAATAACACAGTGGGAAAAATCATGTCGTTGTTCAGTCCACCTGTCACTTGCATCTAGTCCTTGTTTCAGACTTGTACTGAACTGCAAAAGGAAATCCAGAAATACCTATATAAATAACTGTGAACTACCATAAGAAATACACAGCAATGTGCTCATAGATTTCTGTGAGAAGTAAACTGAACATATGGTAAGGCCCAGTATAGAATTAGAAAAAAAAATGTTGATAATTCTAAGCCCATTGCATGGTAGTGCCATACCCCCATTTTGCAGCTCCAAATACCTCTAATTTTCCAGTTTGCTTTGCCATGTCCTTCCCTCTACATTCATTACAGCATGTCATAACAGAGAGGAAAAAGGTAAATACTGTTATGGAAAACAACATTCTAAACGTAGAGCCTGTTTCTAGTATTTTGGAAAATTTTCCTTCTGTGGAAAATAATTCAGTATATATTACATTTGCTGTAGCATAATGTCAGATTAGCTGCATTGAAAAAGAAACAGAATAAAGCACCAGAGAAATATCTTCTCCTTAAACAAAAAATGCAGCTTGCATCTCCCTCTGTGGTTCATACATGCTTTCCCCTCCTCACAGGCCATTTCTTTTTCCCATTCTACCTCACTGTCTGCAGAAACTGAGAGTAGGAGAAAAAGGACATTTTGCAGTGCAGGAGAATGAGTTGTGTTCCTGATGCTTACAGGATTGCCACAAGTGTGTCAACTGTTGTTTTTTTTTCCTTAAAACCTGCCTCCTAAAGCAATCTGTAAGGTTTTCCCCTTTACCAAAATGCCATTTTCTCCCACTCTTCTGAATACAGCTGTAGGTAGAATACTTTCCACAAATATGGTCACTACCTCTCTGAAGTCTTTGCAGGCGAATATGAAATTGCCCCTGGTAAAAAAGATTAACTTTTGTTTCTGCATTCCTTAAATGTGTCTGCCGTAAAAAATGGGGAAATAGAGCAGAAAAGCAGGCTACAAGAGAAGAAGCAGGGAATAGTGTAATTGGGTAAGGTGCCATGGGAAAAAAAGAGGAGGACAACACACGGAAAAGGAACTGAAGGATAATGAAGGAGGTAGTGAATAAGTAAGAAACAGAAAACTGGGAGGCAAGGAAGAGAAGAGATGAAATCTGGCATGCAGGAGGATGAGCAGGGGTGGGAAGTGGGGGAAATGCCGACTCCTAGATTTACTGCAGAGAACTTGATGGGTAGATTTTTTTAATGCTGGTTGTGGTTTTCTTGACAGCCAGAGGGACTCCCACCTTTTTAGTTAATTTAAGACTAAAGTTAGCATTACTAGGAGAGGAGACTCTGAAAGTCCAAGTAGCATCAAAGAGCAAGACTTAACACTTCCTTTTATACCCAAAGCTAATATTAAAGAAAATTGGGAAGTACAAAAAATTTAGACACAAAGATACAGAGAAATCAATATTAAGACTAAGAAAGTTCTGTACAAAACACATTATAGGATGAAAAATCAATTTTGGAACTTTCAGACACACTGTAATGAAATATTGCAGACAAATGGAAGAATACTCCCAACTATGGAAGTGTGAAATATCTCCTTTATATATATAAAGAGATACAGTATTGCAATAACTGAGAAATACTTACTTTATCAACAAACATTAGGAAGACAATAAAATACCTCTATACCTAGAGGTATATAATATATCTAGAAATATTACAGAGACTGGTAAATATGTGCTTAGAGAGTATTCTATGAAATACCTACAGGAGAAAGAGAAACAAAATGCCTGAACTGGAAAAAACATAGACTTTATTAACTAACACTAGGAAAATTGTGAAATACAGTAGTACACATACCGAAACACAATGAGCTGAAAGACGTACAGAACCCAGTCCTGCTTTCCCTTATACTGAAGTGATACAGTTCAAGAGACTGGAGTTATTGGTAATGGAGTTACTCAGTGGTAAGCAAAAGAAGAATTTCTCCCACTGAGAAATTATTTAGTCTTTGAGAAACAATAAAAATAGTTTTGGAAGCTAAAAATACCTGCTAAGCATTCACTTAGAGTTCACTTTTGAAATATTAAATTTTAATGGCCTCTCCACAAATCTTCCTCTGACAGCTGGACTACGAAACTCTGTGGAGCAGCTGAACTTATTCCAAATAGCAATTGTTTCTCTTAAGCAAAAGTTACTGTTGTAGACCAAATACAGACATTGTGAGACTGTTTTGTGCGATCCTTACAATGAATTAAAGTGTTGTATTTTGCTGCAGTGCAAATGGAAGTGACAATAAATAGTTTTCTTGTCCTAGTTAGGAAAGAACTTGTGCATTCAAAAGGGACTATTCTGTATGCTGGATTTGAATTCTGGATGTTCTTCTATGAGGATAGAAACCCGCAGTGAAAAAAAAAATTATAATTTGGAGGCTGTATTGACAAATCTTGCAATTTTTATTGAGAGCTTTGTGCTATGTAGTGATTTTCCTAGATTTCATCTCCTGAATTGAAGGTATTATGTGAAAATCTGCTTTCTTTTTCCTTTTTAAAAAATGCCTTGTCCTTACTGTGATACAAAATGCTTTAAGCACAAATCCTAATATAACAAAACCAGAAGCAAACATTAAAAAAAAAATCCAAATATACTCTTTTTAAGATGATGTTATGATTTTGTGACTACAGATTAATAATAATCCTGACTGCCTATTTCTGGCATCATGCTTTCCTTCCTCAGCATGTTATGAAAATTCTTACTTAGAGAACTTTTTATGATCGATAACTGGACTCAAATTATAGGAAGCACTTGTGGGGAGGAGAAGTTGTATTAGTTTCTGTAACACCTTATTTCTTACTAAATACAAGTTTTGCTACTTTCGCTCACTGGCAAAACTGTGCATGTTGCTGCTTATGTATAAATAATACCATCTATCCTCTAATTATATATTTTGCCTGTTGTGGTTCATGGACCAATCATGGGGAAAAATTATAAAATAACAAGCAGCAAAATGGTCTTGCTCACAATACAATGTCTAGTTAGACATGGATGTAGTCAAAATTATTTGACCTTCAGGAAAGGCAAAGTTCAGTGTCAGACACACTTTCCATCTCCTTACCCCCAAATTGTGGTGATTGAGAAATTTTATGTTACAGTTCAGTTCTCCAACCAGACTGAAGGACAGCTGAGACTGCAAGGGCAGTAATATTCATTTGAATATGCTAGGCATAACAAAATCCACAAAATTCAACTGCTTTTGAAAAGGCTTTTTAAAACCTTTTTTTTTTTTTCTTCTGTATTAACTAGACCCTTATAGAACAGAAAGAAGCAGCAGCGACCTGGACAAAGGAGAAAAGATTTTCCAAAGAGAGAAGTGAAATCACTACATTTAGCGAGAAAATAGCTTTTTCAGGAGCTAACAGAAGAAACAAAAAAAGAAAGGTTTGTGATGAGAAGAGAGCTGCAAGAAACAGTGCAGGCAATGCTTAAATTAAAATACATCTAATCTAGAATTTATTTGCCTGAGCTTCCCAGTGTGGATGCTGGCAACAGAACTTAGCTGTCCCAGGGGCTCACATGCATATTTCTTCCTCTCAGGACATCCTCACCCAAGGGAATAAAGCAGCTTTCAGAAAGAAATATTTCCTTTCCGGCCCAGGCAGCAACAGGTTGTTTGTCACCTGCAGCATTTCCTTGCAGGCATGGTAACACAATACACCCGGGTTTCTTGGAGAATATATCTTGTGGTAGAGCTCAGGAGCAAAGAGCTGCACATTAACCAGACACTGAAAAAGAGAAGCATGTGATGAAGAATAACAGGGGACAGGAAATTCCCACCTTAATCTCTTCAGCAGGAGGGGGAAAGAAGATGGGAAGGAAACCAGTGGGTTCACCTGGGTGTGAGAGCTCTTCACTCTGATGTTCCCTTTTAGTGCAGCCCAAGTCCTTATTGCTCAACCTCCTTGCTGGAATTGCTCCCTTTCAAGCAGCTCAGCAGCCAGTGTGCCATCACAGGGTGAAACCACTGTGTATTGCAGTGTAGGAGAAGTCACCAGCAGCATGGAAGACCAAGGCTCAGGTCCCTGCCTCACAGGATTTTAATTGGCACAAAACAGAACAGCTCCCCTGAAGGAGAAGGTCATGCCTCCAGAAAAAATTGAGGATATGCGGGGGATATTTGGAAAGTCAAGAGCTGAGTCTCCAGCCTGAAGCAGGCCAGGTGTTTTTGATGACATCCCTTGTCATAGCAGTGTTGACTAGTTTTCTGACTTCTGTCATTTTTTCTACCCTGAGCCTTCAAAATCTTTCTCCAAATGGTAGAATGAAAGAGAAAGTTTCCACTGAAATTTTTAGGCTTGATGAATCATTTTTCTATGATGAAAACCCATTTTGCCACAAAATTCCCAGCTAGCTCTAGTGGTGATACTATTGTCTAGTATATCTGTCAGGCAGCCCTCCTAATTAAGCTATTTTTGTACAAGATTCTGGGTATCGTTTGTGAATCACAAAGCTTATGACTTTAGTTCCTTATCACCACAGGGAAATTCTCCCAGAGGGAAATCATAATGCCGTGTTTCACAACCCAAAATTGTTATATAAAGCATCTACTCTTCCATATTGGAACAGACTGTCCTACTATCATAGCAGCCTTTCAACTCCCTCAAATCATGGAACAAAAAGGAAAGGTCTTTGTATGAACAGAGAGGCGTTTGATCAAAGCTTTTCATGTGTTGCTGGACCTAGAAGTATTTCATAACATAGCGGTTAGACATATTCATGTCAAACTTCAGAAAAGGAAAAGGTAAAATGAAAAGTAAGGAAGTCTGATGTTTATTTGAAATACACACAACAGATGTAAAACCATGCCAAACCATCACGTCAGTATTGCCCGAGGGGCTGAATTGTTCCCTGACTTGTACGCCTTATTTGCTCCACTAACAAAACTTAATTGGGTGATGAAATAGGTTAAAAGATTTTAGTCAAAACTGAAGTACAGTTCTGCAAGAAGAGCCTTCTAAAACTCATGCCATAATTAATAAAAAAATAGAATGACAGGAGTTAGAGCCATACCTGCTTAGAGACTGCTGGTTTTCATCCCACTGGAGAATAACAATTTTCACTGTGAAAGTGGAAGGGTGTTAGGTGAAACTAATGTTACACTCCAACTCTGGCACACGTCACCAGGAGCAAGTGTTGGTTTGCTGTAATAATCACCTTCTCTAGATTTGATTCTTGCTTCAGGTTTGTTCCTGCTTCAAAATCGGGTGCCAACGATAATTTTATAGTATTATTACCATTCTTGCCATTACCGTTAATGACTTTCCTTTCCCAACTCATTTCCAGGGTCTCCTTCAGCCACCATATGGGTCATCCACCTGTTTGCTCATGTTTTAGAGTGCAAGATTTATGGGACTACCACGATTTATTTTTTTCTCTATCATTTCTTTCTTTTTAAAGGATGGCATGCACTTCAAATAAATAAATAAATAAATAAAGCTCACAAGAGGTGGAAACCACTTAAACAGACCTCTGGACAGATATGTCTGTACCATTTTCGTTTATCACTACATCTTGTTGAGTTCTGTTTAGCTGTCCAGCCATGCTACTACAGGAACACAGTCAACAGCGCAGTGGAAGCAGGTGCATTACAGCAACAAGCCCTTTTACGTGTTATGCCTGAAGACTGCTCAAGAATTGATTAAAATCAAGACAAATCACTGGACTGGTACTCATTCCTTTCCCTTTTTACAACTTCTTTCAAATCTTGCTCTGCTGGACAGAATAGCACAGCTAAAAGCTAATAATCTGAGATGCCAAACTTGCCATGCAGAAAATCATTCCTTGAAAATACTTGCTTATCATGTAGCTTCCACTGAACCTCTTATTTCCTCTTCCTCACAGAGTTACCAGGTCAGAGGTAAGGGATGAGAGCAACTTGATAAAAAGGGAACACCATAACATTTGGCACCCAGTAGTGTGCGCTCACGGAGGAGGAGAAAAATACTATAGACGTGCAATCTCAACATATATTTCGAAGTGCGTATATATAATTATTTATTTAAACTGTTCATAAGAAGATAATGATGAATGATGCCTAGCTTCCAATTAAATAAAAGTGTTTGAAATCTATAGCCTGAAAACTTGAACTTTTAAACAAAAATTCAATTGTGGGAACCTAAAGTTATGAACCCAGCAGATTTTCAGGTGTTCAGCATCTCAGAGACCCTCTCTAGTAAAGAAGTAACTGAGGATACTAAGTGAGGACAGAGGACACTGAGCAAGGTCTCCTGTTGACAGTTTCTGCCACTATGCCTTCCTCCTGTAACAATAAGTTTACTTTTCAAATATGTATATGCAATTTCAGTTCTATAGCTAAAAAAAAAAAGCATATATTCACTGAAAGCTATCTGTGAGTAAAAGCTGTCCTGGGCTGTGTGTTTGGATATACACAATATATTAAATTATGTCAATATAGCTTTTTTTTTCCACAGTAGCAGATATTTGTGATGAGAACAGCAGGTATCATTCCATGGTGCATCAAATGTTATATTGCATTTTTAAGGATCTCCATTACTGTTTGCTCTCATTATAAGGAAAAACATATTTTCTACAACACTACCAATCGGTATGCAGCTGCTGAAACTGTTATAAGTATACATCAAATATTAGAAAATTTTAGGAATAGAAGAAGCACTTGTTTGGAGCTGGAGTTTAGAACTCCTTAAATCTGGAGGAAAATCTTCCTGGAAGTACAGAATCATCCGTAAAGTTGGTAATAAAGCTTGGTTCTAGGTCACTGCCTGGATACTAGCTTCTCCCACATATGGGCTTGTCTGGATCTGGGTCTGTTTATAGCTAATAATATTAATAACTTCTGCCATCCTTTTGCCTTTTTGATTCCATACAGATTTCACTTCTGTACACCTTCTTAAAGGAACTTAAATTGACACCTTACATTCAATAAATTGAAGTATCAGGTTGCAATTTCTGCTTTCAGATTTTGTCTCTACAATTAACCCTCTTTTGAAAGAAAATAAGATGAGATTAATACAAACAGGTGTTATTTGAAGGCTCCAAAGTTCTCTTGAAAATGCAGTATTATCACAATTTCAAGCACTCTTCCATAAATGTTACCTAATTATCTCCTGCCAGCCGATTTTAACTCAATTTTTTGCATTGCTTGTCTCAGAAGAGCAAAGTGAAAACTGAAATCAGAAAACTTGGCTGCTTTCAGATGCCACTATAATAACAAAATTCATAGTCTGTGTGCTTTTAGAGAATCATCAGAGGCCATAAAGCTTAAGAGGCAGCCTGGGCCTCTTTTTAACTTTGCACTGAATCGATGTGCCTAATCAGTACCATTGTAGTGGTGGTACCAGGAGAATTTTGGCTGCTTTGACTGAGGGCTTTTTTTTTTTAAGATTTGGTGCTCACTTCTCAGTGAATCTCAGGGGGAGGAGTGGGATGCAGATTCACATAGACTACATATATATTTGTACAAGTACTTGCAAACGTAAAATCTCAAAGTTTTGCAATACCACAAGTAAAGCTTACTTCACAGATTTCCCTAATGCATGGTCTGATGTAAATCCCAGCTGGTGTAGAATATAAAACAATCAAGTTCCTTCCTTAATAGATCTTTCTCACTTCCTTAATAGTCAACACTATTTAATGCTATACAGGAGACATTACTTCTCCTACACCATCTTCCTCCCTGCAGCACTATACTTCTATAGACCTACTGGTGGTGGAGCATTTTAGCTATAAGTCTCTAATTTGTGCAGATTCCTTCATTCCGTGCTGTGTAACTTCTTCAGTACAGTTCTCTAAGCTAGACTTTGTAAGCTTGCCTCCCATAGCTGATGCCACTTAGCCTGCTGCAAATTGATGTGGATGGGTCTCTTGCTTTGGAGACTGAACACTTTCACCTTCACAGTACACTCAGCTTTCACTGGCCTGGGGCTTAGGAACCTGAGATACATTCTTAACTAGGAAATTCCACTTTGCATTGCAACATGCTATAATCATACTAGCGGACTGAAATTTCAAGTATCTTAGAAAATTCCACCTTGTCACTCTTCAGAAGGGCAATGGTTCCAAGAATTAGCACATTTCCCTCATCTCCACTTCATTTTAACACTTGAAACTAAGTACAGATTCCAGCTCAACTGATGAAAGTCAAACAAGTCAAGTACAGCAGTAGCTTGTGCATGTTTTCTGTTATTATATTAATTATATGCATAGCAATACTGTATTTATCTGATCATTTTCACACACCCCTTCGGCACTGCTGAATGCTTATCAATGTTAACATCATGACAAAAATGACAAAAGCCAGGAAATTCAATGTCAGGAGTGGAACTTTGCCTTCTTCTTGTGCTACTGCAAAGAAAAACACAGGCTCTGACTTACGTCACATTTTCAGTCTGTTAGATTTTGTCAGTTGGTGTTACAATCTTCTAAGCTATGTTTTTATCCGTAAATCCTTTTGGTTTTTCTCTTAATGGCAATTTACAAAATAGGTTTTTGGAAAACATCATTTCTGGTGAAAAGATGACACCATTCAATGTTTTGAGAGATGCTAAGACAGGATGATCAGACACCTCTAAATGTCTGGTAGCTACCCTGGGGTACTTTATGACCTCCTAGCGAAAATATATATTTATCATTAACCTAGGGTCAGTTATTGAGTCCCTTAACCTACAAGTGTTGCTTTATACACAGATGACATCAGTGCAGTACAAATTACTAAAGACTCTCCCCAATGGATTTGTAAATGACATCGTTCCTTTCAATATCTAGATGCCACCTATCAGGGGGAAATTCATGTGAGAGTTAAAAAACATGAGGTTAATTGAAATTAGCCCTCAACTAAAAAGGGAATCTTGAAGGAATTTTGAAGTTCCATTAAGTATGAAAATAATATTTATTCCCCTGTGGGAGGCAGAAATTAATCTCACATATGTTTCTTTTGTCACCTTCCTTCGGTGGTGGATTCCTTGCAGTGCCCCATGAAGATGACTTTCTTTCTGACAACCTTCTCCAACAGCCTTTCTGAGGTGCATGCTTCTAGCTGCTCAGTGAATTTTTTAAATTTTTTTAAATGCCTCAGTCTTCTCCTGGGCAAAAAGTTTGCTTTACTGTCACCTGTGTGCATATAAATGTAGACTTGCTCTTCTAAAGAAAACACTGGAATTTATGGATTACGTTTAAAAAACATTTATGGAAAAAGTTTGCCTACTGTAAGATGAAGATCCTTGACAGCTGACAGGCAGTAGTATAGAACACCTGTGATTATAGATTCATGTGGACGACTTTCACCTCCCGGAGAACAGGAATTGGTATTCACTAGAGTTCTGCCACCAGCTTTGCTTCAGAAACAAAGATCTCAATTCCTCATGGACCTTCATGTCCAAGAGCAGCCACAGACAACATATTTCTCTTTATAGTGCTTGCTTCTAGAGGGTGGTTCCCAAATTGATTCCTGTGGACCACGATGTTACGTGCTGCTTGTCATCAGGATGGTGGCAAATCACAAGTCTGGTTTTGCTCTTTCTCACTGTTAAATTATATGAAATGACAGAGGAAAAAAATCGAATGCTCTTCCTTAACATTGTGTTTCCGTATAATCAGCTGCTGTAAATACCACTGGGATGCTACTCAGTCAGCAAAGAAAGGAAAAGACAACCCGTGAAATCTCCCTTCTTTTAACATGCCATCCAAGCAACTGAAATGTTTGAAAACACCTGTTTGAGGAATAGCAGTAATAACAGCTCACTGCAGGCACCACGGTTTTCGCAAGGGCTTGGGTACCAGGATGACAGGCACCTTGTGCCCGTTCAGCGGAACAAGTAATCTGCTGTAACGCTACAAACCTCAGTTCTCCATAGTCACAAGAAACTCATTGCACTGCCATGTGATATTTTAACATAAGCTAAAGATTGTGCTTTATATTATTTCCTTTGTATTTACTGACAGTGTAGTTCATGATTAACAGATCTGGAGAGAGAAAATGGATGGGACAAGGTATGATTACAGATGGGAGACACATTTTTTGGGTGGGAAACAGCACTAAAAGGCACTATCATGAACCAGGAGGTGGGCCACTGAAGCGTTAAAAGCAAGGATGTTATAAACACAAACAATGCATTAATGCCTTCTTGACATAACTTTTGAATAGTGTATGATCCAAGGAAACCTGTCTCTGGGATTTCTGATCGGGAGGGAACCACAAATAAAGGTCAAACAAAATTGTACTGAGATACCCTAAAACTATCTTTAATAATGTTAGGGTTGTTAAAGTGTTTTTAGACTGTTTACTGGAGGTGGCTTGATAAAAAGTTTCACTTTTTTGTAGAGCTATCTTCCCTTTTCATTATAACGTCACCTTTTTTCTCCTACTCTGCTCCATACTGTACTGTCAGTTCTCCGTTCATCCTTTTATGTCATCCTCTCTATCTCTCCCTATATATACATCCTGATTTGTCTCCTGCTCAGTAACCTACCTCTTTGTTTCCATCCTTTGTTCCATTTCTCTTTCTGATGGCTGACATGATAGAATTTGACAAGACTGACATAATCCACAGTGGGATTCATCTTAATATTATAAAAAAAAATACAAGTGAAAAATACATTCCCAGAATATTTTAATCACAATATTTTAAACAATGTTTTACTCCGAAGGCATAAAATTTAAGGCTGTAAAATTTCCTATGTTCTTAAATTACCTTAACAATCAGTACTATAAACAGATAAGAAAGTGGCACAGTATCACAAACACGAGTAATCGGTTTGTGTTACAAATAATTGTTCCCTTTAGCACAAACACACAGGATAGTTTAACTTCCATTTCTCAGGTGGGGCCGTTCCTCTCCTGTGTTACTTTTTTTTAGCCTTCAGTCACCGTATACTAGCTCTGGTCTTACAGCATTTGAAATCTTGTAGCAACCTGCCATTGCCTTTATGTCAAGGCAGGAAATGTCTTACCAGCATTTGTGTGACTGACATACCAGCTTGTGATCTCAAACCAAAATTTTCAGATGGCTTAAATCAAAAGTTTTGGAAATACTCAGAATTCAGCAGTGCTTCTGCATGAATGGGTTGACCAGCATAGTGGGAAGTATGACAATTATGCCGTTGGGACTACACATGTGTGGGACTACTTTATATTGCTTATCGCTCTTGAGCTTGGGTTTATGAAGCCTTCAAAGATGAGCTTTCATGTATGTTTTCTTATGATGGGGGGGGAGTCAGGGAACATGAAATCTGTGACAACGTTTTGGTAATGCCAATATGGACTTGTCAAGCTGCCAAGGCAATGCTAGTAGTTTGGAGGAAAAAAGCATTGAACAGAAGGATCTCAGTCCGAGAAAAACATTTCAATTAGATACAGAAAGTGAGTTTGTTTAAATTTTTGTGTAAAAGTGATTGAATTTGTGAAAATCAGTATTCATTGTTATTAACAAAACCATTAATAACAAAGAACTAAGTAATGTAACTCTTCTGTCAATAGGCTGATTGCTATATCTTTACTTGTCCTCCTGATTGTCTCAGGACCAGATCTGATATAAAGCAAAATTAGAAACTTAAGAAATCAGTTGTTATGAGAGGGCTTTGCTGGGCTTTGAAGGGTGCAGAATCATGAATCAGCTGTTCTAAAAGCTGATCCAGTGCCTACTTGAGACAACAGTTTCAAAAATATCACTCACCTGAGCAATAGCCTATCCCACAGTTCAACAAAGCACACACTGTCTGAAATTCAAAGGCATCATTAATCTCTATCCAATCACACTGAATCTATTGGCACTCAAGTTCACAGCTACCCGTTTTGAGAAATAAAGCTTAACTTCTTGCCAAAGTTCTGTAATAGTTGTTACCCCAAAACCATTACATCTTCAACTCATCTTACCTAAATAAGATAGATATGCCTAAATGTGATAGATATTTTATGGTAGATATTAATATTTCCATATGGAATATTATGATTAAATCAAAACAAAACAATTGTCAAGACTCCTTAAACATATTTGTCTATGACAGAGAATAAGAAGAATGTAGGCTTTCTTACTTTTCTATTAGAAGCAACCATTTCGTATTTTTTTTATTAATGCTTTCCAGATTTCATAGTACTTTTTATTAGCCAAGCATCTGATTTCTCACAAATCAATGTGTTCTGATAACCACAAGAATCCTGTTGGCAATACTGAAGAACTTAAAACAAAAATGATGGGTTTAAACTTCAGTATTATCTCTAGTTTCTGAGTAACTTTCATATAGGCACAATAGACATATCACTTGAAAACAAAAATTACAGTCAAGAAGTTAAAAAAGATTTTAAAATATTTCCAGTTCCTGGGCATTATCCAACACACAACTATAAATACAACTATCAAGTTAGAATAATTTGATGACAATGGCTCCATTTACCATTTTTCTTCTCACAAACTTCTCACCTATTACTCAGTTCTCAAAATCCTATCTTTAATCTGCTGGACTTAAGTGTTAAAAGAGGTTGCAAACGATGGATGGCTGCTGTAATCCTTCAACAGAGTGGAGGGGGTTAAGTAACACCACTTTAGTCATGCCTGAGTTCTGTGATTCGTGAGTTTAAATAAAACCTTTTAACATTATTTGAATATACCAGGTTGATATTTTTTTTTCAGTTAAATTGCTAACCAACTTGCTGAATCTCAAATTGCTCCCATTTTTATAGGAACCGTGCCAGGGTATTACAGACAAAATGTCTAAATTGGTTCTGGAGGGGACCATAAGATGTTTAAAATAAGATTACATTTATTTTTTTAAACATCTTGTTTGTATGTATGTATGCATGATTTACAGTGTTGGTATTCTGTAATTTAACTGTACGATTTTATGCTTGCTGAACTTTAGGACGCTCATGAAAATTAGGTGCCTGTTTCTCTTGTTCCTCTGATGAATGAAATTTCAATAAGTATTGTCTTAGCCCCTTTTTGCCTGCCTTGTGCTTTCATGCTAACCATTTTCAATCACGGTCTAGTATCTTATTTTTTCATATTTAATTCTCCAATTTGCATGCATCTTTACATCCTTTCTTGCAACACTCTCTCTCTTAATCTCCACATCATAGTGCCTATTTCTCTTCCCCTACCTATTTTCCGTGTGATACCTGTTAGAACACCCTTAACCTTTATCCTTTTTGTATCAGCATCTCCACAAACTGCTGTAATGCACATTCAAAAATTGCAAAGGAAAGCATAATTCCCAGGGAACAGAGGGCAGGTATTTGTGAGAGTCCAGTGCGGGCTGGAAAACAAATTCTTCACTGCGGACCTGGTTCACCTTCAAAAAGTACCTGCTGGTGGAGATTTTCTTTTTTACATCACTGTGCATGTTTGAGAGAAAGCAGAATCAGCCCCCTTGTCTTCTCAGCTCCAAAGACAAGCAAGATCAGGTAACACCTCTTATAGCGTGAACACAATAGCACCTGCCAGAATTACACTGCCCCACATCTGTGTTTAACTTGGAAACTGCATTTATCTACAGAAATTTTAGGCCAGATGAGACATGAAACAGGAAACAGTGAAATCAGAAACGATAACCAGTAATCTTGTGCTTCCTGCCTAGCATTACAATGTTGAAAATATTGTGGTTAGAGACAGCAAAACATGATTTTAACAGCAAGGTAGCAAATAGCCCCTCTCTCTAAAACTCTTCTTAACTTAGCTTTCTGATCCTGACAAACAAATGGAGCATACACTCTATTTGATCTTTAAAATGAAAAAGGGGAAAAAATAACTTTCCCAAGCAATTGGAGAAATCTTTCAGTTGTGGTGATAGAGTACCCAGCTATTTGACATACAAGCAGACATTTCCCTTGCTATAATTATGTATTTAAGATACATAATTAACCAGTTTGTAAACTGATGTCTCAGCTGAAGATCACACTCACTAAATTCATATCCTTGTTTTGATATACAGTTTAAATGAGGACCCTAATATGTATTCCACTAATTCCAAATACACACATTTCCCTCTCAAGCATTTTATTTTAGAATCAAAGACTGTAAACTCAATGCCTTGAGTAACTCAGGACTGTTTTTAAAAAAAAAAACTACACTGGACTACACAAACTTATGTGAATCAACTTACCTGCCACAAGGAATTAATTCTGCCAGACTAGAACAGACGGAACTAAACCCATAGTCATTGATAAGTAAGAAAAGAATCAAACAAACAAAACCAGAATTAAACTGTGGATAGGATCTGTTCACTAATTCTTTCCATATTGACACTTACTTTCTAATGAAAAGGATGAATTCAGCAATTGGGGTTGAATTGTGCTTTTTCTAGATTTTTCAGTATGAAGTTTCATCATCACTGCAATCCAGGAGCAACTCATGACAGTGTAATGAAAGTAAGGTTTTGCTCCTTGTTAAAGACTGGCTTTTTCATTCTTCAAGGTGAGTAGGACAATTTTGAGGTTAAGGTACCAGGCATGTAATGTATCAGCCCAACAACAAAATTCCTGTGATAACTTCAGTAGTTCTTTTGGATCAGAACCTCCAGTGATATAAATGGTCATTGGTCCAGTAACTCGACTCTATCGGTCAAATTCATGGCAAAGATCAATAGGAAAGTTGTGGGGGTGACTGCTCAAGCACTGATCATTAGAAAATCCGGCTGGGTTTGCAAACAGTATTAAACCATGTCTCAGACCACCCACTAAGTTATGCATTATCCCCACTTATACATTAGTAACATGAAGCAGAGACACTGTCAAGTATGAGATGGGACTATATTTGTAGTGGAGCCAAAACCAGAGATCACATCTTCTGAATCCTCATCATGAAATTTGTCCTTCCAGTCACTCTTCCAATGTGTTGATAAAAATCAACATAGTGTCTGAATGAAACTGTCAACAGACAACCATTCTTCCCTACTGAAACACTTAAGAGATTCGTTAGGATCAAGAGCATCAGCTAACATTGCGAAGTGATGGGTTTTCCACATGAAAACTCTGTATCTTCCCGTTATCCTTAGTTCCTGAACAAGGGTCTCACCTCAAAGGGTAAAAGGGGGCAGAAGGAGCTGAGAAGGCTGTGGGTGATGAGTGCTGGATAGGGGCAGCAGTTACTGGAGGGACGAAAAACCCATAAAGACCACATCAGCATACAAATATGACACTCTGGATGCTCAGAAGGGGCAGCAGATGCATACCTACACCGTGACTTAGACAATGAATCAGGAGAAGGGGCTTCTCAACCTGCCCATGGCCAGCATGTCATATTCGCACCATCTCTATCCCTCTGGCCATCTCTCAGGCACTCATTCTTTTCCTAAAACTGGTGTGTTGCTGTGGATAAGCATGACAGAAAGCATTTTAAATTAGGTCAATATGGAGCAAACTACAAAGCCACTTATACACTATGTATGTAAAGTGGACTCAGCAACAATACAGGTGGAGTTATATGAGTAGGCTAACTTTTGCTCCCTCAACACACTCAGGGCTCTGGGGAAACTCTGTCACAGGTCCCCTTCCTCTCTCAGAAACACTAAAGTGTTCTCAGCAAAGACCATTTACGAAGGAAACTCAGCACCAGGGAAACACAGACACACATTTTTGTGCCCCAAAAGATGCTGTGGATCATAGCAGCAGGACTGTAGGACTAGTTTGGATTCGCACGCATGAGTGTCAGACAGCCTGAATGTCTCTCCTGGAGCTCCAGCATTAATATCAAACGACAGAACAGAGGAAATTTCTTACAAGCCCTCTTTCTTGGTTGCTCATTACTACACTAAATCTTCTCTGACAGAGCATGTAGCAGACCAGGAACAACAAAAAAAAACCTAAATGGTTGTATCTCAGTTCTATGACAGACTTAAATCTTGACAGAGTGTTCACACTGAGCTGCTAAACTATTTTACAAATCAACAAAGGGCAGGAATTGTCAGAGTCATTTATTAAGGCTAGAAACAGAAACTCATTTCACTATTTTTCACTCATTAACCATTCTTTTATGTTGATGTTTTTTTGTTCCAGGATATATATATATGCTTTCTTAGAATCTTTCTTTTTGCTGTTGTGTGAGTAATCCAATATTTTACACACTAACTGATGATTACCGTTCACGTAGCTCATTAAATGGCAGACTTACTACATAACTTAAAGGAGTTCCAGTTCTTTTTGTGCAAATAGCTGACTTTTCATTGTTGAGTTTTAGGATATGAGGAATGGATTTGCTCAAAAAGACCAGAAGATCTTTATCCTTTGACAGTGTAGCAAATCCTTTATTCTCAAATTACTCAGCAGGCATGGTTTTCCTAATACTTCCACCTGCTGCTTGATAATATGCTGGATAGATGTGAGGAGCATCTTCATTTTGAACATGATTTCTTTGTCCTGTTTTAGTGTGCTCAATAGCAAATATTTTGTAGTTTCCCTAAACTTCTCAGTGAACTTCAAAGTAAAAAATGCTCAGGATACCTCATCTAGCACTGAATCCTGTAAGTCTGATCAGCATTTGTAGCAGAACTTTGTTGGCAACTGATCCCATGACCTTTCGGGGGTCTAAGAAACATTGTGAAATATCACTGGTGTGATAACTTCATGCATAACATATCGACAGAAAGTGAGAAAATCAGCAATGCTTGTGTGAACTAAAATGAGTTTTTCACAGCTCAAACAATCCATAAACCTTTCTCTTCAATGTTTTAAGGACTTTTCACCTCTTTAGTAAAATAAATGCTCAGAATGGAAGAAATTGAATTCCCTCTCTTTCTATCCTCATATTTTTACACCTATGTGCTCTGCCAAAGCATTTTTGCACTAAGAGTTATAATCCTGAACTCTCTAACACTCTCTTCCCACCTCATACCTCTGCCTACGCTTCCATCTTGTTTTCTCTTCACAGTCAACATAGTAGATCAAACAAGTAATCCTTTTATCTGGAACTGTCTGAGAAAATACCCTTTCTTTCATTGGACATCACTGTGGTATTTGTTTATGTGAGTGTGAGAGTGTGTGTGTACTATATATGCATGTAGAAGTCTTGCATATTCTTGTGTATATGTGTATACGTCATTGCATATGCTTTGTGCATGCTATTTGCTGTCTCTCTGAAATCACCAGCATTTTCATTGCACAGTTCAGCGACTCAGAAATATGCTAGTATTGACCTCCTTCTGATACAGCAAGTCAACCGCCATTCCTGCTTGTCTCAATTGTTTGTCTCTCTCTCACAGTGCATCTAAACTAAGGGAGGAACAGCTGGAGAGAAAACAGATGAAAATGGGGTGGATGAGCCCTGCTACTTAAAGGCCAGCAATCCCTTAGCTCACAAGTGTCTACTCAAAAACTCACAAGGTTTTTTATCGGTTTCCTTATAACCATTGTAACAGGACAGCTGACATCTCTTTCTTCATCAAAACAGAGTGAGATCTGCAGTTCTCAGTGTTTTTTCAAGTGCAGTGACCTT
This sequence comes from Ibidorhyncha struthersii, assembly GCA_013398815.1. NCBI lineage: Eukaryota > Metazoa > Chordata > Aves > Charadriiformes > Charadriidae > Ibidorhyncha > Ibidorhyncha struthersii. Next base: position 96,133 of record VZSZ01009712.1, on the reverse strand, counting down.
AGTCAGTCTGTGAGGATCCCTGTCCACGATGGGATCCACCTGGGCTGCACCTTCCCAGCACTAAAACCTGCAGGACGGAAGTGGGGACAGGGGCAGAGCTGGGAAGAGGGAGGACAGGCAGCATCTTTTCTTCTGCCATGTGTTGTGAACCAAACTGAAGGGAGCTTCAGAAAGTCAGAGGAAGCAAGCAAAGGTTACCATAGCTCTACCCTCAGATGGTAACTGGAAATGAGCCAACACAGAGAGATTTAGTCCTGTGCACAACCCCTCCTGCTTTGCAGGGCATCTCTGTAAAGGGTCAAAGGATAATTGCCAGTATCTGTTAATCTTAAAACAATGAAGTGATCTGTAACTATCACATTCTGCTTTTGGCTTTGACCTCTCTAATCTCTCTCTCTCTCCCCCCAGCTGTTGTATGTTGTTGAGACTTAACTAAATCTCTGGGCTACTTGAGACAGGGCGATGCCTGTTGGTCACTGGCTTGCAAAAAATGATAAATGACAGAGTAGTGATGCTCACGTACTGACCAGGATCTTTGGACAGTGCCGGCCAACAAAAGTTCAGCTTAGCTTCAGCAACATTAATTAGCTGCTATTAATTTCATAATGAACAGCAGAGGATAGTGGCAAGGCATAGGAACAATCTCCTAAAAATAAAATTGGCACAAAAAAGGCATGTTTGCAAAGCAATGGCAAGCGGTACAATTAGACCAAAGATTAACTTGTCCTGAGATTTTTTTCCTTCACATTTTTCCTCCATTTATTTTAACAGTAACTTCCTATTTAGCATCAAACACAGAGTCGTAAGCATATGAACTTATCTTGATTTATTTTAGTATCTGACAAACAAGTTTTCTTGTTATAACAAAAGCTGTTTGGTGCTTTCCAGTCTCAAAGAAATGCAAAAGCCCCTTCCACATCTGAGCTGCACGGGACAACCCATCTGCCTGGTTGTATGAACACTAATTCCTATCTGTCACTCTTCCCTTATTGCCTTGTGAGGTGGCTCTGAGCTCTTCTTCAGCTCCTGGCAGAACTCATTTATAAAAATGCACTGCTGGGATGGATGTTTTAATTGTCTTGTTATGCCAGGCAACTTGTTTCTACGTAAATGACTTGTTGGGTATTTCTTCCCTGCACATTTTCAGTCCTTCAGGCTTTGTAAGAACCTAGAGAATTTGGATGTGTCCTGGTCAGTATTTAGTCATCCTGTTCCTCAGCCAGGGAAGTGTGAGTCTCAAAGCTGATGAGTAAGATTGTAACAGAGAAATAATTTCCTGGAGACTAAGGCACAGGCGAGGTCAAGAGCTGCAGCCGCTGGCAGACTGAAGGGTTCTGCCCTGGGGAGCCGTCTGAGAGGTCCTAGTTCTTGCCAACAGCATCACGGACTGCAGAGCCTATTCTCCAAATGTATCATCTTCTGGCCCGCTGTGGCACTGCGGTCCCCTTTCAATACCAGCAGGACTCAGAGCATCTAAAATGAACCCTTGTATCCTGTGGCACATAGCAGTTATGATGTACCTCTTTATTGCATCCTAAGTGAAGTTCCCTATAAAGAAATATTGATTGAAGAAAAAACTCATAAGGATCAATGGCTAATGTTCCAGCTGTGTTTTATGTTACAATAACAGCTCTTTGGAGAGTTGGTGTTGTGTGAGTGCAAAGTAATACCAGTAATTCCCCCCCTCTTGGATCATCCTATACCAAATTCTTCACCATTCTCACCATTGACTCATGGGCAGCAAATAGCTACTGTGGTCTCAGGGGATACCATAAAAAAAAAAAAAAAAAAAAAAAAAAAAAGAGGGCAGGTAAGGGGTGGAATATGAAAAGGAAATCTACTCCAAAGAACAAATGCTCCAGGAGCAAGTGCCAGGGTGTGCTGAGGGAGGCAATGCCAGTCTGTCCCCAGGCACTCAAATCCAAAGTTCAGTAGCTGGCAGTTAAAACACTACTGACCTAGATCATCATTGGACGGCAGAAGTTTTAGAGGGGTACGTGCCTGAGTGGTGGTGGTAACCCAAAATTCCATTGCTCTGAGCATGACATGCTTGCAAAACAGAGCATCTCCGCTCTACCTCTGCAGGTGTTTTTACAATAGCAATGACTTGTCCATTGTAAATATGTAAGTACAGAGCTAGTAATGAGTTGTTTACAAAGAGATTTGATTTGTATGCCTCCACTATTAAATATTATACGTATGAAAGGCACACGATCTTTCCTACCCAGGGAACAATAAGATTTCTTTCCCTTCAGCAAGAAGCAGTTTTCTTTTCAAAATCTTAGTCTCCTTTCCCAAGCACCCCTCCCAGCCTCTGTCCCTGCTCATTCCCTGCCGGACACTTGTCCTTCCCTGAGGTCTCCTTCTCCATGCCACCTCCTGTTCTGACTGGCTTCCCCTGCCCCAAACAGTGCTTTTCATCCTCACCCACCTCTAGTTGCTGTCTATTGCATGGTGAAAACAGTCCCAGTGTGAGTCCTCCCCATCTTCTCACCTGCTGTGCAGCGCAGGCGTGCCCTACCGCTGCACTCACCAGCTTTTCCTGTGGGTTAGCTGCCTTTCTGGTGATCGCACCAAGCCTCTTCATTATCATCTGTTACGTACATGCAGCCTCGCCATTTGGGCCAAGAGACACCACAAGGTGGCCAGGCACAGAAGGGTTAAAGAAAACCTCGATATTCCTGGTGAAGCAAGTCCAAACCCCCTAAAGGATCTTGCAGTCTTAAAGGAGTGACCCTCCAGATCAGAGGTGATGGAAGGACTTTGGTCTGCTGTATCCGTTCTGTAGAGATGATTATGACTCTGACACTGAATGCATTCACAAAAACCACGATTTAAACACATTTTTAAAATGTGTCAAGGATTTATAGACTACTGCTTGAGAGAGCTTCAAAACTGGGAAAAAGCAGGACTATTTTTAATGTGAAGTCATTGCTACCTAGTAAGAAAACACTTTTGTATTCATATAAAGTATTTATTAGGTGTGAGGTTTTATAAATTGTTTAGTCCTGCAGCCTTAAAGAAAAAAAAAAAAACAAAAACCAAAAAAACCCCAGAAACAGGTTACTTTGAATGCATTACGAAGTATCCTGTGGAATATTTCACATAAAAGGAAACAGAAGATGTATAAATGTAAACAGGCTAATTGTATGCAGATATAAATTATGCATGTTGGTCTTATGAAAAAGCATCCCTGATTTGCAGGGGTCTTACTCAGCAGCTTTGTGTCTTGTCTAAGGGGATATTTAGTATGGCTGTGATGTGCAGAATTTAAAACAAAACTTTGAATTCTGCAGAAGAAAAATATAGCCCAACTGTGGCAAGACTGCACTGTTGGGAGTAGGAGAGTTTTGTTTTATTTTATTTTATTTTATTGACTGTTCTGCTCATTAGCCCTGTTAACGTGTGTATGCCTGCCCACGGATACTGTGCCAAGTAAAAGATTGTGTTAAGACTTAACGTTTGCAAAGGGATTAGGGTTATTTTGATGTTTCTTAACAGGGATATGTAAAATATTCTCAAAGTCACAAACCTTTTCATGGTTGAAGCATTTCTGATTAGTCCCAGACATAAGCAGCCTGGCCTGCAAAGGTGCTGAGCAGCTGCAGTTCCCACCAGCCGCCCTGGGGACTGCGTAGGGCCAGCACCTGTGAGGAACCCGGCTAATTGGGACAAATTCTAGAAATGGTTGAAACAGGTCCCTGCCCAGACAAAACTTTGTCACTCTCTATCTTTTCCCCCCGGTCTCGCAGCATTCTCTCTCCTCCAAATAATAGCAGCAGCATATTTGAACTCAAGTTGCAATATTCATGGTGAGGGATCTTTCATAGTGGGGGTAGGTTTGTGTATCCCTATGGGATTATGTATGGATACCCCCTGTGGGTATGACTCAACACCCATGTTTCCTATCTTCCTGCCACGGATTAGTGAAGCGATGCTGAAAGTGGAGGTACGGGCAAGAAGAAGGTTAACAGAAACAAGTCTGTGGAAACACAAAGTAACACAGCTGAGGTGGAACCAAAACTCAAGGAGCCCACTGCAGTCAAGTCAGGGCAACCTGGTAACCTTCATCCTAAATTTCTGAAAGAACTGGTGCATGTAATCAAGAGGCCTGGAGCTGTGATTTTTAATGAATCTATCAAGCCAGGGGTGGGTGATACTGTATGATCAGGGAACAGTATGCATGGAGGGAGAAAACATACTGATCCAGGCAATGACTGCCCCATCCATTTGCTCAGTCTTGCTTGGGATATGTCTATTAAATACAAGATATAAGGGTCCTTCAGTGTTAAGTGACAGTACAAAAGCATCAAGACAAGGTACAAACACAGGCAAAGGAATTCTTTCTTTTGGAAAAAAATGTCACAAAACAAAATGCACTCTTCGTTACCACTTCTGGCAAAATAGATCCACAGTGAATGGTTCAGTAATAAAGCACCAACAGCTTCTGACAGTGTGCGGTGGTACACAACTCCATTAAGAGGAGCTACTGTACCCAGATATTCCAGCCATGCAGATATATGATGTTGCCGTTTCAGAAAGCTGAGGAAAAAAAAAAGAAACGAGAGAGCTATTTCCGACTCGTTGTCTATTGCTTCTTCTGCTACATTGTGCGATGGGGCAAGAGGCACAGCTTGCGTATTCACCTGCCATGATAAATTACATCAATTTCAGTCCCTCAAGACGGAGCTACTGGTGCAGAGAGCCACTAAACACTACCAGTTGCTTTACGACACTACAGACATAAGACAGAGAAAAAGACACACTGTGCAACTGAAACATAACCATGTATCCTGGCACAGGCCAGACACGAATGTGAGAGGAAAAGTGGGATATTTCCTTCACTCATACATTGTAAACACATCCTCATCATGATGCGTCCTTTGCTAAGAATCTGTACTCTATTAGCTCAAATTAGAATAAGCCTTAAAGACAGCCATTGCCATCTCTGACCCTGTCAGCTTTCCTTGTCTCCAGCACCGGCCAGTACCAGCTGCTCTAAAAGAGAACGAAAAAAGCCTACAGCCAGCAGCTATTCAATAATAGGCCCTTAGGGGAAGTCTCTTCCCAAGCCTCATTAAATGTTGGCTTCATTCTTAAATTCCTTCTAAACTTCTCAGATTCTATTCTGGCCTCCTCCTCTGGTGTCTGCACTGTGGACTGGGCTTTCCAGCGAGGGTTTTCCTTGTCCGGCCCCAGCTCCCTCGGTGCCCGCACTCAGGGCTGGCCCCGGCAGCCAGCAGAGGCTGTGCTCTCCGCTTGCTCCGAGCGACTGGGGGGGGACAGTCACCACAATGCAGATCATGGCCCCTCTGCTTAAATGCAAGCAAAGGAGGATTTCCCTTACCTGGGCCCTACTGACTGCTGTCAGCATTTTTNCAGGAGGAGCTGCATTCTCAAAGCCCTCCTCAAACCCAATCTAAAACATTCTGTCATGTAGCAAAGAGAGTGAGTGCACATCACCAAATATCACTTCACTGTACATTTCACAGCAGAGTGCACCTGGGCATTCAGGAGACAGAAATGGCACTCACATGTAGGGTGGACCATAAATTGTTAGCGAATTAAGGCCCTAAGGGTTGTTTAAATATTGCAGTAATCATCTTGTCAGGCAGAGTCCCACATTCTGCTAAGATTAATCTGACATTCATCAGGAATGGCACAATAGAAGGTTATTTAATTTGGATCACACTGGACTGGAAAACTGGCAAGAGGACAGAAATGACCCAAATTGGAAACATTCTGCAGAGTGAGCCAGTCAAGAAAAGCGAGCAGAGAGCAAAAAAGTATGTATGTGTTTATTGGACACAGATACATTAATTACATTGTATACATACATACATCAACTTAAATGCGTGCACACAAGCATTCAGGATGGTGGGAGTTTCAAGAGCATTCAGTACTGATCTTTGCTTTGGTATCAACTTTGGGGGATTCCACTTCGAACTTAAATGAGAGTGGAGTGGGACTACTGGCAATAACTTTTGAAACACCTCTCCCAGTATCTCTTTTCCCCATTATTTTCCTCCCTCCTTCCCATTATTGAAAAGAGAAACAACGCCAAGCGTTTTGCATATAACCTGGAGTAAACACTGACCATTAGGTGAATTACTTTCAGGACAGATGTGCTTTCCTGATAGCACATTTTTAATCATTGAACATTTAAGTAGTGCAAGAAATGTATCTCCTCTTTTGGCAACTTCACTTATAAATCCTCTGTACATCTTTCCCAGCCATTACAGAGTTTTTCCATATTGCTGTAACCTTCCTATATGCTCAAAACAATGACAAATCTGGTAACAGCTGAATGTACATCAATGCCCTTCAACCCTGGGAAAATAAAAAATAAAAACACATTCCCCTGGATCATTGCCATTTTTTTTACTGGATAAGTTACTTAGCTTATTAAACTTGTCAAACAGCAAATACAAATAAAATGATGGTTTATCTTGCTGATTATTCAGCCACTGCACACTGGGCTGGGTAAGCGCATGACTGAAACATTCATCACTGCTCACAAGATGTCTGTACCCTGCTTTCCCTTCTTGCTTTACCATTACCAAGGAATGCAATGTTCTCCCTTCCAGCTCCCAGCCCCCATGAAGAAGCTAGAGTTCCTTAGAGAAGACAAGTTTTAAATAAAATGTAAAATATTAATTGTGCAGCAGTCAAATGGGCATATTTACAAAGGGCTTCAAATTCCCTAAGTTATCTGCTGTATTTGTAAGCTAGCAAACAGCGAAGACAATTTAGGGCTTTGAGTACCAGCGCTGAGTATAATCAACGTGAATCAGAAGCACATTACCAAATTGAAGACATTTTATCTATGCATTATGTCAGATCATGAATCAGATTTGTGTAAACTGAAATCCTGGAATACAAAACCATTTGCAGATTCAAATACAGCCACACCAGTATATAATTATGTTACATATCAAACAGTGATACAATGGAGCAAGCTATCATATTGAGAGACCTTTGCTGCTTTCAGGACATCTACAGAGCCAGGTTTATATGGCACATTACTGCCAATTCATCTATACCCATCTGAGTAAATCGGTTGGCAGAGAGGGGCAGATTACCACTAATGGCTCTATTATGGAAAGAAGCTGCAACCATTAGCTATTTTACATATGGACAAAAGAGAATTTAATTGATGGCCCATCGCCCAGCAGACAGAGAGAAATGATGATTTTCACCTTAATGCCAGGCATTAAAAATTCACAGGGCTGTGGAAGAAAGAGATGTTCATCCAGTCTTACTCTGCTTATGGGTCATTTTAAGCATAACTTGAGAAGAGAAAAGCAGCACAAGGGGAGCTGTTCTGCTCTGAGAAAGCTTGAGTCCTCTGGGAAAAAATTCACAAGTTGCAGTGTTATGATGTGAAAAAGCCAAGACCATGACCCTTTTATTTTCTTTAGCTACAATTTTATTGTTCCCAAATAGTATCCAAGCATTTAGCAAAGCATATTTTGTGAGTGTTTGTATTTGCAAATGAGGGGAAAAAGGAGGATTTTTGGAGACATAATACATCATAGTAATAATAAAATTTATTTTCACATATTTAAATGCAAATGTGTGTATTTATACATAACACTTATTTAGCATATGTGATAGGCTTGTGTGTATTTTTATGTCTTTAGTTTTTCATTTTTACATATGCAAAAGCCCATTGCACTGTAATGTTGTATCCAGTATTTGTATTATTCTGGTAGAGCCAGTTTTACCTTCCATGTTCAAGTGAGCAGCTTTTTCTTATCCCTCTCCTCCTGGAAGACCGCTACTGACTTTGCTGTCTCCGGGATATCTGCAGTTCTCACTTCATGACCTACAAAATGGTGAAGCGTGAAGTTAGAGGGGACTCCAAACAGGATCTCACAGGAGAGGCCCTCACCTTTGGGTGCATCCCAGATTTTGATGCCGGGGCATCTCTCCTGCTTCCTGCCTCCTCTTACTCCACCATGGGAATTTTCCTGTAGAGGCAAGGGCTGCCTGGTCTGCACAAATTTCTAGGATCTAAGATCACCTCCTCCCTCCAGTCTGAAAGCACTGCAGGTTATTAATAAACTTTGAGATTGTTGTGCTAGTAACTAAAGACCATAGTGGCATAGCAAACTATACGCTCTGCAGGGCAGAGACTATCCAAATGGAAAACAGAGCTGCTGAGTTGGAGAAAGGGACAAACCTACAAGTCATGTGTACAGTGGCAGGAACTTTTTACATCCCCAATTGATGTAACAGGATAACGTTAATCTGTCGTGTCTGTAATTTATATTTTATATGAGCAGAGAGGGAATTGTAAGAATATATGAGCCTTGTCTCTTTTATGCTCAAATAGATAGAGTCAGGCTGAAAATCTGCAGCCAGGTTGGTCTGCATACAAAAACCAACTTGTCAGGCTAGAACAAAGAGCAGATGGCTTTTTGAATTGGAGATGCAGGAATAGAAATAAGATCTAAAGAGATGCTGGAAGACACTCCTTACTGTTGTAAAAATTGGACAAGGTAAATAAGGAAGGGAAAATGTCTGTATGCAATGCTGGACACAATATTGGATGGATTTTTGAAACATGCACAGCATGCATATGATAAGACATTCAAATATCCTTGGAGAGGAAGACCTAGGGGAAACAGAGGGGTGGGTGGTAAGCCATTCAAAGTAACTTCAGAAGGCATCGCTTTGTGGACATTGCAGAAAAGTGAGGGGAAGTGGTGAGGCAGAGAAAAGACGGCTAACTACAGACTCTTCCAATCTGTTTTTCTTTTCCACCATTTTGCCACAGCAGCACGTTCTGGAAGCAGAAGTTGCCTTCTTTAGTCTGGACTGCATTGGTTTAATCCATAGCACTGACAGGCCAAAAGCAGGCAACGGTGACTGTCAGCCAACTTTGCTGCCAGCTCTTCCAAGAACCCAGAACAGCCTCTAGCACTGCGTAGGTTATGGCAGTGATCCAGCATGGGTCTGTGGCAAAAGCAGTGCCTGGAGCCTCTGCAGTGCAGCTTAAGGAGGTTCAGTGCCCTCCACTCAACAACTGTTTGCAAACAGATCCTCTGGGGATAGTTTTATAGGATGGTTGTGCGCAGTCTGTTGCTATGAAACTCTGGTGGCAGAAACCAGAGTTTTCCCAGTTCCTTTTAATCACTCTGGTCATTTGCCAGTAAGAAAGGATTTAGATCAAGCTGAAGATTTCACCTCCGAAGTAAGAAAAATTGTACTTACTACTTTTAGGTAGCCAGCTATTGCTAACCCCAGTCAGCTGCAGTAGAGACTGAGATGGTGGGTGAGGTAACTATTGCCTTTGTTAGAACTGATGTCTCTACCCAAGTTCATGGGCACATTCACACACACATATAATTGGTGGGTAGATATTTGCATGACAGTATCAAACATCTATCAGTCATTTAGACTTTCTGGTAAGGAGGGCCTCATCCATGCTGCATCCAGCAAGAATTGGATACAGATGGAAGTGGGGAGTTTGCTCCTTTCTAAACAACCAAGGCACACAGGAAAAGTGAATCTGTGTATTCATTTTAAAAACACCAACATCTCTAGAGATTTTTGACATGTCAGCATCGGAAGCAGGAAGGCTGGAGAGAACAGCCAGCAGTAACAAGGAGCAATAACCATGTGGCCCTCTCTTTCCACTCTTCCTTTCTTCCCCTAAATGAGACATCTGATCAAAGGCTTTTGCAGAAATGCTAATGAAGCCTCATTTTGTTATTTCCATGGAATCCAGCACCCAGGGGAGGGATAGATGGGCAAGAAGGGTAAATCTGCACATGCAATATGATGTAGAGGCAGGAGTTTGCTGTGAGAGCAGTGCTGGAAAAGTGTCTGCCACAAGTCAACGCACCCTGATTTTTTTAGCTGTTCAAGTTTTAAATTTCAAGACTTGTCTTTGCACATTTTGTCAAGGCAGAATTCCTTCAGGAGCAAGTGGAGCTAGCTAGGAGCTACACCTAGAATAATTTTAAGGAACAGGAAAATGAAAAAGTTTTACAGTCACCCTGGTCAAAGGGAGACTATTCTCACAAAAAAAAATGTTATCTAACATGTTATATTCCTACTGTAAGCAAGACAGATGAAGTTTCACTTGTGTGATTTTACTTCTTTACCCTTGGCCTTGGATGCTGCCACCAAGAAGAGTGGAAATCACGCCTGTTCTTAATCAAAAAGCTAAAAGACAAGAATTTCCCTTATTATACCCAAGGCTGTGGTCCTCAGAATGATTAAAAATTACTCCTGTTTTTCTTCATGTTTGAGTACAGGCTCATTAGAAGTCCTCCTGAAGTGGATAAGACTATGTAGGTACACAAATAAGAGGCAATAAGATCAGAATTTCTGCACTCATGGAAAAATAAACCTATTTAGGTTATGTGAAATGACTAAAGCGTTCTGTGCTCTTGTTCATTTGTCTTTTTAATAATGACAGAGAAGTGGAATTAACTGTTTCTGGCTTGATATCAAGGTTATGCAGGTTAAACTGAAAAATGTAACGCATTCCTATAGGCAGTTAATGGACAGTTTGTGCAACCATTGTTTGACGTGAAACTGTGCTGTTTCTTTCTCTCCAGTATTTAGCTTGGCTTTCAGTGGTATCAGCAATTACATCTATTTAGGTAGAGTAGTTCAGTTGCTTATTCCTCTGATTCAGTTGTTTATTCCCTCATACAGAAGATACATTCATATGATATTTCATCCAAAATCAAATGAATTTTCACCCTATCTTTTAAGTATTACAACAAGAGCTGCAGTGAAAAGTACTTAAAAAGATATCAGCATGAAGTCTGTTTAAGTCAATATTGGTTTTAGATTAAAATTTCATAAGTGTGTCCAGCACTGAATTGTACAACATTGCATAATATGGTTTCAAATTCTCTATTACAGGTTTCTTTAAAGTATATAGAGATAGCTAGTGATTAAAGGCTTTTTGTTTAAGCCCCCCACTGCTTTAGAAAACTGTGAAAAAGGAAGCATTTTCGTGAAACATTACATGAGTAGTCTGAGAATGCAATGCTAATAGATGATCCTGAGGCAAAATTCATACAGAGTTTTTGTAGGATGCAGCTCCTGCCCAAATATTCTCACACCTGTTGTATGAGCTTTGGAAAGCTCCATACTCCACTGGGTCAACCAATCTCTAGGCAGGGAGTTGGGATGAAACTTTCTGTTGTGGTTTCAGATGGGATGAAGCTGACTTTCTTACTAGCAGGTGGTATAGTGCTATGTTCTCGGTTTGGGATGAAAATAGTGTTGGTAAAACACTGATGGTTTTGGTTGTTGCTAAGCAGTCAAGGCCTTTTCTGTTCCTCACACCACCCTGCCAGTGAGTAGGCTCGGGGTGCACAAAAAGTTGGGAGGGGACACAGCAGGGACAGCTGACCCCAGCTGACCAAAGGGATATTCCATACCATATGACATCATGCTCAGTATATAAAGCTGGGGGAAGAAGAAGGAAGGGGTGGATGTTTGGAGTTATGGCATTGTCTTCCCAAGTAACCATTACATGTGATGGAGCCCTGCTTTCCTGGAGATGGCTGAACACTTGTCTGCTGATGGGAAACGGTGAATTAATTCCTCGTCTTGCTTTGCTTGCATGTGTGGCTTTTGACCTATTAAACTGTCTCAGCCCACACGTTTTCTCACTTTTACTTTTCCAAATCTCTCCTCCATCCTAATCGGGGGGAGTGAGTGAGTGGCTGCCTGGTCCTAGTTACTGGCTGGGGTTAAACCGCAACACTTCACACCCACTGGCTTATTTCACGTGTTTCCCACTGCAGGGATGCTTTCCTTTCCTCTAGAAAGCTGACATGCACTGAACAGACCAAGGCTGATCCAGTTGCCTCTGAATGGACCATTCTGCTTCATAAATAATACAAGAGACACATTTCTCATTAACTTCTTGAATCTCCTTCACTGAAGAAAATTACACCAGTTCTACCTTTTTGTTCCATGAATGAATACAACCTAGGGTTTTCTGGAAAAAAAGTATGCTGACTTTCAATGAGCTCTGTTTGAGAAAACCTGAGTGCAGAAGAGGGTCAGACATCTTTAAAAAATGATCACCTTTACAACTTTAGTGACATGCCAAAAGGTACCAGAGCTGAAGGAAAATTCAAGCTGCCACCATTATTTTTAAGTGTTTCTGTTTAAGTAGGCCATCTGCAACAAAAATATGTGGATGCTGAAGACACAGGATCTCCCATCACTGCAGGCCTCTTTTCCAAGGACACCAGGGAGCAACTGACAGGGCATATTTGTCCCCTACATCCTGACAGCTGATAGCATCAGCTCTCACATCCCTTCTAGCAGAGGGGGACTCCTAAGTTTCTCTGGATCTCAAAAAGTAAGTCTTTGTCTACAACACTGTCTTATGCAAACCACTTAACTCTGGGGAAATTAAAAAGCATGCCCAATTTGTCAGGTTATTGAATTAATTTGTTAAAAATAAACATGGTTAAAAATGGAAAAAGCATGTTACTTCCAGCAAGCCAAGGGCAAGTTCCTGATTACAGACTGGGAAAGACAGCTCACCAGTAAAGTGTGCAAGCAGGGGCAATCCTACAGCACCCCTGGCATCTCTCCCTTGTTCTCTCTGTCTCCTAGGACTCGGTCTGCAATGTTTCTCGTCTCAGTGCCTCCAAAGTTGGGGTTTTCTGGGTGTTGTTGAATGCAAAAGAAGGTTTTCATTGTCATAGTTCCTTTCAAAAACTGTGCATTTCTCTCACGGTCAGTGTGTTTCACTGTGGTGTACCTTGAATTAGCTGCTTCACATGTGTGAAAGTGAAACAAGTTACCCTTAAGCCTCTCTACTATTGTTCCCTTTTATACAAAGAGGAGATCTTGGAAGAGCCAATTTCCCTATTCATATTTACTTTTCCTCTTGAAAATTCAAAAAGGTTGTAGTTATCAGTTCACACTGTATTTATTTATTTTTTTTAGTAAAGTTTGGGGTTTTTTTCTTCTCAGTGTGAAGAAGATTCTGTAGAGTTTTCTGGTGTTTTATGTAGATCACACACAAAATGTTAAAGCCCATTGTTAGTCTGAAGTTTAGTTATACCTAACTGAACTGAATGCCACAACTCCTGATCTAATGTTAAAAAACAGAGGTTTTCCTGCCTGTCCATTTTTTAAAGTGAAAAGATACGTGAAAAGCCGTAATGTTCTTTAAACACAGGTTATACAAAAATTGAGACTGAGTTTTTTTAACAAAATAGGCATTTGTCCTACATCTTTAAGATAAAAGCATCCAAAACAAATTGAGAAGTTAGAGATAGAGAGATCTTTATATTCTCTCACAATATCTAAAGAACCCCTGACAATTTCAGCAGATTGTTTGCAACTTAAATGCTGATTAAAAAGTACAGAACATATGCTTACGGGAATGAAGTATCAGGATTGACAGTATAAGTAGGAAGCGTATTAGCTGCATACAAAAAAAAGTTGTGGTTTAGAACTTCAACGCACCATTCTAATAGTACAGCTATCAGGATTGGCTCTCATTGCAATTACATGTGGTCCACAGACAACGGAAAAAGGAAAGTGAAATAATTCAGTTCAGCAAAGGCTTCCAGCCTGTTAGGTAAAGGCCAACATCACAAGATGAAAACTATGCTGCACTAATCAGTTATAAAGGTTCTGGCTACCGTTTAAAATATCATGTGGTACAAAATAATCTAGTACACCTGTCCACTAGATTCCTAAACCTGAGGGAAAGGAAAACATCACCCCGTATATTTATCTATAAAAGTTGGTTCTGCCTTTTCTTCCATGCTTTTGTTTTCCTGTGAAATCAACAGCAGCTGTGCACACAGGGCCAGGGAAGTTTCCTTAGTGACTTTGTGGATCATCTTTTCCTTACAGATGAAAAGGTACTAACACTTCCTTGCATGTAGTGTCTTTTTAAACTGTCATAGATGCTTGATTAATCCTTGTTCAGTGGAAAAACCCTTCATGCTCTGCTCCTCGTTTCTGTGGAAGGTAGCTTTCTGCTTCAGCTCCTCTTTTATTAACCCTGATCTTACCATGCAAGCGATACAAGTTTTTGCACTTCTGGAACCCTCAAATTATATTCTATATTTGCGTACTGTGAAAAAGCTTTCATGCATGATTGAGCCTGTTTACATTTTCCCCATCTGATTCGAACAGCTCAGATTTTATAGGTGCTTCTGACTCAGCTGAAAGAGATAGCTTGTCTCTGCACAATTAAGGCTTTCAGAGTAGCCAGTAGTAACAGGAGAATGAAAGGGAAAACAGAGGGGGCTCCAAAGGACAGATTTCTGCTTAAACAATCGAGATAAATTTCTTTCAGAGGTACCGTACAAATGAAAACAAAATCGAGCTGTATCTGTATTTGTTTCTTTATTATATATCTCATAAAGGTTCCTGAATATTTGCTATTTTTTTAATTCACATATTTTGTTTGGGGGTTTTCTTTTTTATTTCTAGATTTTAGAGTTGCAATTCATGTTTCTTGTAATAGTTTTTTTTGGTTTGTTTTTTTTTTCCTAGGAAGACTTAGAACCAGGAGAAGAATCGATCTTGTTATGGCACCAAAAAATAAAAAAAGTAATGGAAATTGGTTGATTGAAACATTTTAACCTATCTAAACATATCGTCCAAAATATTTAGTTTTAGTGAGGTTAAAGAAAAATAAAGTATCTTTTCCATTGACAACTAGCACCTTCTATAGAGAAAGCTCTCTAATGTATACCAAATATTTGAAAGTCTATGTTCATGATTCTAAAAACATTTATACAAAACATTTTAATCATAAACAATGATACACTGAATGTTTCCCAGGTTAACCAACATCACTTGAGGCCAAGCCAAAACATTTTCTGCCCACACGGATGAAACAGCAAAGGAATTTTGTTCCCCCTTCTTAAATCAAACACACTGATTCAACAGCTCTACCTAAAAAACCTTGTGAGAAAACATTCCTTTGTTTAAAATTTAAAACCCACAGAGCTTTTAAGAGCAAATAAAGATTGTGCCAGATGCTGTACAAATCACATATGCACAGTGCAGCACGGATCCCTGCTCAGCCATACCTCAGTACAAATAAATAATATGCGGAGATGAATCCTCCAAAGGTTCCCTAGCAAAATGAGGAAATGCCTGATTTTATATTCCTGATATTTCTAAGCACATCACTTAAATAAAACAAATCCAGATTCAAAAGGAGGAAGTTTTCTAGTGTTTCTTTCACATCATGAAGAAGTAGAAGAGGCAAAATTCCAGTTTTCCATCCCACTGCAAGTCACCTTTAAAAGTGCATGCTTTTCCACAGCCTCAACTCCTGTTCATTTAATTAAGAATGACAGATGCTCAACATCTGGAGAAAATAAGCTCTGATTTAGTGGCCACGTTGCACTGGTGGAAACTTCAGACTACAGGTTTGGAGTTACAGAAAGTTTGAAGTAGATATTTAAGCCATTTGAGCTGCTGAAAGAAATCATATGAAGTCATGCCTACAGGAACAACATGAGAAGAAGCCTTGATTTCACTTAAACAGTATATATCAATTTTTCATAGCTGTATGCAACCAGCCAGACTGATCATTACTCTGTATCTCCCTCATCTTCTATGCCTGCCCTATGTTGTACTTGTTAGCACAGGACAGCCATAGTTAACTCATTAACTGCCCTTTGGCCATTACTCATTTGGTGCATCTCACCATCATATTTTCATGCATAGTTCAGTGGCAGATTAAAAAAAAAAAGAAGTACAACTCATACACTCCAAGAGAGTAAATTAAATAAAGAAGCATCATGCTGAACAAAAGTGGCTTTACCATTCCTTGGACGTGAGCTCAGGAAACCTCAAGTCCTGTATCGTAGCCATCTTACGATGTTGTGTGGCTGTCATCCTGCCACTGTAGCCTTCCTTGCATTCATGAGGACAACCTGCTGCCGGCCATCCTCACATAGGCTTGCAATGCCATCTTCTCTGGGGATGGTCCCTAGCACCCAGCGTGGGCTCACCTATAAATGGAGCAGTGGCTGATTTAGTGTTTCTAGTGAAGTTCAGGAAAATCACAAACTCTTGAGAGATCATAGATACCACAATACTGCAAATGCTGCACCAGTGTTTAGGAATTCAGCTCAGGACCTAGTGAGTAGAGTGCTGATTAAAACTTATTTGCAGGTTGGTTTAAAGGCTAAAATATGGACTCGGCTGTTTAGCTTTCTCCATTTGAAAACTACCCCTGTGTTATCAATGATGTCCTATACTTAGTCACCTGAGTCTCATGCTAAGGTGATGGCAGCTCAAGGGTCTTCAATGTAAAGACATTTCCAATCTCCCTGCTAGGGGGATACTTTGTCAGTATATGTGCCTTGGATGCAGGTGGTCAGGTGTTGGAAGCGGGGGCTGAGGGGGATGCACCATGCCAGACACAGTTCCCCATTGCCAACACTTGGTCACCTACACCCCGTAAACATATACTGATACTTTCCACAAGTCATGTCTGGTTTGCCCGTAACGGTTATTGGTAAGTGACCTCCCTGCCTTTATCTCAAGCCAGGAGCTTTTCCATCATTTTCTCCCCCATCTTCTTGAAGAGAGAGAGTAAGAGAGTGGCTGGGTGGGAGTCTGGCAGACAGCAAAGGCCAACCCACCATAACATGTAAATAATGTACTAATTGAAAGGTAGACAAGGTGCCATGATGCCTCCAGTCATTATTCTGTTTTAGTCTGCTTTTTTCACAGGAACAAAAAAAAAAAAAAATCCAAACAAAACACACTAAAAAACTCACTGGCCATTCTAGCAAAATAGTTTAGAAAAATGTGCTGTAGACACATGTTTAGCTTCCATACAGTAAAATACATTGAATAAATATTACAGAAAACATTTAGCACAGGGCATTATCTACAATAAGTTACTGGCAGTAGATTTTGTGGGAGTGTCCAGCATTTTGAAAAAGAGAGAACTAACTTTATTGAGACAAAATTTTTCACTATTGTATAAAACTAAGCCAAAAATAAAGTCTTTTATAAAATATGCACATAGTCCATTCTCTCCCTTAGACTCTTCTGCCTTACTGTAAAGTATTTCTTGTGTGTCTTTTTCCATCTCGGTCTAGAAACAAGATTATGGAAACAGCACTGGAAAAAAATAATCTTCTGGTATTTCCAGCTAAGTACTAGTCCAGGTCTCTGGCCCAGTGATTATCTGAAATAGTCCCCCTACTGCAGATATATAATTTTTGCTTTAAAGAAGGAGTCTTGGACCATTGCAGGTGCCAGAAAAAGTGTTTTATGTCCCAAAAAGCTCAACAGAAAGCATAGAGGCTGGTGGGGAAGGTATACATATATTGCTTTCAACATTATCTGTGGAGATAAACCAACATTCTCTGCCAGCTGAGGTGAAAATGATCAGTCCAGAGGAAAATGAAACATCTCAGCCCTTTTGGAACAGATCTCGCTGCAAAATTAAGACAAGCATAATTGGCACAGATTTGTCTGCTGACAGTATTAAGGTCAGGGATTTTAATTCAGATTTCTTTCCACTGCTGGTAGTTTCTCCTTAATCTGAGATTTGGGAGGTGGGGTATTCTGGGTAGAAAGCATTGTCCAGCAGTAGAATGAGTCCTGGGAAGGCCATGTAGCAAATTTGAGTTTTTACCCTTTCTGGGATTATGTGTTTTTGTTCATAAAGAAGGGAAATTGTGCGGTCATATATTTTATTTAACATTCTTCCTGTTTCTGACAATCGCAAGATTTGTTTTCCCCAAACCAGGTGCTTTAAAAGACCTCTCCAGATCAGTTATAGTACATAATATCCACGTAGACTTTAAATGTTAACTGTTATTCCTATTAAGAAAAGTCTAAGTTTCAGTTTCTTTAAATTTCTCAGATTCAGTGAAAACGAAGCACTTTGTTACCAAAAATTTAAAATGTTCCCCCCTTGCCAAAAGAGCAGGGACTATTTGTAAGCAGCTACACTACCAGACTTGTTTTGCTAGGCCAATTTATAACATATCTGTTGGATAAGAAAGAACGAGACAGAAAAGAAAAATAATTACTTGGGAAAAGCCTAAAATACAATAGGTGTGTTAAAAAGCTTTGAAGCAAAAACTATTTATATAGGAAAGCCATTTAACCCAAATTAGATGGCTTCAAATTAGTTTAGTTAATGGAATCAGGAAGAAAAATAAAAGGTTGGACAATTTTGTATAGGTAAAATTTTCAACCTGAACAGTGAGGAAGTTGGGAAACTTTCTGAAGGACAAAGTCCTTAATGTCAATAATTTTTTTTCCATGAAGGCTAGCGTTTGAGCCTTATTCTCAAATTCCAGCCGCCTTCTTAGAAGACGACTAAGTGAATTCCCTCATCATAGAGAGAACCTTGCCCACTCTGTGCCTCCCATGCAAGATCAGCTGTATTTGAACTGTTCATGACGCTCTGTCTAACCTGTCCTTGGAAGCTACCCCAAGAGGGGAATCCCACGTACTTCCATTTGAGGCCCTAACTGTCTTCATAAGTACAATTTCCCCCCTATATTTTAATCTTTTAATAATTTTAATCTTTGTGCAATTTAAACTAATCTCCCCTTGTCCTGCTCAGAGAGGATATGAAGCACTGTTCGTTCTTCTTTCACAACAAGGTCCTTTGCACATGTCAAGCTGTCTGTCCCCAGAGAGATCCCTCTTTTCTAGATTATTTGAACCCCTGCTTCAATTTTTTCCCAAAGTCGTGGGTTTTTGTAGTCTTTCAGGTTTATTCCGCTTTGTCTCACTTTTTATTCCTAAAATTGGTGCCCTCTGTTATTTCACAACTATTCTCACACAAGCTGCCTTTCTGCAATGAACTGCTGATAAATTCTTTGAAGGTAGGGTAGGATCTGCTTGACAGGCTGTTTGTCACCATACCAGTTTTCCAAAAGATGCTTGGGTATTTAAAGTCCTCCATCAACACCAAGTCCTTTATCACACCTGATCTCCCAGGCTGGGTGTTCAATGGCAGACTTCAGCATCAGATCACTCCTTCCAACCTTCTGTCATTGCCCAGAGATTTCAACGGGTCTGTCATCCCTTCCATTTTGGACTTCAGAGCATCCGTGCAGGACCATGACACTGCCAGATTTGTAAAAAAACACTAAACTGTTACCAGAAAGGATTAGCATTTGTCAGGGCGATCATCCTAACGTAAATGGATGTAGCTGAAGTATTGATGCCAGTCAGGTTTGGGATTGTATCAGCGTAAGTCAAAATGGGATGTATCTGTCACAGACTCTTGTTTGCTGCCTTACTGTTAGCCACCTTCCAGCTCCCAGGTACCACGCTGCTTGCCATGTTTATGTGACTCCTCTACATAACAAAGGCTGTTACTCTGGTGTAATTCATATATCACCTGTTTTACAACCTCACAAAGTACCCCATTAGGTGGGAGTCATGCTGCCTTGCACTTGGATCATTTTCTGACTCGCATGCATCTGTGTAATGTATTCCTCTCTAGCACTGTTGAACTGTGCTTAGCCATCAGAATGGTGCTTGTTCCAGGTCATATTATTGCACAATTCATTTTGTTTTATATTGACAAAGCTCAAATCAGATAAATATTTAAGCAGGAATAGTTTAGCAACACTTCTTTCTTCATATAATCACATAGAAACAAGAACTCTACCTTTCTTCCTTCCTGCTTAGGTTCCTAAAAGGATACATTTCAGTGGGCTGAAAAACTGCAAAATTTCTTTATTCTCCTTAATGATACCACACTAATCACAGAATCACAGAGAGTTGGAAGTGACCTCTAGAGATCATCTAGTCCAACTCCCCTGCTAAAGCAGGACTGCCTAGAGCACATTACTCAGGACTGCATCCAGGCGGGTGATGTCTGGTTATCTGTAAGCAGGTTCATGTCCCTGCTGGTTGGTGTAGCTGCACAGTAAAGCATTGTTCTTCCTTCAAAGAGGCGGTGATTTACAGACCGTACCATGCTCTCTTTTAAGGCCCTGTTCACACAGGACAGAACCCAGATGGGGGTCCTGAAGTCTTGCAGGATTGTGTCCACGCAAAGGGTTGGTAGAAGACGCCCCTGAAATCATATGGGTAGAGTTTATTTAAAGAACTGATCAATTAAAAATATTTCTACTGCAACTTTTCTGTGCACAAAGACCCTTTGCCCTTTAAAACAGTGTATGACATAAATTGAACATCTCCATTCCCACAATGAGAGCATTTATTTTCTTAAATATAAGATCATTTGTAAGAGAATCTTGTTCAGTCATTTATAAATAGTCACCTCTGTAAACCAAGAAATAACCTTGTTTGAAAAAGTACCAACATTGTTGTTCTGTTGTCACCCACTGGTAATTGAAAATGTGTTTCTGTCAGTTCCTCCTAAGACAGAATGTAATTCTTTCTAAGATCTTGATCTTAAATTGGCAAAAAAAAAAAAAAAAAAAAAAAGTCAGTGATAAAGCAGCCAGAAGTTGCTACTTGTTCTTTGCACTGGTGATATTGCTACTGCCCTTTCTTATAATCTAAGACATTATTCTTACTGGCTCCTGGAAGGCAGCAGCACAGGCCTATTTTTTCATTGGTTTTTTTCCTCCTGAATTGGTATTGAACACTGCTTTGTACTGAAATGCAAGGACCTGCATTACAAAACAAACAAACAAAGAAAAACCCCAAAACACCCAAAATCATACAGGGCCAAATCTTACAGTCTTGCCTGAGCTTTTAGCTTTGTCATTACTCATACTAATTCAAAAAGGATTTTACCTAAGTAGATCAGACGAAGAATTAAGAAAAGCTTTGTGATTAAGGCGAAGCTTTATAGTTAGAGTAATAACAAACCCTTGTGTTCCTCTGCTTGTGTTTCGAAGAGTTAATCTGATTTTTCTTCTGCTGTTCCTATGGAATAAAATCATAAGAGTACTCCTCACACTGTCTGATTGATCTACTGTCCTGAGAAAACAAACAGGCCTGTAAAAGGACAACCAGTGCGGCAGCACTGAAAAATACAACTTTGTAGCTGCTGGACTTGAGGTGCCTCATGCTGGACAAGACAAAGGAAAGGTGGCATCGTTTACATTCAGCTTGCTCCTATGCCCTTTGTGGTCCACTATTAACGAGCTCAGGTAACAGTAAAAAAGGTGGTTTATTCCCAGAACAAACCCATAGATCCCAAACAGCTATATAACGCCTTCTAAAAATAGTAGTTCCTCCCTCTGGTGTAAATACGGACCCTCTTCTCCAGGCACATTCCTCTTGAGTTACAGACAGCGTCTAACAGGCAACCGTGTAGTTCAATCCAAAAGGAGTACGAGAAGGGAAGTCAAGGGAAGGATCATAGTTAAACTGCATCAGTTAGAGAAGCTGAGATTTATCACTAAAACCCCATCCTAAAAGGGCTGGTTTTGCTGGGCAATTTGTGGTATGTAGTACACTAGGCAAGTTACAAATTCTTGGACAATAAAGTCATGGCTTCAGTTATTTTTTGTTTCTGTCTGACCATCAACTCTGCTTTTGTTTTCTCCCACTCCCCTTCACTCCTCACACACGCTTTCTAATTTTTTTCAGGATCCTTAAATCTTTGCTAAAAGTTTTTCTTGACTGGTAGTGCAGGTTAGAGAGTCACTCCCAAAATACTTCAACTCTCTTGGAAAGTTTAGCACTCAAAAAATATGTGACATCAGCTGAATTGGAGGCTTGGTTTGCTATCTCTCTGCAGAGTATCATGCAGGCAATAAAAGTTTCTCCATAACTCTACCAGAATATCTCACTTATGTGAAAAGGCTATCCCTGGGTCATAGGGGTAATGCAATTCATTCACTATTGCCCATTCCACCCTGGTCCTCTCTCTGCTGGGAGTGTAAAGAGGCTAACTACAATCCGAAGGAAGATTTTTGATGTGGACACACGTCCTTTATGCTCTAGACTAGGACCAATGGTTCAGATCCATTAGGCCAGCAAAAGAAAGCAATCAGGTGGCAATGATTTTCAATCACTACTGGTTCGGGGTTAGATTCAAACAAGTGACCTGGAGGTGAAATGTTCCACATCCCATTACTGATCCTCTAAATTATTCTTCCCCCACAGATGAGACTTGACACACATAAAAAAGTAGCTTGTGAGGAATTGCAAAAGAAAAAACGAGACAGTAGTTCATAATAGATGTGGATTTTGTCAGCCCTTTATGCCTTGGCAATATTGTTATGGTACAATGATAGGGCAGAATTATTGATTGTATCTAGTGGCTCATAACAACACACAGCATACACAGTTTATGAACTAATTCAACTGCTTTACAATGTATGCAATTTATTTTTCTTTATATGAAGAAGCAGCTTACTAGAATTTCTATATTTTGGAAGTATTTAAAAATAAGGAATACCTGACAAAATCCGCTTCCTCAAAGCAGAATTTAGTCTTAATCTTTTTCTGTCCTTATCTACTCTCTCCAATAACTTACCCATAGCTAGAAACATTTTTCAGAAAATCCACCTCTGGGGTGCAACCAAATCTGAAGGGGAGAAAAAGTGCTGCATCTCATGGAGGATTTCATAGGAGAAAAAGAACAGAAGAAAATGAAAATCCAAAATAAAAACTGCCATAACAGATACTTTGGGGGACTGGGTTTAGTAAAAGAGGTAGGAAAAAACTCTACTTAGTTTCTTTTGCTCGCTAGACAGTTATCTGCCTCATTGGAGAGGTATATAAACATTAAACACGAGATCTGAGGCAAAACAAACACTTCAAAGGACTTGCTTCCTTCTCCCTCTTCCTTTTCTATCTGCCTTTCTGATGCTATGAGACATTTAGTAGCCCCTTCCAGCGCTCACCCCCTGCCAAGCCCAGCAGCCTCCACCCATGCACAAGCACGCGCACACCAAAGGTGCCACCCAGTACAAGATCGTGACAGACTGGTCCGGCTTCAAACAGGAGTCAACAGCTTTGTGTTTGTCGAGGCTTGAAATAGTTTCAATCTCTGAGGGTCTGAGTGGAGCAACTTTTTGCAGATTTGTGGGGTTTTATGCTTGCCTAACAGCTACATGGAACTTTTATTCAGTGCAGCTTTTTGTTTACAGGGAGTGGGCAATCACAGGACAAAGTGAAGGTCTGGCAAAGGGCCTTTTCTCTACAATTCCCACCTCTGCCAAATAGCTTGGTGCAGCAAAGGGTAGGCACACAACCGAGCTGGAGGAGCAAAACTGCTCTGCTCTAAAAATATGTGACAGTGAGTGGTGCAAAAGGAGGTAGGCAGGGAAATGGGTGCTAGTAATACTTTCGAGGATCAATCAAGTGCTCGCCTTTTTGCTATCTCTTCAACTGTGGTGCCACTCTTACAGGACTTTAGACAACTGTTTGCTGAAGCACTTATAAAATCCAGTGGCTCCTCTTCACAGGGATGCATGAAAAATAGCAAAAAGGGGAAAAATAAATTGCTTATTCCACATAAGAAAGGCTGGCTGAGTCTGACACTAAATAAAACTTCCTTAGCACAATGCAAGGTTGGTAGTGCACTGAGAAACCAGGTGGGCTGTCAGAATTTAGATCCAGACTGACTCTGAGGTGTGCTGGGACCTTGGTTTTACAATTAAGTCAGAGGGAGCAGACTTCTTCACAGTATTAACCAGCCCATATATAACTTGCAGTTTGTCCTCCAATACTTATCTAGGATGGGCAAAATCATTTATCTCTCCACTGACTACAGAAGGAACCTGTACAGTTAACTTGGAATAGACGATCAATTTTTCAATAGCTTACATTAGGGGAGGTGGAACCAACCTGTAGTATCTTTCATATAACCGGTATCCTACTAAAACTTATTTTACAGAATTAAATTTAAAGAGGAGAGGAGCAGAATTTTGCCAGTAAGGTTTGAAAATAGGTGGATACTTAGGAAGATAGAGACAAAAAATGCTGTTCCAGACTGAAGGGGACCCAGGGAGAAGGCTTGCATTCAACAGCAGCCAGATTGAATTCTATGGGTGAAAAGTAGCCTTTTAAAAGTCTTGTTCCTTATATGGCTGAATAGTAGACACTATGTCAGGGGAAAAAAAAACCCTACCATTTTGACTGTGTTATTTGCAAAATCATTATTTAAGAGCCAGCATGGAGGCTGCGAGGGAGGGGAAGATGTTAACAATTTAAAGAGATGTAGTGTTGCTCTGGACAGAGGATACTTTACCCTATCCAGCTGTACAGTCCTGCTGACTCAGCAAGGCACTGGGAGCCTTTTTCAAGCCTAGCTTCCAAAGACTTGGCAAACCACATTTTTGACAGATCCACAGCAAGGAGTTTATATCACTCATCTCTAACCTAAGCTTAAGTCTGACATAAACATGCCAGTGTTTGTCACCCAAGTGCTGCCACTAGTAGTGCTTCTCCTACTAGTACAGGATCTATGGTGTTGTTCAGCATCACTGTTTACCAAGAACGAAATGAGGATGATTAAAGGATAGGAAAGGAAAAAAAGTGGATGAAAACAACTATTTAATATACTCAGACACTCAGGGGATAAAAATACCTAAATGTCCAGAAGGCAGCTATCTTGCAACAGTGGTTTAATTGGTCTACATATCAGAAAATTGTCATTTACTTAGCAGCAAAGTATCTATACATCAGAAGCAGGACACTTCTTGGGCTGACAGTGTGGAGAAAGAAAGGTGTAAGGAAGAGCCACAGGAAAGTAGACTGAGAATAAGAAAGCAGATTAAGCTTTTGCAACCCAGAAACTGGCTGCCAGCTGCAAAACAACGTTGCCATAGAACAACACTACACAGTGATAGTCCTTGTTTTCTGGAGACTCGGTCTTCACTCATGGCTGCAGACAGGAGGGGAAACACACCAACAGAAAGCCACCTGTGATACACTGGGCAGGAGACACTATTTAGGTGCTGTGCTGCCGACTCTCTTCCTGTCTTCGGAAGGGTTACAGAGTTGGACTGGGAGATTTTACTAATGACTTTCTAATAGCTCCAGCTTTTCCCTCCTCACTGCAGAGTCTGATAGTGATTTTGGCACTTCTGTGCCTGGCTGGACAGGTTCTGTGGAGGGGGAAGGAGACAAGTTTGACAACTTTCAGGCTTCATTCAGTTCAAAGATTAAACTATCTGCAAATCTACAGACGCTGTGGCTGAACCTGGCCCTGCCTGTGTGTGTTGGCGTTGCTGTTTGTAGTCGCTCAGTGTTAGAACAATCTGCTTAAGAAACACCTCAGAACAAGGGGAAAAAGCTAAATACTTGAAGTCAACTCTAATTCCCTCTGTGCAGGGTGGCTCTCTGGCCAGCACTGTCCATTTTTGGTCAGTCTTGGACATCGTCACACCATTTCTTTAAATGCCTAAGAGCAAATTGATGAAATATGCAGAAGCAGAGAGATTAAAGCATATGTTAAAGATGTTATATATCATATGCTTGCCATTGACAGCTTTAATTTTCATGTCTCTGAATTTTGTGATCTTGTTCACCATAACCAGCATACAGATATATGAAGAGGAACTAACACATGTTTATTTCCAACTGAGGTACTATAGCTGAATTAATACAAGTAAGCACCAAAAATGATCCCATTAGAACATCAAATCACACACAAGTGTGACATGAAATGAACAAATGGAAGCACAGACCATTTTTGCGTAACCCTATATAGCGGTGGTACTGTGTTAGCCCCATTGTTTGTCAGTAGAAACTGGGGGGTCCGCCAGAATACAAGCGATGTGATCAACCGAGGGGAATTTTTCAAGGCCAGCAGTTGAAATGTACTACACGATCATATCTTTGCTTAATTCTGGCTCACAGAGCTAACACAATATTTGCCAAGATCATGAAGTGCCCAGAACTTAACAGCTCAGAAGTCCCTAAGTCCAACCTCCCCTTCCTCTGCCATGCGCCTTGCTGTGAAAAGAAAAATATTGGAAGGTTTTGAGAGGCTCCCCAGATTGACGTCTGCTGTTCGATACCCACCTAATGAGCTGCTTAACAACTGTTACCAAAATTAATGAGTCAAGTCACAGTTGTAATTACCATATTGCAGATCACAGTATTGTATTAGATTACCATGGACTTCTATTTAGGAATATTTACACCATGACGACTGTTTAAAATGTGCACCAATGTTTCAGCAGATTATATTGCCTCATAGCCCATATTTATTAGGCTAGGCAGGAGTTATAGAAGTCTTATCATGAATTCTTTGGTTCCAGCTTGCAGGTACCGATGAAGAGCCAGCCTTAATATAAGAATATCCAGGTATTGAAAAATGCACAAATGTTAAGAAAACCTTAATCTTCTGTGTAAGCACAGGCACCAAAGGAACAACTATCTGGTGATGAAAACAGTAATCTGGGGCCAGAAGCAAATGCTTCACTATCAGGATATAGTATTGTAACTGGGCATAAATTACTCTTATTTAACTCCTACTTTAAGAGAAAAGCGGGATGCCCAGAATACAATGCTCCAGGATTTTAGGATAACTGAGCATAGCTTCCTTAAGTAGAGCCATGCTGTCTTCTGTGCAGAAAGAGGCAAGAAACAGAATTCCGCACAACCACATCCTATACATAATCTTGAAAAGACGGTAATTTTACCTTCCTCCTATTCCACTCTCTCTGGTAATGAACAAATCTTGTCTGCTTCATGAAATCAGATGATGTGGAAATAGTCAGAGTTCTGCAATTCAGTTCAGCTCCTGTTTGTTTATCACAAATAATGCTTCAGTAGGCAGTGATACATATATATGTGTATGTGCATATATACATATATGAGGCACTTGAACAAGTGCAGTGAAGGCAGCGGTTCAAGGGCTGCTGCTGCTGTCCCCCAGAGCCAGATACCACATCAGGGAGGCACTGCCTGGAGCCTCTCCTCCGTCTGCCCAGTGCCATTCACCTTTCTGCAGCCCCCAGCACCTCACCACATTTGTGGAAGACGGCTTGCCCATGCTACTTCTTGCTCCCGTTGGCAAGCTACCAAAACCAGGAGGTGCATAGATTGTGTGATGAATAACTTAGAGAGATTTGCAGTGACTGAGCATTTGGAGTACTTATCTTTGAATCTTGCAAGGGCAGTTTCAGAACGGTTTGTCTCGCTTCCCCCATTTCCTTCTCCAAAGAGAGCCTGTTAGCACAGACAAATGAGGCAAGTCAATAACATCCACCCGGACAGGATATATTGAGCCAATTCAAGGGTAGGTGGATAGCAGCTGTGGTCCTGCCTGTGAAATACTATAGTTGTTGCCATTGTGCAGTGAGTCATCAAGCCCCTTTTATTTACACTTTCATATAAGTGCTGGCAAACACTGATTTATGCACTGAAAGCTGAGAAATGGGGTATGGGCATGTTAAAGGAAGAAACACACACACGTATGCACGCACAGAGCAGCAACTTATCTTCAGTTCATCCAGGAGAATTTTAAGCCACACAGACCCGAAACAGATTGACCTTTTATTACTTTTGAATTGAGGACAGATTTTCCCTTTAAAGGCTCGATTATATTGCTGGGCTTGTTTGCTTTTTATGATTTCAGAAGATGCCATGGTAACTTGGGCAACAAATCCAAGCTTAGGCTGTTTCATGTGCTGAATTTCAAGCTCTGAATTGTAGTTTGCAATTTTAATCAATCTGGTTCCTTGAAAATTACTCTATTATATTTACTCTTGAAGAATATTTATGGCAGACAAGTTATAAGGGCTGATATTTGACAACATGGTTCAGATTCATGCCTGGTTTTGCCCATTGGAGGACATGGAGTTATTCTGGGAAGTATGTGATTCCTGGCCTTTTTGGAGAGCTTGATAGATTAATAATATCTGAAGTTCAGCTATAAAGAGCTGCTCTTCTGTCAAATTCGTTTCATTTCACTCAATTCATCAAGCATTCTTGAGTGGGATATCATCTCTGATTTTTCTAGGAGAAATGTAATTATTTGGACAACTAGACAGAGACTTTTTTATTCATTTTCTCTCCACGGGCAGAATTGCTTGGTTTAGCTGCCTAGTGCTTTAATAATCTATTGACCTGCTCAGGAAAGAGGCATCTTGGTGCTAAAGATCATTCACGGTGCAGTTCTTGGAAAGTTCTCAGGCAGATGCTTAATGTGAGGCAGTGCCAGGGTTCGGTGATCATGTGCGTGACGGAATCGGTATTTACCACTTTCTGTGTATTCTAGAAATGTAGAAAAATATGAGTAAAGGTTATGTATCCAAGTCTGCATTTGAAACCATGACTGTCCAGGTAAGAAGCTTTTCCTAACTGAGGAGCTTTCAGAGCACTGATTAACATATGGACCCTTTGACTGCGGGATGGGACAAATCAGATTTATTTTGAAGTATTATTTAGTAGATCCCTATGAAGAGGGAGGGAGCGAGGGAGAGAGAGCAGTAGGAAGGGAGGGATGGGAGAGATGGAGGAAGGGAGAAAGAGAGGGAGGAATGAAGGGAGTGGGATGAAGAAAGAAAAGGAGGGAGGGAGGGAGGAAGGAAGCAAGCAAGCAAAGGTGCACAAAACCCACCAGTCAATGTGTGTTATAACCCCATTTTCACCAGTTTCTCCACCATCACCATATAGAAGATGGGTTTTTTTAAGATTTTTGTATTAGGATATGAATCTGTTGATTGAGTCAGAGAAACCTCTGGTGTTTTCCTATGTGACAGCAAGTGCACAATGAGATTTAAGAAACTGGAGTGGCAGGTGCTCTAAAATACATCGTCTGTACAGATTCTACAAGGCTGCCTCTCCTTCTCCGGTTTAGAACTGTTTAAAAAAAATCACCCCATTTTTTCTTATTTAGGGAGAAAAGGTTAACAATTGTCTGACCAGTCATTCTGTGTCACTGAGTACAAGCAAATCTGGCATGTGAATCCTTATCCTTAATTTTATTTTTAGGCACCTAATTTGTTTTTCCATTTGATGATATCTTCAGCTGAAATCGTAGGCTGCTGATCTCTTGTTTTTTTCTCCTGCAGTGAATGTAATTGGACACTCTTAACTATACCACAACTGTTCTAAATGACACAGAAAGTAAACGAAGGCTGATAGATTAAAAAGAATCTCAACAGATTTGTGATTAACTTCCAACTATAATAAGAAATTACGTGAAAATAGAAATGAGTAGGAAAGGTTAACCAGCTAAGACAGGAAATTATTTCAACAGCAGGGGGAAGAAAAGGAAAGGAAAATAGTCCCTTTACAGATACACTTCTGACATCAGCTGTTTCTCAAGAGCAATAGGCTAGAGCTAAGAAGAAGAGGCCTGTAGGGCTAAAAGATACCGTTCAGATTAGAGATCAGGATTCGAGTCCTGGTTCTCATCACTAACTTTCCGCTTAGCTCTGAGCAAGCCTCATGCCTCAATTTCTCTTACTCTCTGTTTAGCCTATAAACTTATTAAGAGTTTGTGTAACATTTAATGCCAGGTTCTCCAGCCTAGAAGCTGTACATATAAGTGGACAATAGATAAAAGTTTTCCATTCTCACACATCTCAGCCTTGCACTCACTTTGACAGTGACTGCTCAGTATGGCAAAATGTATCAAAGATGAAGTTTATGTCCAGTTGTTATGAACACAAGGCTATATGTGAGTCTTTTAATTAAGGGTAGGACATACACCCACAGATAGTTAAGAGTAATTAAATGTTTAAGTAGGGAGCTCCCATGTGAAAAAGGAGGAGAGATGAGAAGTGAAACAAATTCTTTGAGTAGCAGAATTAATAAACTAAATCTTTTTCTTGGGTAGATCATCCATTATTCTAATAAAAGATCAGATTATCAGTCTTTCCACTGGCAAAGGCAGTCAGAAGGGCCTCTCCCAATTTTCACAAAATTTGTAGAAATAAACTAATTTCTTCACCTCTATTTATTTGTTAAAATTGCTTGAAAGTAGTAATAGATTCAAAAGTTATGAGAAAACAACCTCCTTTGAGACAATATGCTCAACCAGGGTGCTTGTATAGAGCTTGTTTTCTTGGGAAATCAGGTTAAAAAACCCCAACACTCACTATTTCCATTAACTTAGCCTGCACAATTTGCAGCGTACATTCCCAGATGAGCCAGTCAGCACAATACGTGGCCAGTTCCTCCTCTACATAGGCACCAGTTCCAAAATGAAGAACAATTTATTTTAAGACTTTGGACATCCCTCTTTTATAGCAAGGTGACCCAACTAGGTCAAGTTTATACTTACTGTAGCTCTACTAAAGGGAAAGGAATTATTTCAGAGATGAGTTTGCCCTATAAGCCCTCTCTTGTGCTTGTCTCAGTTTGGGTCAGCTATCTTCTTTGCCCCAAGTAATTTTGATTTCTTAAATCATCTCAGGATGCTCTCTCTTAATAGCTTAATTATTTTTTTTTTCTCATACCATTCTCTCATCACAGCACTGGCAGCACAGCATTCTCCTTTCCTGGGCTGAATATAACCGCAGTCAGTAACATGAATCCAAAATAAATGGTCATTGCCCTACAGTAAGTATTAAGTTTACACGTTCTATTTCAGCCAGTTACATGAAGTCAGACAGCTACTCTTTACCCCTTACAGCCCCCGTGAACTCAAGAAGGTCGCAAAGGGATAACAAAGCAGTATTTGGCCTGCATTGTTTTACTGGTTTATGTTAACAAGTACAATAACGTTGGGCTGCAGCCTGCAGGCATGTTGCTATTGTAGCCAACTCTCTGTGGTTAAAAATAAATAAATAAATAAATGTTTTTTAAAAAAAACAAGCTATTTTGTGTGATCTAAAAAATAGAAAAATGAAGTTAATGTAGCCAGGACATGGATACCATCTGTACAAAATAGGTCTGCAATGCCTTTAAGTATATTCTTGACTTTTTTATGTACCTCAGTTCTTATGTTCTGTTCAATCACTTTGTTTAAGAAAAATGGATTTCAATTATTTGCATTAGAGCAAATTAGACATGATATTTCCCTCATGCATTACAGAGAAGAAGGACCATAATGTAGGGTTGATATTGAGAGGGGGACAAATATTTCATAAATCCCTCCAGATTATAGCAGGGGTTTTCTTGCACAAACACTGTTCCCTCTGCTAATCTCCACCTTCCAATCACTACTTTGTCTAGCACATGCATGAGGTCCTTCCTATGAAAAATCAGAAATCTTTTGCCAAAAAAAAAGCTATTGTAGTACTCAGGTGTATAATTGAAGCAGGTGCCTCTGAGACTGGGCTCAGACAAGAGGTCCTGTATGGAACAGGGGTGAAGACTGAACGCTTCTTACCATAAAACAGACCCTGGGCCCAAGCTGGAGTCAGCACAACCCTAACTCTACCAACAAAAGTACAGTGTAAGATCTGAGAACTTCAGCCTATGGGCCAACCTGAAGGGACCCAGCACTCCAGATGTGTCTCACCAGGGCTGGGTAGAGAGAAGAATCACCTCTTTCAAACTGATGGCAATGCTCTTCCTAATGCAGCCTAGGATGGCGTTGAACTTCTTCACCACAAGAACACTTTGCTGCCTCATGGTCAGCTTGTTGCCCGTCGGGACCCTCAGGTCCTTCTCTGCAGAGCTGCTTTCCAGCCAGCTTGCCTCCAGCCTGTGCTGGCGCATGGGGTTATTCCTCCCCAGAAGCAGGACTTTGCACTGCCTTTTGTGGAACTTCATGAGGTTCCTCTGTGCTAATTTCTCCACACTGTTGAGATCACTCTGAATGGCAGCACAGCTATCCACTGTCTCAAGAACTCCTCCCAGTTTTGTATCATCAGCAAACTAACTGGGGGTGCACTCTGTCCTATCATCCACATCATTAATGAAGATATTAAACAGTACTGACCCCAGTATCAGTCCCTGGGATGCAAAACATGTGACTTGCCTCCAAATGGACTTTGTGCTGTTGATTACAACCCCCTGGGCCCAGCTGTTCATTTTTGAACCCACCCCACTGTCCACTTCTCTAATCCATACTTTGTCACTTAATGTATAAGGTTGTTATCAGAGACAATGTCAAAAGCCTTACTAAATTTGCAGTAAACATCATCCACTGCTCTCCCCTCATCCACCGAGGTAGTCAACTCTTTGTAGCAGACTATCAGGTTGGTTAAGCATGACTTCCCCTTCATCATTCCATGCTGGCTACTCCTGATCACTTTCTTGTCCTTCACAAGCCTGGACATGGTTCCCAGGATTAGCTGCCCCACCACCCTCTCAGGAACAGAGATGAGGCTGAGAAGCCTGTAGTTCCCCAGATCCTCCTTCTTGCCCTTCATGAACATAGGAGTGGCATTTGCTTTCCTCTGGTCTTGGGAAAACTCTCCCAGTTGCCACAGCCTTTCAAAGATCACTGAGTGGCCTCTCAGTAATACCAGTCAGCTCCGTCAGGACTTGTGAGTGCAGCCCATAAGGCCCTGTAGACTTGTGTGTGTCCAGTTTGTTTACATGCTCCCTAACCTGCTCTTTGTCCACCAAAAGAGTAAGCCTTCCTTGCTCCTTGCTCCAAACTCCCTCTGGTCTTAGGCCTGGGATCCTGAAGGCCAGTCTTACCAGTAAAGACTGAGATGAAGGCAGCATTGAGGCAGTCATCACTGGATTTCAAAGCAGGCGCTGTAAACAGCTTTCTCCGATCAGATGAATGCTTATCTCTGAATCACTGTTTATGACCTGTAGGATCAGGCAGATTTTGCTCTGTGTGTTAAACAGCGATCACTTTGACCTGTCACTGCAGCCAGAACTATACAAGAATGGGGTAAAAAAAAACAAAGAAGCTTCTGGAGTATCTGAATATGCCACCTAGACCATATGAATGTATCCGGAAGTTTGTATTTGGCGTCAGGCTGTTCAACTCACCTGCTAAAGCATCTTTTAGTCTCCAAAACCGTCTAACACCTTCCATAAGTGTGGTAGGTATGCAAGAGAGGTAACACAAATATAAAGGAACTGAAATAAAACCACACAGGGATATAGCATAACTGTATCATCGTGGGAATGAACAATGTCCCCAGAAGAAACCAGTGTCCTTCTGTGGAACTCTGAATCTGCAAGACAGATTCCAGCTGAATGGAAGATTAGGAAAAAATCAGCTTAATATCAGGATTTTAAGACAGTACAAGATGGACATTGTGTAAGAACAAAAGTAGATGGAAAACCCTGATTTTACTCTTACAAGCTGCATCACTCCCTACTCAGGTCAGATTAGCATGTTCATGCAGGGGAGAATGCAATCCTTTGAAGTATCTCAAAGCTTCCAGAGTTTTTTGTGGTCCCTCAGTCATCTTCCTGCTGTTCACAGGCATCCCATGCCCGCAGACTTCTCAAGTGTTGCTCCTCAGAGACACTTGCCTGGCTCTTGGCTAGAGCATCTCTGCATTGCTAATGAGCTGACTTCCTTCCACACAAGGCGCTGTACTCTCATCTGATCCTATTTCCTACCATCCATCTATTCAATCATATCCTACTTTGAACTTTTGCCCTTTTTAACTTTCTATGCAGGCTTACAATCTTTAGACGTAAAAATACATAGATATACTTACGTTTATCTACCACAGCCAGAGCAGCCTCAGGGATAGTGATTTAATGGCTCCTGTTCTGAGGATAAAGTTGTTTATAAATATGGATGTAACTGGGCATACCAGTGGGAGGCAACTACACATTATCCCCAGGTGTCTCTCTAGGACATTTGGTAAAGCATCCTTCTAAATGCGTGTACACACACACACACAGAGGCATGCACATGCACACAGCAGCTGTTTAGATGGCCACAAAACATGGATTTTTTCCATTGATATGGAAAGAAAAGTTGTTAGAATGGTGTAACTGTCATAGATCCTGATTCATTTGGTCTGTGCTGCTATAGTCCTTCCACAGGAATATAAATAAACACAGAGAGAGGACCATTTTCTCCCAGAAGCTTATTCCTTGTGAAATGGGAAGTCTGCATGTTTGGAGGAGGCTGCCTGGACAGAGCTGTTTCCTTCATTCAGTTCTTGGAGGTTTGCTGCAGGACTTGGTGGAACGGGATGCCCTGGAAGTTCAGCCAGGCAAACCACCCAGTTCAGCATACAAAACCAACAACAACAACAAAACATCACTGTTTCTCACGTAGATTCTTTTTCTTTTTTCTCTGAGACTGCACTTAATGTGTTCTGCTAATACTATGGCATTCTTATAGGCTGTAGGAAGAACAGCCTAGAACTGGGAATGCTTCTTCACTCTTAGTCCATGGGACACAAGGCAAAGTTCATGCTGGCTGCCTCAGAGGGGATCTCATGGGGTTGCAGTCAGCAGGAGCAGCTACCACTGCAGAACACACACCTTAGTCTGCAACTGTTGCTTAAGCAGGATACTTTGGTGGTGTGCTAAATGGCTTTGCATCCTAGTGCACAGTTGTGAATGCCACTGAGTGGTCAGGTTAAACAAGCAACACTATAAAAACTATATCTTCAAAGATAACCAATGGATAAGAAACCAGCTAGCGACATAACCTTTCAAATTATCTAAATAACCTATCAAGTACAGAGAGGAATAACCTTTTAAAATCATTAGATTTTGTAAGCAGATGTACAAATAATTAACTTCAAATTATGCAGCCAGGGAATAATGTAGATTGCAGATTACAAAGTCAGAACAACTGTAGCGACAAAGGCAAGCAAATGCCACTGAGAGGAGGCAGACATCTTCTGTTGATTTTCAGGTAAGCCAGTTAGAGCCATACCAGCATGTTCTACTTCTTGTAATGATAGGACACTGAAAAACAGCAGGACCAGTACTTTACCTTTCTCTGTGCATTCTGGAAATGTTTCTCCTCTAAGCTTCTGAATCACTGGCTTTATTGCTATTTATATGATAGTAGTCCCCAAGACAATGCAAGGCAGTTTACAGGCACTGGAAGTCAAGTCCCAATCATCTCAGCTTTTTATTTGCATTTATAAAGGGCAATGTTCAAATGTTCCTAGAGTCTAAGAGGAAAATTGATGAGAAGTCATATTATTTTCTTTTGCAAAGGGCGACAGGCACATAAAGACACAAGTGAAAGGAGGCAAACCTGAAAAGGTTTCTCAGATCAAAAGAAGGTGCTAACACACATGAGGCAAAGGGGGT
Organism: Ibidorhyncha struthersii; assembly: GCA_013398815.1. Lineage (NCBI taxonomy): Eukaryota > Metazoa > Chordata > Aves > Charadriiformes > Charadriidae > Ibidorhyncha > Ibidorhyncha struthersii. Next base: position 61,132 of record VZSZ01009712.1, on the reverse strand, counting down.
GGGAGAAAGCTCAGCTTTTGTGAAAAACACTGGTACATGCATAACCACGGCTGAAGAAGCCTTTTCTTTCTGGTAGTGGAATCCGTAAGGGAGACAGTCAAGATGGATGAAGAGAAAAAGGGCATGAAAAAGGGCCAGGTAGAGAAGCTGAATGAGTAAAAAACTAGCAGCAGCGTGGGGATGACTGAAAACCAGCAGTCGGGAAAAATAAACCCCTGAAAGTGGCCTTTACCAATAGAGAAGCAAACTGCGAAGTATTTTTCTCAGTTTCCCTTATGGGTTGATACTGTGGAGATGTTCTCACTCCTGGCTCAGCCGAGATGACCTCTGCCCAGTGATAAAAGGTTGCTCACTCCACTGACTTATCTGGCTTGCAGAGTGAGAAAGATGGAGACTCCATATGAGGTTTCAGATTCTTCCACACTACTAGAAAGCAATTTAAGACTTTAAAAAAATGAAAAGAAAGGCAGAGGACTTCTTCACTTCCTTCCTATCAGTTGCCCTGGTATCTAAATTATCTTCTAGGCTCTGTGCCCAAAATCTTTATGTGGTGCTACAGAAATGCAGAATAATCTTTCTTCACCTGAGAGTGAAAATTGGTGTTAGTATAAAGAGAACAACCCCTCCAGGATTTACTGTACTCCAAGGACTTGGTCAGCTGTAGCAATTTGTTCCATTATGACTAGTTTCCATATCACTGCAATATGCTGATGGATATGTCTCTAAGATTAAAATCTGCTGTTACATCACTGCAAAGCTAGCACAAGGCAGATACAAAGATTTAGTCTTCATATCTATCTTGGTATCTAAAACGTTTCTGCATTTAAAACATTTCTTGCAGTATGCCAGTATCAATTTTGGGCTGGAGGGCTTAACCTGCTCTCAAATTTCAGAAAAGGTCTTAAAAAGACATGTGGCTACATACAAGATTTTAGCTGACTTAAAGCTTGAGTGCAATGCCTGAAACTTAGCACTCCTTGACAGATGGGCCAGGACTCAGGTGCCAAGTCCTGGCTTTCCAAATCATCCCATGTGGAAGGACTCAGACCTAAACTAGGGTGGAGTTTCTCCCGATCATTGTCTTACCAGGTGAAGGTGAGGTCTGAGGTATCTTGACAGGCTGGATCGATGGGACAAGACCAGCTGTATGAGGTTCAACAAGGCCAAGTGCCGGGTCCTACACTTGGGTCACAACAACCCCATGCAATGCTACAGGCTTGGTGAAGAGTGACTGAAAAGTGACCCAGCCAAAGAGGATGTGGGTGTGTTGGAAAACAGCTGGCTGAATATGAGCCTGCAGTGTGCCCAGGTGGCCAAGAAGGCCAATAGCATCCTGGCCAGCAGGACTAGGGAAGTGATCATCCCCCTGTGCTTGGCACTAGTGAGGCCACACGTCAAATTCTGTGTTCCATTTTGGGCCCCTCAATACAAGAAAGACATTGAGGTGCCAGAGCATGTACAAAGGGCAACAAAGCTGGTGAAGGGCCTCATGTCTTGTAAGACACAGGTCTTATGAGGAACGGCTGAGGCAACTGGAGTTGTTTAGTCTGGAGAAAAGGAGGCTTAGGGAAGACCTTATTGCTCTCTACAGTTACCTGAAAGGAGGTTGTAGAGAGGTGGGTGTTGGTCTCTACTTCCAAGTAACAAGTGATAGGACGAGAGGAAAAGATGTCAAGCTGAGTCAGGGCAGGTTTAGATTGGATATTAAGAAAAACTTCTTCACCAAAAGGGTTGTCAAGCATTGGAACAGGTTGCCCAGGGAAGGGGTTGAGTCACCATCCCTGAAGGTATGTAAAAGACATGCAGATATGGCACTTAGGGAGATGGTTTAGTGGTGCACTTGGCAGTGTTAGGTTAATGGTTGGACTCGATGATCTTAAAGGTCTTTTCCAACCTAGATTATTCTATGATTCTATGAAAACCAAACTTTGATGCATAAACTGCTTTACCTTTCCTTCTGTCCACCTTGTCCAACCGTGTAAGTGATAGACTCTCTGAAGTTTTCTAGGGCTTGTTCTGTTTGCCTGCAGCCTTTCTCTCCAAAAGTGGTCAAAGGTAATTCCCATAAACTTTTGGTACTATCTGTCCCCAAGGCCAACACAGGCAACAACAGGAAGATCAGCTAAATGGCACATTTTATAGCACCATAAGCCACACTCTATAATAATGCTGTCGACATTTTTTTTAATAATGGACCATTTAATATATTTTTTAAAAAATATTCACTGTTTTTAAAAGACCATTAGGAAGTCTTGCCTGCATTTTCTAAGAGATTAGAGGGAGGGGAAGGGTGGATACTTATCACCCACCACCTGGAGAGGCTAAATGCACAAAAAATATAAAGTTTAGATGTCCACTTGTAAGGCTTGATTCCCTGCCAAAGCGGAGCTTGAGCTCAGTTACTCAAAGTCATGACAAAGTTGACTAGTCACCCGCTACAATATGAGCTAGAAATGGAAAGAACACCTGCAAGATAAGACCCAGGAGGTAACAAGGAGGAAGTCATCCTTGAAAGGGAGGTAACAGAAAGAGAACTAACGTTTTCCAATAACGTAGCCACAAAGCCACGTATGAGAGTTCATACCTCAGTTTAGCAAGCAAGAAGCTACTTACAAATAAACCAAGAGAGGGAAGCACACCACAATCAAGACAGTTGATTGTGGTTCTCCTCAGACTGATGGTTTCTTGTGTGGATTTCATTAGGATTTCTGATCATGGAAAACCAGCAGTAATGAATTCTTGCTGACCTGCTTATTTCCACATGCTGTCACGTTTCATTACTATTTCCTCCTTCACTAACAGTTGAGGTAAAGCATAAACTACAAGTCCAAGATACCATGGAGTTTACTAATCTCTAAGAAATTTTATGTATTGGTATCCACGCAGCAGTTTCTCGTCTTCTACCTAATATTTTCCATTGATTCATTTATTGTGTAGACAACTCACCAGTATGTGCTCAGAACAGTTTCTAGATAGACTGTTTGAGATTGTGATAATGGAGAAATATAGTCAGCTGGTTTATCAGTACAATGTTATTCATTACTTGCAAATAACAAAAACATCATTCAGACTGTAGGCTCACCACATCTGTATTTGTTAGCAGATCTCTACCTCTCAGGTTCCTTGTTAAACAAAGAAATACGGGTCCAAGCTGAACTCCCTAGTCTTATATAAGTAACTTCTGAAAATTAGAATTGAGGTACCAGGTTGAAGCACCCATTAACCAAGCTTAGTGTGCTATGAAGATGAAGTGCAATTGAGAAAGAAATGATCGATGATGAGAATAGCCTTTCCTTACTAGATTGTTTGGCAATACAGAAGCAGAGCTGAAGTAAATATAACAGCAAACACAGGAACATCTTGATCAAAAACCAGAGAAAAGAGCAGCTTCGTGTCAACACTGGATAAGCAGATGATACACGCTGGCTGCTCTGCAATTTCTGTAGAAGCTCTTCTTCAGAGAAAATAGTGCCACCCAAAAATAAATAAATAAATGCTAAGGATGCAGAAGTAGGTCTGTAGCAAGTCCCCCTGAACCTTTCGGAGCAGGGCTCACATTTGAATTAATCTCCATAAAACTGGTATTGCTGATGGTATTACTATTTATATTTCCTCAGTGCTTAGAAGTCTGACTAGAGCCTCATTTTGGCAGGCATCAGTTAATCTTGCTTGTATCAAAAAATTACCATCTCTGACATTTTTCCTGAAGGATGCAACATCTGGAGACAATTTCAATGTGAAAGTTTCTCTGTTCCACAGAAAGAACAGCCAAAATGGTAGCACTTAATGGCAGGCAATGGAAAAAATCCTTTGCAAAATGCATGTTATAGTCCCCACCTTTTCCTCAGTCTGAAAGTGAATACCTGAAATAGAGTATTTCTGTGATTATGGCCACTTGAACTGCAAGAACCTCCACCATCTGATCATTATATTAAAATTCCTTGTTTAAAAAAAATAACGTATGTCTATGTCTATTATGCTCTGTAAAAGAGGCTGAGTAAAACCAATTCTGTAACATTTCTTACCTTCTCTTTCAGCCTACTTTACTTTCTTTATATTTACCCCCTTTTCTTGTTTCACACATAATTGTCATATATGGCTCCTAAATCAGTGCAGAATAGTGTCTGATAACGTTGGATTCTACATCTGACTGACATTAACACTGGGTAGACTTTGGGGAAAGGGTGCTTCAGTGTTACGCTACGTTTTATTTACATTTCTAAGAGAAGTGAGAAACAAAAAAAAAAACCCTAGTTTGAGCTTGTCTGCACAGCCTTTGCAATGGGTTCAACTTTGAAGGTGGATGAGTGTCCTGGGTCGATTTCAAGACAGCAAAGTCCCCTTCCCTTTGTCTTCACAAACTGTGTCCTAGTGGGCTGAACAACATGGTGATTTTTGCCACTTTTCGCATTTCTAGACAAACCCTTTCTTCAATCAAAGATGATGAAGTGAAATGAAATTATGAAAGGCAGAAAACATAGAGCCCGAAGTGTGACCTAGGAATCTTAATTTTCCTCAATCATTGCTGTAACGGAATGCAAGTCTGCAGCAGCAGGGGTGAAATTATAGTACAAATTACCATGCTATGCCAGATAAATTATTCTCTGCAGCATGGTTATTAAGTGATAGATAAATAACTAACATTGTAAGGCTGATTGACAAAATATAAGTGACCTGGAGCTAAGCAGGGCACCATGGAAATAACATTGCAGCGCCACTAATATTTTAACACTGAAATGAGATTTTCCAAAGCAGAAAAATCTTAAAATAGCACAAGACTAAGCCAGCTACAAGTTAAACAGGTACTAAAAGCTCTTCAGCTGAGAACCACTAGCTTTGTGACATCTTACGTAAACATTTCTTAAGTGCAAAATTAAGTACTGGTGCATGTTCTCTGCCTGTGGAGGACACAAAACTAAGCTTTAGACTCCTGCTACGAGAGTATGATTGGATTTTTCCCTTCAAATAGATGTTAGTAGATGGCTGTCTTCTTTAACAACAGCTTCAAAGAGAATGTGGGAGTGGGCTCAGAGGTTATTCAGTGACACGGTGTCTTCTAGGTTTAGAAGCAGAGCTAATAAAGAGAGAAATGATTCAGACTATTGTCAAAGTGAACCCAAGAAATCACCGACCACATGGATTCTCTGGAGAATTATCTCCATTATTTCTACAGCTGGGACCTGCTACAGTAGGAACATTTCTGTGCAAAAGGCTGTTGTACTAGAACAACTTGTGTCTTGCTATTTGTGATTTCTCAAATTTACTGAATGCTTTCTATCAGAACTTGTAATGCGTTTATGCAAAAAATGATGCTTGCCTTGAATGAAAACAGTTCTGCCCAGGCCATCCCTAGGAAAGAAGAAAATTCCTATACAACCAAACATAAGGGCATCACTCTCAGGGTAGGATTTTTGACAAATAAAGTAAGCTTATAATAAAGCAAGAGAAGAACACCAGCATTTTAGGAACTGAGTATCCATCTGACACTGGGCAAAAAAGCTGACTGGGAAAGAGACAGCATATGGCATGTTCCAGAGGGAAAGTCATGACTGAGCACAATCATGAAAGTGTATTATTGCACCAGAAAAAAACAAGTCATGAAATAAAAGTGGTAAAAAGCACGCATGTTCTTAACCCAGATTTTTATATGTTTCTTCTGACTGGAAAAATATGTTCTGAAAGCTTTGTGTTAGGTCCTTCATCTATAATGTGCTGTAGAAGCAGCAAGCTGTTTATCAAAGTCCCTACAAAGCTGGAGAATTGAATGTACAAATGGAATACAGAAGCTGGAAAGTGAATTACTGTGGAGACAAGAGAGAAACAACCCAGCTTGCAGGCCAGAGGCAGCTGAACAGACGACTCTGGCCTCATAAAGGTATGCCGCACATAGGATCTGATATTCAGGTACGTGCTCCTAACGGCATTCTGGCCCCAGGCTGGATGAGGAAGCGTGTATAGTGTACCGCTATAATAGATGAGGAAAAGACCCAATATTTTGATACTGCTCTTTATTTCAGTGAAACGCCTACTGTCTGAGGATCTCAAAATATTTCATAAAACAGTACTGACATGATGCTTAGAATGACACAGAGACATCTTTTGCCTCTGTGTGTGTCACTATCCTCATCAGACAGAGTATATCATAGGTAGAGGGAAGCTACAAAAGGCTAAATAATAATTGCAAAAGTCATGTGGATATTTAAAATCAAATTAAGTCTGTCTAATTAAGTATCCATGTAATTTAATACATAACTCCAGCAGAAATAAGGGATTCCTGCTATAGATTAATAGAGAGCATCTCACTAGAGGAGGCTGCTATGTGATGCCCCACACGCAGTAATGGCCTCTAATCTTTCACAAACGCAGAACAAACTGAAAAAGAAAGCAGAGGGAAAGGCAGAAAAAATACAGGCAGTTAAAGAGATCCACCCATGAAATAATATGAACGTTCTGGGCATAGACAAGTAACCAGAACAATCGATAGGGATCAGGCTGAAGGCCAGATTCAGATACATCAAGTAGGAAGCTGGCCTGTGGGTAGGAGAAGCCACAAAAAGGAGGCAGCATAGCTAGCTTACTATCTCCTTAACGCAGAACAAAATGCTGGCAGGTGACAGTAAACACAAAGAGATTGAAGAAGATGGCTCTCTGGAGAAAGGCCCTTGTCAGAACTTTTAGAACACAAGAAAAAGAAAGGCAGATTTTTGTTTTCTTGTTTTCAAGTCAATTTTGAAACTGATTGTAGCTCTGTAGGGAAGAGAATTGTTCCCTGGGGGAATTAGGGAAGTTGTAGAGTTCAAACAGAATGAAGAACAGGGGGGAAATCGATATTTTTTCTCTAGAGGATTGCTTTCAGTAGTTGGTGCTCTCTAGAATCAAGACAGAAATTAAAAACAAAAAACAAAACCAAAATCAACACACACACACAAAAAACAACCAAGAAACAAAAGCCTCCCACCTCTAAATTCTTAACTATTGCAAAAAAATTACCAATCATTTGGCAGTGAGACTTCCAGAGTTTTGGACTATCCTTGCTGTCTAGTACTTCATGACAAATCTGGGGAACACATAGGAATAGAAACTCCTTCAGGAGATGCTCCTTCTTTCCTTGCACCTTGCCTCATCATCCCTCAGTTTGCTTATTTGCTCTCTGAACACTTCCTATGCTCACAGAAAAAACACTGCAAGGTCATGTAATCAGCTGGTATGCTACTATGTGCATATTTGATCCAGCATAACAGGGCTGATTTAAGGCTGGATGGCATTTCCTGACCTTTAGAACAGAAGATGCTTTTATCCTAACCAGTGAGACCCCGATATAAATAATCCAGATATTAAAACCTGACCATTTAATACTTTCCCTTTAGACCTATTTCAGTCGCTACATTTTCTTGCAGCAGCCATCCAGGTGGTATTCTCCTACTCTCTGCATAGCACTGCAGAGTACAGAGCTTATAGCTCTGCCCTTAATTGGTAGTGGCATATTGAGAAACACTGACGGTTCTGTAAAGTCTTGCATGCATAAGAAGATCACTGTTGTCTTTAATGTTCAGGTCTCCTCAAACAGCAGGCATTTGCCTTTCATTCTCCCCCTTCTCCCTTCTTCATATCCCTCTCCCCAAATAAAATCTTCACAGGAAAAAAAGAATATCAGCTGGGAGCAGGTGGTTTTAAGCAAAGCAAATTATGTTTTCTGCTCACTGGACTATCTCCTGTCCTGCAGTATGGGAGAAATCCCAGAACATCCATGCCAGAACCAGGGAGCTTCCATCAACCAGGGATGTTTCTGAAGGAGAGCGAGTTGCTAAGAGTACCAAGATGAAAACTTAGTGGGCTAACTTGAATTTAATGGGATATATTGCACCCTAGATTGTTGCCATGTTGGTTTAGTGCTGTTCTGGGCAGACAGCTCCAAAATCTCACTGAAGCGGCTTCTGCCATGACAATGTTTCATAGTTGCTTTCTTTTGACACCAAAGGAGGAAAAGAAAAAGGAATAAGAAAATGACATTTATCCTCAAGCTCCCCTCAACTTGTTTTACAACAAACCTTCAGTGTACACAATCCTCCAGACCAATTTCTACAGCCACTTATTGAAAGGAACTGTAAGCAGACTGACAGAGACAGAATTGCCTTAATGGAAATACTCATTCTGAAATCCTTACTGATCCATATGCATCTTCAGTGATCTATGCATCCTTAGTGATACGCAGGCTTTGTCTGAGTTGCCACACAGACTCACTACACCCAGTGTATCCCATTTGTACAGTACAGGACATTACCACACTGAACAGAATCTATATGCTGCTGTTGAGTCTCTTGGGAAAGCCGCCAAGATTTGGGAAAGGACCAAACCCCCTTGCTTTCCCCTGCGGCATCAGTTCTCAGTTACAGCCATGGCCAGGAGGAGAGCTGCATGCTGGACCTTTTTGTACCATTCCCACAGCATGTTCCCTGCAGACCTGTCCTTGGGATGGCCTGGAACTGCAGCCAGAGCTGTCCTGTTGGTGGTGTCATGAGGGACTATAACAGCGAGGAGGAGAGGGAAGGAAAAAAATTGGGGTGGCCATTTACTGCAGGGCAGGGAAGTTACCCTCCATGACTGCAGGATGTGCATGCTGACTCAGTTGCTGTTTAAGAGAATGTCTCGTGACGTTGGGGAGAGCAGAAGTACTACTTTCTCAGAAAGCTGCAGTGATTCAGAACGGCAGTAGAGAGCTGAGACATTGTCCTCAATGGCAGCATTAGGACTGGGCCACAGCAAGAGCTCTAGGGGGAAAACTGAGTTAGCCAAAGTTCATCCTGGAAGTACATGTGGCAAACCAGCAGCTGGGACACATTTGGGAAGTTTATGGTTCATTTTCACTCAAAAGAGGTAAAATCTGTCACATGTCTAAAGGACCACAGGAAGTCTGTAGTTATGAAAAAAGCTGAACCCACAGCAGCCTTCTCCAAAACACTTGGTATATGGAGTTTTCCACCTGAACTCCTCAAAAGGGTTTACAAATGTTGTTTCTCACAGCCCATCCGCCAATTCTGTAATAATGCTATCTAGCCGAGCATGCATTTCCCATGCAACTTCAGCTCTCCTACTTGCTTGTCAGAAAAGCTCTGTGTGCTGGTGCTTGCTGATGCTTGCAACAGAATTTCATCATCCTTACTTGAGTCTCACAAAAGGGTGGAGGCTAAGCAACCTTTCCTTTACTGGCAGGTGCTGGGAATTGCCTCTGGGGGTGAATGTAAGCGTTGCAGAAATAAGTTCTCAAAGCTCAGGCTTTTGCTCTCATCTCTTCTCCCAAGGCTCTACCCAGCACCAGTCCAATTCCTCCCTAAATACCTAAATAAGTTTTCCACATTCTCTGAACGTTTCAGAACCAGGATGATCTGAACCCAAATATTTTTTCTGTGTATATCATAAACCTGGGCAACATTTAAGCTAATTATTTGAACATGATTACGAGATTTGCTCTAGATCAATGTTTTAAAGAGGTGATGAATTTAGAGGTTATTTCCAGTGGAGGGCTTTTCTTGTATTACCAAATACTTCTTAAAACATCTCCTTCCAAACAAAAACATTGAGGGAAGCACAGATAATTCTATAAACTTGTGCTGTTTACTGTCTATTGCCCTGCAGTTCAAAACTAGTCCTGACACTACCAATTTATGAGGGTGGATTCTGTGGCCAAAGGCACAGAGACCTGGAGGATTCGAGACAAACCCATGTCCAGGTCCCAACCTAGAAATGGGCCAGCTCCAAGCCCTACGGAAACAGGCACACTTTGTGCCATCCAATTGACTGCACCACAACTCGGGGGCTTGACATCTGCGTTCAGGCTTCTCTCCCCCAAATCCATTTGCTTTAGAAGGTGGGATGTTGGGGAGGAGGGAGAGGAGCCGTAAGAAACAAATGACTAACTGCAAGAGGCAGCAATTGGACTCAGCATGTTCTGCTAATACACACCTGATAGAAAGCATTTTTTTCTCCTCACTGCAAGCAACCAGTTTTATTAACATTGAACGATAATGTGGAATGACTGTGGGGGGAAAAATGTTTAAAATAATAAAAAGAAACCCTGCAGGTGAGCAAGATTGATTTTAATAAAAGCAACAGAAGAAATATGTCTCTGGGACATTTTCTCCCCCCTCCGCCTCTTTGGAGGGTAAGAAGTGTGGAGTCTGGTGTTGTCAGTCTTACCAGCAGGAGGCCAGTGACAGGTTGAGCAGTGTGGCTGACAGGACTGAAGTCAAATCTCCAAGAGAAGTAGCACAGTGCAGGATGGCCAATATTACAGATTATGTGGGGGAGAAGGGATGCACCGGGGTTATTCAGCGATCATTACACACCACAAAAATAAACCCTGAAACAACAACAACCCACAAACAAATCAGAATGACAGCTCTGCAAAAAAAAAAAAGCAAGAACTGAACTCTATCAGCTTCAAATCATACTGAATTACAAAGAAAAACATCAGTAGCAACAGACATGCATTATATCTCACAGTCCTTGAAGGGGGCAGACAGGGTTGCAAAGGGCTCATATTCTTGTAAAAATACAAGTCTTAGTGCCTTAAGATTACACCCAGGCTGAAAGCGATGGATGCAGTCCAACACGATACCTTCACGGTATTGCATTCTGCAGTGACCACGTAGTTCCCGCCTAGTGTTTAACTGTCCCAGACTTATCAGGTAATGGCAGTGTCACTCCCACAGTAATTACTCACTCAAGTAACAGCTACATGGATGTGTAGCACATTACACTTTCACAGTATTTGACGTTTTTGTTGGTATGGTGAAAAATCAACATTTGTGCTTAAAACTTTGAAGTTGTTTCTCCACAAGATGTTGTGCTAAGCTTTTTTTTTTTTCCTGCTTGTCTTCAGAAGCCATCTCCTCATGCCACTTGCTCTTCAGGATGGCAGTGAACTGCCTGCTGAGCTATGAATTCCTATTATTCAGAGGAATTCTTGTTGTAGTTTTTATCAGTGTTCTGCAGCAGCTCATCTTATCTAACACACTTCTTGTTGGGAAAAGAGAACTTGAAGGCTTTCCCAGCTTTGCGTCTTGCAGGTTTGTCTACCTTCTTAGGCTTTAATGGTCTTTTGGACTATTGTCCATTGTCTGCACCAACTAGGTGCTTTATCGCAATCCCTGTCACACAAGAGCAAATCTGGGAAGCTCCTGTCCTCACAAGAGAGTAACTGGGAAAAGGATTCCTTGATATTGCATCCTGTGAACATCCTCTTTCTGAGAAATACACATGAAGTGTCAGCATGGATCTCCCATTCTGGAGAACATCATATCTAATGAGTCTAGTAGGCTGGCCATTGGGATAGTGGGAACCCAGGGGCAGAGCTGGGTGAAAAGTGCTCAGTGTCAGTTTATGCACTTAAAAAAACCCAACAAACAAAAGGATGAAAAGATGAAAAGACAAAAAGACAAAGAGAGAGACAGAGAGACCAAGAAGAAGCGACAGCAGATTTGGGGCAGAATAGGGAGATAAGTCCTATTTGCAAATGTTGATCACATTTGGTGATTAGCCTCAGCCAAGAAAAATGAAGGAGGTTTTTTTTGGTAAGATTTCAAAACAAATCTGGATCTCTGTTCTGAAATATGATTTTTCTTTGGAAAATAGAGCTAAATAAAAAAGACAATGAGAAAGGCATGGCCTCAAATAGCAAATGGGAACACTTGGTGTCAGCCTGAATGCAATGTTTCAGTTCAATATGTCCTCCCTCTGCTTCCTTCTTCCCCCCTTTACTTTAGATGTCATAGATACAATGTTCTGTTTTACTTTAAGACACATTTCTCCTGTTTAATTGTCTAAATAAATAAATGAGCTGTTAGTCACAAAGCTCTGCTTAGGGGAGCTAGAGCCAGGTCTGACAGAATTGTTTCAAATGTACACCAAAGACCACGGCTGAGTGCACTTTCAGGTAATCCAGGGGTGAATTTCCTGGGGAAAAGGGGGGGAGAAGAGAGGAAGAGGAAGCGGGGAAAGCGGTTGCATTTCCTGTCCTTGACGTGCATGGGTGGCTGCCCAAGGCGGGTAATCCACTGCCCCGTGGTAGAGTGTATTCACAGAGACTTCGTGAATTCTCATGTGATGCACCTGTGAGATGCCAATAACATTGGCTGTCTGGTGAGAGCAGCTTTCACACCGCTAGTTTATGGCTTTCTCTCTCAGCAGTAACTTAGAATTTATCAGAACAGGCTGTTCTACATATATGGCTGACATTGCAATTTATTGTATCCCACACATTATACCCAAGCATATGTCCCTATGTGAAATGCTGTTTTACTCATTCAGCATTCACGCGTGGATGATTTCTTGTGCCTAAAGCATTTAATCTAATGGGCACTTTTAGTATACACAACTACAGGCACTAAGATTAAGGATTTAAAATACTAGACCAATATATTATATAAATGAAAATTTCTTTGGCACCTACAGATATAATATAGTATTTAGGCTTTCTGACCTTGAGTACAATTTCCATATACTCATAAAAAATTGATAGCGCTTCTCATTATCTATTCCCCTCACCTCAGCCCACCCGCCCTCCTCTCCCACATCACAGCCGCCACCTCTGATTCCCCAGTCCTGTACATCAGCCTTATGGTCACCTCCAGAGGTCTCTGGGGGCAAGTCTTTCAGGCTCTGCAAGGAGGCTGCTGTGCTCTGTAATCCTCAGGAGCCTATCAGGGAGCACACCTCTTCACTCTCTGTCAAGAAATCCACACGAGCTTATTCCCAAACATGAGATGCAAAGAAAGCTTTCCACAGCTACATGTGTCTTTAAGTCGTTTGCAGCACAGCACTAGGTTTCTCAGAAACCTGCTTCTCTGAGAAATCCATCAAGCAACAGCTCAGGTTCTAGCCATCCCGATGTTCAGGCATCAGCACAATAGTTCATTCCTAGTATTTTGGGGGGTTTATTATTCCTGTTTTAAAAAGCCTTATCCATTCCATGATTGAATTAATAAGAGAAAAAGCTTTAATGGGGAATAATGTGTATCTAATTATTAATGTACTATAGAACTTAGCTTTTATATTGCAATTTATATTGCAATTACCTTCTTTGTGATATAAAGCAGAACAATACAGAGGAAGAACTTCTTTATTAATGCCTAATAGCATGGTAATTTAAAATATTCAAGTTTCTTTAATAAGGTGCTGTATGAAATGTTACCTAATTTGACAAGATTAATTATACAATTAATTTGAGACTGTTCTCAATTAAATTAGTAAAAATTCTTAAGAATACAGGAACCTAACATGAAGTGAGATACCTATTAAACAGGATATTAATTAGACAGAGATGAAATAATGCATGCTTTGTTAATATAAAGGGCATTGAGGAGTTGGTAAAGATGTATTATTTCATTACTTTAATAAAATAAAGGTAGTCCGGGCACAAAACAATTTCAGAGAATCCTTCAGAAGACTGTATAATAGAAGTCCATGTTAGTTCTGCTGCAAGGACTGAGGGGCCGGATTCTCACTTCAGGCCAGATTTATTCCAAGTCGTTTGATCCTGTACAACTATTCCAGTGTTATTGCAGGGTAAATTCATGTACAGTCCCAATGGGGCAGTGGGAGCAGGATGTGGAGGTCAGTCTTGGATTAGAAAATACGTTCCAACTACATTTGTATAAAAAGACAGGGAAAATTATGTTCCATGATGTTGTAAGTGCATAAAATAAGACAGGGTAGTGTTCAGGATACTGGTAGGAGGGAACAAGGCAAATGGTAGGATCGCAACCATGGACTTCAGAGGAGAAGACTTTGACAAAACTCCAACAAAGGAAGTATACGAGAGATGGAAAATGGAGGTCAAGCAGCCTAGGAGGGATATAGACACTGTCTGAACGTGCAGGGATAAGCTTAGGAAATGCAAAGCACACTTGGAGCTGAATCTGACAAAGGACATAAAGGGCAAAAAGAAGAGCTGCTACAGGTACAACGGCTGCAAAAGGAAGACTAAAGAAAACACAGGTCTGCTGCCAAATGGAAATGGGGATCTTTGCAAAAAGCCATGGAGAAGACCAAGGTCACCATGACTTCTGCACCTCTATTTTTACTGGCAAGACCAGCCTTCAGGCACCAGAGACCTGGAGAAAAGTCTGGAGCAAGGACAACTTAGTTTTTGTGAAGGAGGCAGGGCATACACAAGTCTCTGGAACCTGATGGGAGGCACCCACAAGCAATGAGGAAGTTGGCCAGTGTCATTGTGAGGCCAGTCTCTATTATCTTTGAAAGATCATGGTGATCAGGGGAGGTTTCCATCCTAAGTTAAAGGCAACGGTGGGTGCTAAATTTTCCAAAGGATGGACCACTTTTCTTCCCTCTGTTCTGAGATGGCACATACGGTATATCTCAGACATCGTGTTTCAAGAATTCTTGCTGAGACAGAGATCCTGTGTGGTCATCTGTTTCCATGGCACACATGTATGAGCCTGGTTTATCATATGATGTAGAAAGCAAAAATCTTATGCTAGCTGTGGCTTCTTCCCAATTCCTCATATCAGTTTTGACACTAAGTTCTTCTTATCACAGGAATATTTGGGGTAAAATATTCTCCTCGTATGGATTGGTCTTTTCAACTCAGACAGTGAAAAGTTCCCCACAAAGATGGACTGGCTCATTTTCCCTTGTGAAGCAAATCTTTTTAACTCCATAAGCACCTGTGAATTTTCAAAAGGAATCTGTTCTGAGTCATCTGAATAGAAAGTTAGATAAATAGGTCCCCTCACAGCCTCACAGAATCACAGAATAGTCAGGGTTGGAAGGGACTTCTGGAGATCATCTAGTCCACCCCCCCCACCAGAGCAGGGTCACTTACAACAGGTTGCACAGGACAGCGTCCAGGCGGGTTTTGAATGTCTCCAAAGTGGGAGACTCCACAACCTCTCTGGGCAGCCTGTTCCAGTGCTCCACTACCCTCAAAGTAAAGAAGTTCCTCCTCATGTTAAGATGGAACTTCCTGTGTTCAAGCTTCCTATGTTCAAGCTTGTATTAATCACAACAAAGCCCCTGTGAGACAGAGAAGCTCTGTTAAACACTTATTTCTTTCAGGGAAACTGACTTCATATGACCTGCCTGCGATCAGAGAAGAAATCTACAACTTTACTTGAAGTCAGCGCTGCTGAGTGTTAGGCTATCACCAATCACTAGAGAGTTTTTCCTCTACTGTCCACCAGTTCATGTTTCCACCATGTCCAGCTTTTAAAAACAATAAAGTTTCTGGAAAAATAATTTTAGACCACTCTATAGTACGAATATAGTCAAAATTTGTACCCATCAAGAGTGAGATTTCTCTCAGCTAGCTTCAGACTTCCCCAATATGGACATCAACATCCAAGCTAGTCACCCTGTGATCCCTTTGTAGCTGAAGGAGAAAAGCAGACTCTGCTAGATGTGAATAACCTGATGTAGTTTAGATACCGGTTTTAGGAGGTCACATTTCATATTCTGGAAGCGTCTACATCTGTGTAGAAAGGGAGCCTAACATGACTAGCTCAGATGAATTTCAGCCCAAGGATCTCAGATAAAATTTGTTAATTCATCTCATCTGGGAAATAGAATACATGATATCACCGATATGACCAATGAGAACGAAAGCTCCAATTGCAAATGTCAAATATTTGGAAGTTATCCACAGAGTGAGCTGTAGTGAGATATTCTTCAAATAAACTGCAAGAGCAAATAAAATCAAAACAGGCATTCCAAGAACAGCAAAAATCTCAATTATTAGATAGCTTCTTCCTGTGAACCCCTACCTTCTCTGTTTCAAACCCCATCAGACAACATGAGTTTAGGTATTTGAATCCAACCAAAACAGTATTAGCTTGTACTAATACTATTATTAGTACGTTATGTATATTAGTACATATTATTGTCATAGATTCTTCTCTGCTATGACATTTTAGTCATCATTGCTTTGAAGATAATTTAAGAAATTGCCGTATACATGCTGAACTTCTTAACTGTATGAGTTAGACTTAGACTGTACTATACAATTAGACACATTTAAGGACATTTGAAATTCACAGGGCTCCAAGTTTACCTCAAATTTCTCATTTGAGCAACATGAGTTTAAAGTGTCTTCTCTGAAGTATGTTTTTAATTAGCAGAAACATGCAAAGTTTTGTGATCTTAGAATGAAACATAACCAGTCTCTGCTCACTCATCCAGACTGAGCCCTTATGACACATAAGATGCATACAAACCATCACATTCCAGTCTTAAAAGCAATGCGAATTTATTTTTGAAAATATGAATTGTTCTGTTTCTTAGCAAAGCAGTTTTGCTGCTACATGATTGGCTGTGGTGGTTTGATAGAGAGTCCATCATCACAGCTTCGGCCTTTCTAACATGACACCTAGCAAATACAGTGAAAATATGGGGAAGACAGCCATTTCTTTGCATAGCCTGCCAGCAATTCCCATTCTTATTAGTGTCTGCCGAGTTCCCAGATATAAATGTCAGCTGAGCACGGTGCTCCTAAGAAGTGTCTTCAAAACCGTAAAAGGTATTCTGCAAAGCTCTATCTCTTTGATCTGACTGCAAGCAACCTTGAGTAGACGATTGAAGAGGGCATGGCTAGAGGCAAGCATTCAAACCAATTGTTCTGCTGTGTCAGAACAAGGGCAGAAGGGATGACACATTTGAAGGGTCCATTTTGAAACTGAATATCTCAACATTTCAACAACAGAGGGTAAGAATCCAAGTTTTTCTAGCTTCCTAAAGCAGTAATACCTATCTATGCCACTCCAAAAGAAAGCCACAAAAGTATAGGCAAAAAAAGGATGCATTTATTACACTCCACAACTTTGCAGGGAGTTGTGTTCCTTCATCATCTTTATCCCGTTCTGTAGGCCAAAGACTTTGCATGAAAACATATCAGTTTGTTGTATTTTGACTTGAAATGCCAAATCTGCAGCTGTCACAAATCTGCTACATGCCAATGACAGTCACAGGCTCTGCTTACTCTGCTTTTGCGTTAAATGTGTGAAACATTTAACTAGGCTAGAGGGTGTGGGGCAAAGAAGAAAGCTGGTGTGCCCAGACCCACACCAGCAGAACAAGAGAACAACCAGAAGTTTGTTTCAATGTTGTCACTCAGAGGCAAGGGCAATTCTAAACTAAATGAGAGCTTGCCAGCCATAACTGAGCCATGGGAATGGGGAATGCGCTTCAAAAGAGCCCATTTAAATGGCACAGCATATCAGTGTCTTTCAGTTGTCATGCAGTACCATTCCCTCTCCATGCAAGCCCTGCTTATTCACCTTCCTCCAGTTCAGTAAAGACCAGGTGGCCGCAGGTCCACCCCAGAAGCTGTGATCTACTCCTTCCTACATTTCTACAAGTTATCTCTAACCTTAAATTTGGCTCAAACAGCTGTCACTTCAGAGAAATGTGTGAAAGGAACCAGACTATATCAGACTATAGTCTACAGAGTATAGCAAGCACCACTGCAGAACTCATCTTCCTACTCTGACATGTGTAGTTAATGAAGTGCAGGCCAAAACCTTGCAGTAAGTTGCTTTATAAATATCCTGTACTACTTATTTCAAAACAGAGATTTTGCTTGCAGGGAAAACTTCCGCTTGGGAATGAGTTGTCAGTCAGCCTAGCAACATGCCCCTCAAACTGAAGCACGTGCTGGTCTCCAAAGGCAGCACTTTGGGACTGTCTGTCAAAACAGCAGCATCCCATTCAAGAGACAAAGTGTTAAAGTCATCTCATGGCTTTTATTGAGTTACATTCAAGCTAGGACTTTTCTTTTAATGAAGCTTGCTGATCAGGGTTATCAAGTCAGGTAGTCAATAGCATTGAGCCCGTTTATCAGCTCTTCTTGGTAATTATAAATTATTCGCCGTTAGACAGTATGCTAATTTTTAAACTCCTACAAAGAATTTAATCAATTGAGTGCATTTTATTATTTTCGAGTCTAAACATCATGGACTCATCATATAAAGCATCCAATAACACTAAATTATTCTAGATAGTTAAACTGATGTTAAACCAATCAGAAATTTTATTTGAATTTATTAGTCTTCCCGCACTATTTAGCCAGCACAACAAGAACAACAGAATCAAAATACAACCAAGAGGTGAAATGGTGAAGTGCAAACTGAGTAAGAAATGAAGCTCTGAAGTTACTGTATAGAAAAATGAAAGAAAATATGTGATTAACTTTCAGGAGGGAGACAGCAGGAAAGGTGCAACAGGCAGATCTGTGCTAGGCATTCTCCTTTGGGTCACTTTATTGCTAATTTGAACCTGCACAGGCATGTTCACCCCAAAGAACACTTCTGTATCTAAGGCTGGCTTCACACGTAAAGACCCTTCTTGGTTTTGTGTTGCAGGTTTAGGAACAGATCCAACAAAGGTACCTAATACATGTAGGCATTTGAATTCAGAGGTCTGATCCCGAAAATGCTAACTTTCACCTAACTCTTGCCCTCTCCTCTCCTCTCCTCTCCTCTCCTCTCCTCTCCTCTCCTCNCTTGGGTTAGTATAGGAATTATACCTTGAAAGAATTAGATTTTTATTATATTTTTATTTATATATACTCTCTCCTCTCCTCTCCTCTCCTCTCCTCTCCTCTCCTCTCTCCCTATACCCTGCAAATGATCTAACAAGACTTTTCCCCACAGAATATCTGTTACAAAAATAATCATTAGTTCAGGTGGCTGCTTCCTAAGTATTTTCTTACAGACATACCCTTACCCCCCCACCTTCAAGTTACCTCTGCTTTGTATGGCTGGCACAAAGCTCCTCACTGGAGCCCCACATGCAAGCAGATGATAGGTGTTATTGTGAACCACAACCAAAAGCGTTTTCCACAACCTTGGCTTTCCAGGGAAACCCTGGCAGCACGATAAAAAAGCATCATGTTGAATTCCTTCTGGAGTCCTTATTATCCTCCTGCCAAAAGCCTGCTCAGTCTTTAAAAAGAAAAAAGAAACACAAAACAAAACTCCACAGGTCCAAAGAAAGGATATGATGTGTTTAAATAGTGTGTAATAGCAGTGTGCAATACTTCACCTTTCCCTTTCCACCTGCATTAACACAGCATCTGAAGCAGGAAGCATTTTGGCGTAAGTAGATACGGCGTTAAAAAAAGAATTCCCACACAGGAAAAGACTCATTCTGGGCGACCAGAGCCGGCTGCCCCTCTGGGAAAGCATGCCCTTTAATTTAAGCTGAGGCTACTTTTAGCTGCTGTATGTGTAATTTAAGACTGCATTTGCTTTTAAGTGAGTTGCAACATGTTCTTTTAACTGGGTAATGGATCAGGCTACGGACTCCTCCACCGCTGAGATGTGGCTCTAAATAAAACTGAAAGAACTGCCCTATGGGGTCAGACCAGAGGTTCGTTTAACTTAATATCCTGTCTCCAACACCTGCCAGTAACTGCTGCCCAGTGAAAGAACATAAAAGCCACAGCAGAAAGGAGTGAATGATTGTCTCCTCTGCGGATTGTCCCAGCTCCTGGCAATCAGCAGCTTAAAAGCACTGCTGAAATTAACTAACAAAGTCGACTCTGACACAGATTTCAGATCCAGAGACCTTTTCCAAAGTTCTTCCCACCTATAACATTTGTCAAGTAGCAAACTAACTCCTCTGTCCTCATCGCTGACTTGAGAGAAGGTGAAGTGAAAGTAAAATGGCGCTGATAATCCCATCATCTGATGTTGAACAGAAGCTGTCCTGTATAGAAAGAGATGCAAAGTGGTAAAAGCAGGCCAGCTAAATCTAAATGTTTAGGTAATAGGGGAAAATACCCATAATTCACTAGAAATAGCTATATAATAGACAGCAAGTGCTTCTATTATTGCCTGTTATTTGAATCTCTATATTCTGTAGTTTTGTAGCAAAGAATCTTTCTCCAATCAATACATTCCACCATCTTATTTCTTGCTATTTTGAATGCATGCATGCATGCTTATACCTTAAGACCTTTACATTAATTCTATTTGGATATGGACTGAAGTTATTGAAGAACACTTTTTGCAGTACTGGCAAAGAAATAAACACAGATGGTCCCAGATTTGCTCAGCGATTCCTGTCTAAAGCTGTTTTGGTTTGATTTCTCTCCTAGCAAAGTTTAAACAGCACTGTAAGAATCAATCCTGCACACCCCTGTCACACCACTGGCTGAACAATCTTTGTTGGCCACAGCTCCTTAAGATGAGTTTCTACACTCTCTGCACTGACACGCATAATGCAGCCAGCCAAAGGCTCCCTATGCAGACACTAATGCACCATAGCATCATTGTTATTTTTATTTACTTACAGAATGCCAAGCTTGATACAATACTGAACAAAACGGACATGGTCCTGCCCCAAGGAGTTGCTGTGCTTTCAGATCTATCAAGTCTGGTGCCACAAAACAGCTTGAGCCTCTATAGCTCCCTTGAACTCTCTGTTTCTACTTCAGAAGGTGACAAGTTCATGCAGAAATGTTTGTGCCAATACAAGACAGTGTTACCCTACAGCTGCCTGTCACTGTCCTTTTACAGGAACAGGCTGGTTGAATGTTTCTTATAGAGTTCAGTGCAAAAGTCAGCTGTAAAACCCACCCTGGGAAGCTGGCCAGGCACAGGTAATGAAGGTAGGAGATAGGCCTGAGATTTTGTAGGTTATCAAGGGCTTTCCACACAAAGTGTGAAAAAACATTAACATTAACCTGGGAGAAGATGTGCACTACCTTCTCCAAAATCAACTTATTTTGAGTCTTAGACCACTGTAATTTTCAGCAAATGGATTCCACACAGGCTACAAGAAAAAAAAAAAAAACAAACACAAACCAAAAAACCAAACCAAAACACTTCAGAAGTTGACTTTTAGGAGAGAACTGGGGACTGTTTCTGGTTCTTAAGGAGTAACATAAATTAGAAGTAGGACCTAATGCTGGAGAAGGTGTCTCCCAGATGTCAGCTGGAAGAGGGACACGTCCCTATGTCCCCTCCACATGGTGGGTGCACACCAAGAAGTGGAGCTAGTGGTGGGGGCAGGACAAACTCTCTGAGCGTCCCAACTTCTCCCTCTCTGTCTGCCTTTGAAATGCAGAGGGACTCAGAAGTAATCTGCAGCACTGTTCTGGGAAAACGTGTGCTGTGGATGCCATGAAAGGGACGTGTGGGTCAAGGGCTGAGGGTGACGAAGATGAAGTTCTCTTTCTATCCCCCGTAATTCTGCACCTGCCAGAGGGGGATCTACCCGCAGATAGGACGCAGATGAAGGAGCAGGCAGGTTGCAAAATACATATCACAAAATGAATGCATTGCATAGCACATAAGCTTCACCACTTAGCGCATGAACAATTCTGCTTTCAAAGCAAGTAGTTAAACATATACAGAATGATAGCTCGTCTTTGGCTATATTTTGGCTATAGAAAATTAAAAGTAACACCAGGTTTTGGTGTTTAGAAAGCAAAAGTTAAGAGACAGACATTGGCTAAATATTGAAGTCTACATTTTTGTGAATAAAAGGCTGCTATACAGCTGTTCATAACTCCTCTTCTAACAATAAGTTTTATTTCTTAGGTGCACATTCAGTTGCCATGAATAAGAGTCCAGTTAAGGACCAGTTCTTTTGATGATATAAGTGAAGTCAGAGGAGTGAGTATGTCATAATTGGTTAGTAAGATTTCATGAAAATGTTGCAGAAGACCCTGAGGATGAGCATCCCTAGCTTTGCCGTCCATCTTTACAGGCTGGTGATGAATTTTCTGAAGCTGCAGGACATTATTTATGTGGGGCTATGCTGGATAGACATAGAGCTGCAATGAAGTTTTGGTTAACGCAGTAGGATGGGCAAAGCAGTTTTTCCTGATGGATATCAAATACCAGGTGAAATAGTATGGAGAATAATGACATTCCTACTAGTGATAACTCTGGAGATTTTTTGTTTTTCAAATAGTAAAGATAAAATCCTGTGGATTTGAAAGAAGGTATGACCTTATCACTCTCTTCTACCTGAAAGGAGGTTGTAGAGAGATGGGGACTGACCTCTTCTCCCTAGTGACAAGTGATAGGACGAGAGGAAATGGGTTCAAGTTAAGCCAGGCGAGGTTTAGGTTGGATATTAGGAAAAGTTTTTTCACTGAAAGGGTTATCCAGCATTGGAATAGGCTGCCCAGGGAGGTGGTGGATTCGCCATCCCTGGGGGTTTTTTAAAAAAGAATAGACGTGGTACTTGGGGATATGGTTTAGAAGTGGTTTTGTCAGGTTAGGTTAATGGTTGGACACGATGATCTTAAAGGTCTCTTCCAACCTTAACGATTCTATGATTCTATGTTTCTATGATTTTTGCCTATATTTTTTTTCTCAGAAGTCTTCTTAACAGCAGTGATACCTTGGACACCATCTCCTCACTTACACAGAATAATGTGAACACCACTCTGTTATGGCTCTGGCAATCTAACCTGCTGTGCATTGAGAAGGGAGACCCATTGCTGAAATTAAGAAAACAGAGCTTATGCTCCAGCACTGAGAAAAAAACATGCCACTCTGTGACATGACACCACCTTGTCCTTTGTACAATTACAGACACTTGTTCTGTCTGGTTTTAGCCCCCCTATAGTGGTTTGCACTACCAATAAAATATGCACACATCTGTTATGCTCACCACCTCCTCACACCACTGGGAGATGGATAGTCATTAATGTCCGTAATTTAAAGAGGGAGAAAAAACAATGAGTGCAGAACTTCAAATTGCATAACTCTTGGCTCTTCATCCCATGTTTATGCTAGTAAGCCATGACACTGCTTTTTACATACAATTGCAATTTTTCTTTTTTCTGGTTATTCATGATTTGAAGAACGCTGCTTTAGGCAGTCAATAGCAATTATACTTGGTGAAAAGAACATACAATACAAATTAGAGCAATATAGATTTTCCCCCCTGTTACTTTAATGTTTAGTTACCCTGTTAGATTTAAACTGAGTACATAATGTTTAATAAATTGCTTTCACTAAAACCCATTAACTGACACTTAGAAATAGCATTTTAATCCAAAGGAGTGCAGCAAAACATTACTACAATTAATAGGTACGTTGGAGTAGTGAAAAATCCACTCTAAAACAAAGTATATCCATGGTGGCAGGTTGTTTATATCTGATACTTAAAAGCATCTTGAAAACTGAGGCAAGATCCTTAGCCAGATCCAGTGAACACTGCGGAGTTCCTCCCACTTACATTCAGCGAGGGCTTGGCCCTGTGATTTAAACCCATATTTCATTGCCGTGGCAAAACTCACTGCCTTGCTGGTGGCTGGGCACAGGATGAGGAAGAGGTTTAGGGCAAAGGCTTTATGGAGCCATACGCCAGCTGACTGAGGGAGAAGCTGGGTCGTGGCTTGTGCTCACGATTACTCCTGCCCTTCCTCCTCCTCTTCGCTTCTGCACCTCTTCCCAGCAATGGCAGTATCTTGTTCCTGTGGCTTGTGTCTTCCCTCTCAGTTTGGGCAGCAGCAGGAGTGACAGTACCCCATGTCCTCTGCAGAGGCTGGACACTTGCACCAGGACTTTCTGATGCGGGTGAGTCCTAGCAAGAAAGCTCCTCTGAGAGGAACCTATTTGACTTGTTTCTTGATGGTAACTTCTCTCTGCCTGGTCATTGAATTTTATTTTTTTTTTTTTTACTTTTTTAAAGATGCAGTGAATCAAAATTCCTTTCTTGGTATGACTGTCATAAATCAACATTTCTCTAGTTTCACACTGGGCACAAGTATTCCTTTCGCCAATAGCTGCACATGGTGCTTTGTTTGCAGGGAGAGGGGAT
This sequence comes from Ibidorhyncha struthersii, assembly GCA_013398815.1. NCBI lineage: Eukaryota > Metazoa > Chordata > Aves > Charadriiformes > Charadriidae > Ibidorhyncha > Ibidorhyncha struthersii. The sequence goes on along the minus strand of VZSZ01009712.1, from coordinate 37,336 downwards.
AAAGGTTTCCAGCAAGCACAGCTAGAGCTCATGTGTTTGACCAGTAGTGTAGCTTTTTGTGATGTGTGCAGGACTAAATGTGCTTCTCTCCTTCATTCCTGTCCTGAATGTGTCCTCAGGTGTCAGCCCTACTGCTTATGTTGCCCTAAAGGACAAGATTCTGTCCCACCACACTTACCTCCCAGCACCCTCATCCTGCTTTGGCATCCCCAGTTCCCTCTGCTACCCAAAACAGTCTCTTAAACCAGAGATGGGCAACTCAGCAGCTGTGCAATACATTTGTCCTTCCCAGTTCCTGAGCTTTTGCCCAGTTTATCCAAAACACATTGCTTATTGGGCGAACCTCTGCAGCTCTAGTGGGTTTACTCTTATCTTGTAGTAACCCTAAAACGTTAACAGGAGCATAGCTTTCCTTGACCCATTTTTCCTTCTTCTTAGTTTCTTTGCTTTCTCTTCCTTTAGTTTAGTTGAATATACTTACTCCAGCATATAGTATTGAAATTTATTATGAAGTAACTCCTTATCCTTCCATACATCCCTCTTTGGCTATGACTGAGGAAATGTCTTTGTTTAAACATCAACATGAAGAGATTTTTGTAATCTGTCATTTCCATACTGAAAGTACATGCAGTGCCAGAGCCTGGAATTTGAGAAAACTTTTCTGCTGAGAGGATCTGCTAATATAATGTCTAAATATCGCTTGCCAAGAAATGTGGATAAGGACATTTTACATTTTTAAATAAAAACTCAATAGTCAGGTTTTATACCAGAAAATCTCATCTGTAATGCAAACTCAGTAGCTTAGCAGAAGCACATTCTATAGAACTTTTTATGGCATCAGTAAAGACACTATTTTTCAATGTAAAGATTGATCTATCATTCTGTTTCTCTTGAGGAATTTTTTTGATGAATGTGCTAGAAGTAGTAACAAAATATGATACCGTCTCATTGCAATCAGGTGGAGGAAGAAAGATAATACAGTGTATGTTTTATTAATGCACAAAAAGTTCTTGAATCCGTATCCTGTAAGTGGGGGTCAGCTGTGGAATGTTCATTCCTGGGATACTTTGTGAATCCCCAGAACGATGTGGGACACTTTAGTGGTACTTATCTCCTTATTGATGACTGACAGCCATTCTATGTGCGCATGTGCTTATATCAGCTTTCGCACTAATGAAAAAAGCCACCAAATCAGTAGGGATTTCTCCAATAGCTGTGATGACCAACTTCATGATTTTCTGATGAACAAATCTCTGTCCGTTGAGACTGAAAAGCTCAACAGTTAGGAACAGATCAGTATTGAGTTATAGCTGGCCACCATGATGTGGGCTGAAGGATTTTAGATTAGCTATCCTTGGGCAGTTTTTACGAACTGCTTTTAAAGGATCATGAAGATACTTACCCAGAACAATGGTTCTTGTACCCCCAGGAGGAGGTCCACCTCTACTAAAAGTTTATCCTTCCTCTAAAAATCAAGGCTCATGTCCTGAGTAATTTTACATTTGTACCATCAGCCATTTAATTTAAAGCATGGAACTTTATATAGCAACTAATCTCTGTGTGGCCTGGCAGAGTTGGTTGATTGTCACAGATAATTGGTTGATTTGGACAGTATTCAAGCTGGTGGCCTTCCGTATCCAAGATCATCTCTCTTCAGAATATACCGTGCACTATTTTAAAGGTAACATGGAAAGACCATCATCATTAGCAATTTTGCTGAAGAGCAATATTTAATAACTGACTAACAGGCCATTACTTGAATTGCCTACCTCTGTCATTTCAGCACAGCTAAAATAGGAATTTCCTCTCAGTCTTCCAGAACATAAGAGGTTTGTAATCAACTATTTGTGTAAATCTGGGGGCATGTAGGGGGTCATCAATTGTCTGCTTTCCAAATAAAGAAAATGTTTAATTAGTGTCAGTGAGCTTCTTGTACAAACAAAAGGTTCTCCCTGGCTACGTCTGCACTCGACAGAAGCCCTTTCAGTCCAGACAGACCTGTGCTGACGGGGAATGGCACATGCTTATCCAGCCTGCAGCAGGCAAGGCATACACAGGAGCTGTGGGAAAATAGTGTATTTGATGACTTGCCTTTATTTACGCTCATGCGTTTCTCCAGAACAGGTAACATAAAACTTGGTCTCTGTCCAAAAGAGCATTCAAATCATCTTTTTGTTCTGGTATTGAATGGTAGCTAACACAGCAGGGCCCAGTCCATAATTAGGGGTCCTGGTCACATTTGCACTCATCAGTAGCAACAACAGCAGCAACCCCATTATTCTTGCACTTACTCATTTGTAAATGTCTGGAAATACCTTCTGATCTTTATATGTTTTTCAGCACTTAGTGTAAAGTTGCAACTTTATCCAGTGTAGCAACTGCAAGGACTTACTTTTAGAGTAAGGGGACAAAAACTGCTGTGGCAACTTTTGGAGTGAAGAATGCAGTTTTATAGCATTGGAACACATCTTCAGACACTATAAATCCATAAACCTCCAATGAACTACTTTATATTGCACCAGATGAAAGTCCATCCTAGAGCCATTTAGGTAAATTTTACAGAGGTCTGCAAGAAAATTTTACTGAGGCCTCTAATTTTTATTGATATCAGCTGGGTAATTTTATTGAGATCTGTTAAAAGGGACGGTGAATCAGCGCCGTTTCTGCCAGGACCTTCACGTTATCTTCATAGCTGCAAACTGTAGGGTGCGTGACATATAACGGCTAAGGGACCAGCAGAGTGATCCAAATCATGTATTCCTTCAAAAATGCAGAAGATTCCACACATCTTGGAGTTTGGGAATGGCCAGGCAAAATCTGCTTCCAGACTGCAAGCCATCACTGAGGCCAGCAAACAGAGAGACAAGGAGGGAAAGCTTGCCAGCCCGAAGATCAGCAATTACTGTTTGCATTCCCTCCAAGGCTCCAACTGTTTAATATTTTGGGGGGGGTTAGTAGCAAAGGATCATTAATCCTCAACTCCTAATTAGTGCAGACATTAACATGCAGTAAGTACAACTTACTTGGTTTGGTAAGTGTGGTTGTCTGTGTGTTATTTTGGAATCATTCTCATAAGTTATGGACATAAGTATTTTGCGTGCCCCACCTTTGTTAGACATGTCCTGGATCTGAGTCAATAGTCCATCACTTAATGTTTTCCATGTGTACAGGTCATTGATTTCAAAGAACAGCAGTGACTCCATCTTGTGCCCTATACTTATAGTCTACACCAAAGTGACATTAAAAACACAGATTCAAAATGCTCAGCAGAACAGGTTTCTTAAGAAGGCAGTTTAATCACTGCAAATTTCTACAGACCCGAAGGCACTACCTGACATTCAGCCAAATTGCAGTTAACTATTAGGCCATTCTTCAGTTTTACTGAGCTCATTTCAAACTGAGTTAAACAAGGAGTGACTGACAACAATACTAACTCCCACAGCATCAGTACTACTGCTCTCGTGCTGCATTAGGAAGGGACTGGCACAGCTCCTGCTGGCATCGGTGCATCCACATGCAGCTTCTGCTACACAGACGTCTGACACAAAACTTCTCAAAAACATAGGCAAAGCCAATGGGACGAAAACCAGGCTGCTCCCAAAATGAGAGAGTGGTACAGGAGGGACTAGAAGGGCTGAGACTTGGAGAAAGAGCCTTTAAAAGCCATATCGGCTGTTCCTGCTACGAGGGGGTAAAGGTGATGCCCCCAGCTCCTGGGGTGCCAGCCCTGGTCACGGGCAGCCCCATGTTCTCAGGGACAGCAGGGGCCTGCCTGGCCCTCCCAGGTTCTGCTGTAGGAAATACAGGTCACATCACTGCCTGCAGCAGCTGCCTGTGGTGGGTAATGCCATACTGCAGAGCTCCAAGCTTGTCAGGGGCATGGAGTGGCTAGGGAGGAGAGCATCCGCACCCCACTCATATCCCCATGGGTGGGTGTTGAGGGGCAGCTGGGTGCAGAGCCCCATTCGTAAGGCTGGGCACTGTTTCTCCCACCATTCCTTGTGTCCAAACAAATAAGTTTCCCTCCAAATAAGCATCTTCTTGTCCTGGGGTAGACAAATTCATGTGCCTTCATCTCACCATCCCAACCACACTGAAGACTCCGAGAAAATATCCGAGAACTGGAAAATAAGCAAGAGAAAATTTCTGAAGAAGCAGGACTCTGGGCTTTACAGCTGTATCATCTCTTCCCCTGAGCCAAGCATCAGCTCTGCTGAGGGCATTTGTGACCCCTGGGAGTCCTGAGAAGTGCAGCTGTTATAACAGCATATTTCTAGGAAACTGTTCATAGGGAGAGACTGTGGTACTATAATGATGCAGAGGCATACGCTTTCGCACAACAGTGCCCCTGGAGTCACTTGGAGAAGTCTCGGGAAGCTCAGACCCTCCCATGACACACTTTCACAGCGCCTAATCACCAGACCTCTGCTATTTAGAAGAGATTTTCATCTACTTTACAGGTAACTAAAAGCTAAGCAGGCAGTGAGACTTAGGTTTTGTTCTCCTACGCCTCACATGACTGTATTAACCATGGGACTATAAAGCTAGGTTCTTGAAATGCTTGAATGTTTAACAATTTAAGTTTGAGTGCTTCAATTGCTAAAACTGAAGATAGCCTCAGCTCAGACCCCTAACTGTACTATTCTTCTGACATTCACTTGAAATGTGAAAAACTCAGACTCAAGTGTCTGTTCAGAATGCTGGGAGCAAACAGGCACTCCATCTGCAAATGGATGGAAAAAGGAGAAACACAGACCCGTGTAGCCTGGGGAAAGTGTCAGCTAAAAGAGAAATATCCTAGACATGAGGAGATGTATGCAGCAAATGAGACGTTTTCTTAGCATTATCGGAGAGTGGTTCTCAAGCAAGTTTCCTGATGGCGTAGCAAGGACAAGACTTAAGATGGAGTCTTGATCAATTTATGAAAAGTTATGAATGGCAGCACTAGCAGGAGACTGGACTGATGATAAAGGCAGATCTTTTATGATCTATCTCCAGCAAGTCAAGCAAAAATCTATGTGAATTCAGCTTGTGTGATTATGAAGGTCAGTCCTCAGAGGGTACACATTGCTAACTAATTATAAGAAATAACACATGTAATGAAGAGATGCACAGAGAACTATCAGAAGTCAGGCCATCAAGAACATCAGAACATGCCAAATATACCTTGTCTGTGCCCACATCCCCTAAAAAGCAGATTATTATTATTATAGAAAGCAGCTCTTCCTCACCGGTTTCCTTAGAACATGAACTCTGCACCTTATCCTTGGCTTGATGTTGCTCCCTCAGCAGTTACCTTTTTTAATGACCTTTTTTTTTTTAATTGCTACAGGCTACATTTGTTAGTGCTTAGTCAAAGAGCTTATGTCTCAACTATAAACGTAGGGCACCAACAGGCAATGCTCTTAAAATGCCACATTCATGCTAAAATAGGCAGATGCTGAAAGGATTTCTATAATGTCTTAAATAAATGGCATCAAGCAGGCAGTCTACAAACTCACTAAAAATGACAGTTCTCATTCACTTCCAAAATCAAGACCACATCCTGAACCTTTGAGGAAGCAAAAAGGATTTAACCAGGGGAGTGCTAAAACCCACCCAGATGTATAACAGTTAAGGCATCCTGCAGGGCACAACGGCAGTGGCAGCTGGACGGGAGTCTGGCACTAAGCCATGAGCTGCCAGTGCAAGCGGCCTGTTTTTTGGTGTGAACCTTCTCACTCTTTTTCATACCACCTCCCAGAAATTTCTCACGGGCTTTAAACACAGACATAATTACAGAGTCTGGATTTCTTTTATCTTTCCAGCCACTGAACTAGCTACTTTCTTCTCCTTTTGTCTCTTGTGGTCTCTCTTTCTGAGTTCTTCTCTCATACGCACAGAAAAATGTGTATACCAATCCGTTTCTTCAGAAGAAATGTCCCTCCACTGTAGCCAGGACGAACCCTCCTTCTCCAGGTGGAGGGTGTCGGTAGCCACTTTTCCAAGATGCCAAGAGGAGCTGACAGCAGAGGACCACATAAGAAGGAGGAACATGGCTGCAAAGCTGAAAGTTCACCAGTCACCACATACCACAGACATCATAACACATCTCCCTGTACCTTCTCTGCCAAAAATAAAGGCGTGGGGCAGAACACCAGTCTCCAGTCTGTTTGATTGCCTTCTGCTGTGACTCACGGATGAATGTTTGCCTTTTAAGCAGCAGGAAAAAATCAGCAAAGGGAGAAAGTTCATCTACCTGTAAAATGACTTTAGCACAAGCAGGCAGATAAGGCTAGTCGACAGCTGGAGGTTTCAAACTATCTAAAATTCTGGGGTTTGTTTTCATTCCAAATTCCAAACAGAAAAATAAGGGGTTTCTGGCATAACATTACAAGAAAAAGAAGAATCATGATTTCAGGTAAATCCCAACCATTCAATTTTATTAAAATAAAAATGTTGTGTCCTGATTTTGAAACTTTCAGTTTCACATTATGGAAATATAAGAGGAAACTGTAATGATAAAGGTGACTTATTCTATTGTAAATGATACACTGAATTAAATTAGATAAATTTCACAAAGTGGTTTGTCCCAGTAAGATCACTATCTGATGCTTAGACCTTAGATGGTATTTCATGAAAAAAAAATCATAATTGACATTTTTCACATGAAAATTTTAGATTTTGGTGAAACAGGCTTTTCCAACTCAAAAATAAGTTATTGGGAAAATGCTGCCAATTTTGAACACCCTCAAGGGTGTTTCAGTCTTGGGAATAAAATCTGCAGGCCTGACCCAAAGCCCGGGTGAATCAATGGGCAGAGGGGGTACTGATCACCTGGTGACTGCACTGTTACCAACTGTGCACAACTCTGCTGGAAACCAGGTCATTCCAGTGATTAAACTCATTTACAATACTTCGAACAGGAGAGTTGTTCTGAAAGGATCACAGCAATATTGACTAAAAAGTCAATGAGATGCTGGGGAAATTAACGTTGCACACTTGATACACTTAGAAATGCCATTAGCTGGAAACTCAGCTAATCCTACAGAATGGGGGCACGGAGACAGTGTGAGTTAGGAGCAAAGAAAGCATTCAACAAGGTGGGTGAGTAACTCCCGCTGCTGTTGCATTTTGCATGATGCGTGGACACTGACGCGGTCTGGCCATGAGCCCCAGTTTTGCAGTATGATTTCTGTGAGTGGAGCAAACCACACAACAGGAGCACTCGCTGTTTAAAAAGACAAGATTGGAGGAATCATTGATTGCTCTCAGGTTTACTTGGCAATGCTGTTCTTTTCTCCAATTTCCTGATATATTTGATAGCAGATGCGTACCTAGACAGTAACACTGTACAAAAACAACCTTAGGAATAAAGATGTCTCTGCTTCTATTTTCCTTTTTTATTTCTTTTTTTTTTTCCCCTTCTTTCTTTTTTTTCTTTTGTAACTGGAAGTCCTTGGGAAAAGCTATTTCGTAGCTGTCTACTGTCTTTCAGGGGATTTTATAACTGATCTCAGGAGATGTGTGGGATCTAATTTATCAATGGACAGAAAAAACTGTAGCCAAACAATACAATAGTAATCCATTCTCCATCAGAAGAAATACTTTCAAGATAAAGAAAAATACTTTCAAGATAAAGAAAAATCCTTTCACTCATTTTAAATACGGCTCGGTGATGGAGGTAAAACTAAAGATACAGAGATTACAATGAATACCTCAGATCTAATTGCTGGCATATGAAGAAGGATACTGCCTTTATGCAGTGACTGCATGCACATGGGATGATTTTTCTGTAGTACTTTTGTCTAGGGAGTTGGGGCCAAGCTGGATCCCTCTCAGTTTGTTTGTAGGTCAGCTGTCAATATTTTGTCTTTGGAGCAGCTCCTCTCACCTTGTGCTTTTCCAGCCTTCTCTCTTTCCTCTGCAGCACAATTACTCGTGTGTCAGGGCAGTCAACAGGCTGAGCCGCTGTGATTTTTTTCTGAGCCTCTCTATTCTCTCGGTTTTTGACATTCCTAGCATGAATAGGTGCGCTAAGATAATTACGCTAATCCATCTAGCAAAACACCCAACTTATACATTTGAAGCTAATTAGATAAACTTCAAAATGGGTCATTTTTCAGCCCCTCAGCCTCCCCCTGCTTATGAGCATTACCCCTGAGGGGACTCTTTCTCAATCAGGTAGACATTTCTGGGAATGAGATCTAATGAATCCCTTTACCTCCTGAACCGAAAACCTCTTTTCATTGAGTCTTAAGCAACTGAGGACAGATTCGGGTATGGTAGAAGTAGAAGCTCTCCCACGGCACTGCTTCTTTCTGCCTAAATTAGGTTTGACCCCATCTACTCACAGAAGGCCAAAATCTTTCTGTGAGCAAAAGTGTTGCAGGATCTTTTCTTCTCTGGTCAAGGTCAAACTACAGTGATCAGTCCCCCTTACTGACATTAGTGCTACATGCAGATAAGATCTTTCAAATGAATAGTAAAGCGCCTTGCCAGAAATGGGTCTATTCTCTGGATTCTGGAGCTGGATTGAATTTCACTACTAGCAGGGCCTTCTTTCTCCTAGATTTTTCAAAATGTTTCAGCCTGATGCTGTCAGACTAGTGCTTTGTGCTCTCTCAATGTGAAATGGTATTTTGTGTTTTTTAAAATTATGAAAAATCGCTTTAAAATATATATTATTTCTCTTTTTCCATTAATGGGGCTTGACCATAGTATTTTTACTGATTTCCAACTGGAGTTGCATTCCCTTAAGCCCTTGCCAAGTGCCCGGTAAGAAACAATTCTGACCTCTGCAGAACATGCTGCTTAACTGAGAGAGACCAACAAAAGGCAGCAGGGGAAACAAGCACGGAGTTGCAGCAGGTTGAACAAAATCAAACAGCAACTCAGTGACAAATCTAGGATTCAGTCAAAACATTTAAATGACTCAGTCATGCTTCTCCTTTTACATCAGCAACATTACAACAGAGATGAATACCACAGCAGACTTTCAGGCTTTTGACAAAGAAAGGAGTGCCTGAGTACACTGCATTTTGGGGCATCAGTAGGAAAAAGAGACAGACTTTGGGGGGGAAACAGAGAAAAGGACAAAACAGGCACAAATGTGAAGCATTATTCATAGCAAATGTAACTGGTGAAGTACACAGTCACAAACCTGTGCTACTCCACATTTCCTAGCTTTTGTGGCCTCTGCCAACTTAAAATAAAAGACAAAGAACCTGCCCTCTAAAAATACTTGTTTTTATGCCAGTGTGATGCTAAGTGCATTTCCAAAGCACGAAATGTGAGCCTTATCAGTAAGTCTTACTTTATTAGTTGAGAGATGTGGTTTAACCGGGCTCAACAACCCTCAGCTAGAGCAGACTTGTTTTTTTCTTCCATACCTTCCTACATCTCTGAAGCAGAAACGAGGAGATGCTGCTCCTGCACCACACCGTGCTGAGCTTGGACATGCAGCCCTGCAGCACAGAGCCGTAAGGCTGCTGGCCAAGCTGCAGAGGAGCCAGCCTTGCTGCTGCTGCTGGGACCGCACAGGAACAGATTTGCCGTAAAGTTGGGTGTGTGAGGCAAAAAATCATTGAGCCAGTAAAACTGACACAGGCCTTTTGTTTTCTCTTACTCCAAAAGAAAATAACACACGCCAGCGGTGTGCGACCCACTGAGGCTCGATTGTTCCCTGAGACAAGAACACGGATGAGCTTCCCGTACTGCTTCCCCTGTCTCTTTTCCTGTTCTGCCACTGTAATTTTAGAGGTGGAAGCAGATGTAAAAGGTTTTCCCATTGTAACACAAGGTCTTTTCTTCTTTTGCCTGCCACAAGTGTAATGCCTTGTTATTTTCTGTCCCTTTTGCTTCCAGAATGAGCTCTGATGGAGCTCCCTAATGATAACAAACCATCGCTGCAGTAATATTGATACCTGTTGTAATCACTGGCATTCTGGCTTTTCAATTTTCACTATTTGCCTTGGATCAAGTAGCTCTGTGCTAATGCAACAGAAGGTCACCAGATGAAGGGGCTGATAACAGAGAGGGACTGTTCTACTTAACATGCATGGAGGATTATGCTTTTCAGTCGTCCTCGAGCTAATCTTTCAAGTTGTCCTTTTTTGACTTTCTCAGTTTAATCAGTTTAATCTCATCTTCCCTCTTTTCTGATTACAAGGATTTTCTGTAGAAACCTTGCCTCCACAATAAGGACCACGTGGCAATTTATTCTTATATTGATTTCAACATCTCTTTTCCGCTACCAAGGCTCTGACGCAAGGAGGGAGGGTGGGAGCCAGAGGGGAAGCAGAGGGTCCCTCTAGTGCCTCCTGCCTAGCAAATCCTCATACTTTTGTTATCTAGGAATCCGAATACTCCTTTCATACACTTGAAGTCAGAAATGGCAGCCAGATTGGAAATACTCAGCTGTGATTAAAAGTTAGTGGAGACAGTAAGAGCAATAAAGCATAATCACAAGACGAGCTAAATCTGGGGCACCAGTAATCAAGCTGTCCAGGCTACATTTTCCAAGGGGCTCTTTCATGGTTGCCATCACAACTGCTTACCCAGGAGAACACAACATTTCTTGCCCCACAGGTGGAGAAAACAGCTGCAAGGTCCAGGGAGTTAGACAGAGTGGCCAGTCTGCACAGATGGGGTTGTGCATGCATTTACACATGCATTTGTGCATGCATATTTGACTGCACAGGCAAACTTCTCCTGTGTTTTTGTATATCTCTCCGGGACAGGAGGAATTCCCACAACTATTGATTTTTCCGCGTAGGAGGGATGAGGATTATTTAGCACTGGATTGGCATTTTACCTGTTTATGTTTGCAACGTATAGTAAGGAAAGAGAAAAGAAAGCAACGGGCAATGTGCTTTTCCACTGAACACACTGCCTAACCCTTGAGTCAGGATGCTCAGGCAGCTATAGGGAATAGCCAAGCAGGGAACAGGCAGTACCACATCAAGAATAAGCTGACCCTTTCCAAAAGGCAAGTAAGACTTCCAAGAGATGATTTCCACCTTGCTGTTGCACCAAATAAGCAAAGGAGGAATCGTCCCAACCTCCCACCCATTTGGTTGCTTCTGCTTTACACACCACCTCTTCATCCCATATCTTTATAGTCTCTCATTCCACAGACATCTGAAATGTTTATCTGTAGTCTTGCTCTCCCCCAGACACACACACTTCTTGACCTGTGAGTAACACAACAGCAGCAAGATGGGATCTGATGCAATGGGCTGGTGTATCTGTTTAGTTCTGTAAGCCTGCTTTATTTTTCCTACAAGTAATGAAGGATTTTGCTTTCTCTTCAGGGTTCCTGGAGATAATGATATACCATAGCCAGCGGAGGTGAACATCTGTTTTAAGAACTGTGAACTTACAGAGACCATTTGTCTATCTGATCTTCCTTTCTTGTTTTTCAGTGTGCCCTATCCATTTCTCTGTTAATTAAATAGATGTGAAATCACTAAACCACTGGGTCGAAGAAACAATTAAACAACAACTGACATAAAAAAGTGGGAAGGAGGAGACTCTTCTTTTTTTTCTCTTAGCTGTTTCTGCTTGGTAGAAATTGCCCTACTTTTTGAGCGTACACTTTCTTTTCCTTTCATAGAAAGACTTGGATTCATGAGGGCGTATCCACCTAATGACAATATGGTGGAGTTAACCCAAGAGAACAATGCATCCCATTAATCTGCTCATGCTTAATTGGTAAGTACAGTATGGGGCTGGCATTTCAAAGGCAGACTGTAAATGTACTTGAATTGGTCGCTATTTAATTGATGCAACGGCACACACATGCACATACCCTAAAAAGGGAGGGAGACTAAGCAACATGAAGTTATTATGAGTCTTTTTTTTTTTTTCCTTTTTAATATTACCTTTAGCAGCCAGAGGCAAAAAATGATAAGCATGAAGTTACTGTCATCAACCTCTACACATGCTGTCTGAAGAGAAAAGATTGTCCCTCCACTGCCTTGCCCAGCACCCTACAGCAGCCTGGAATTGGGGATCCTGGGAGCTGTGGGATGCGGCAGAGACAGGTATTGCTGCTGCAGTCCCCTCAGCTTACCCGGCTGCCTCCTTTGCACACAAGGACATGGGCAATTGCACGCTCCCCTGGGAGCTCGGCAGGGAAAGGAGGAAACCTCTGACCCTACCTCTGCTCTCTGCCACATGGTAGGAAGAGCAGCAGGCACAGCAGGGCAGCCCTGGGTTGGGAAAGTCCAAGGGTTTTCCAGGAATGGCAGCAGGGAGCAAGGGTGGAAAGCACAAAAACTGATGGTGGTGGGCTGCTACATTGCAGAGATGGAAAGAAGCAGAATCACAAGGACACTCTGGTCACTATCGACAGAAGCATGGACCAGGGTTCCTCTCCAGAACAGCAGAGGGCAAACAACATATTTTTGTTTCACTAGCTGTATTCACCTTTAAACAATACTGAAGGATGTGGGACAGCTTTGCAGGAAGTTGAAAATCACCCTTCCATAAAGCAGAACTCACCTTCCCCTACAAGCATGAGGAAAAAGGAAGACTTCTAGAATACAAGTTCTTTGGCAACTCAATAAAGTCACATATGACTAGAATATTGCCTATATGAAATTACTTCCCACAAAACCATAAATTTCTTTGCTAAAAAGTGAAAAGCCCCACACTGTTAACAAGACTATCACAAAAGCAAAGTGTAAAAAATCTAAGCTTTTTTCTCTTGTGTCCTACCTACCTTACTGCCACCACCACTCCATATCATCTGCACACAAAAATGTTAACTTTACCCTTCCAGAAACCTCTTTACTGAGTTATTCCCTGTAAATATGATTAGTTCTTGAGCCTTCTGACCAAATTATTTTTCCCACCCCAACATTATCCACTATGTGCATGCTGTAGTCAGAATCTGTGAAATGAATAGTACTTGTTACAGTTCTTCTAAATAATCTTATCACATGAATATAGCAGAAATTTGCCCAGTTGAGAAATACAACTCATGAGACTAAATTCTTGCAAAATAGTATCCCCTTGAAAAAGGGGTTCAGCAGTGTGAAATAAATAGAAATAAGCAAAGGCAAAATGACAGTTGGCCTTACAGTTCAGGGAAAATGACAGTTGGCCCTACAGTTCCTTGTGCCTGCACTTTCTGTGGCAAGGGTGTAGCAATCTTGATTTTTCTACATCCACAGCACAGCTGGTCTGTCCCTTATCTGGAAAGGACCAGCTCTCTGGATGTGCCTTGCAGTCTATAAATCCAAAAGCAATGTTTTGTACCCGGAGCCTGGTAGGGAGGGTGGAGGTGGCAAGAACACAGGGGTGCACCTTGCATGCAGCAGGGACGTGGTAGATGTATAGATGATAGTTTGAAGGAAGACAGGAGGATAGAATGAGGTGAGGCAGTCATAGCTCAAATGACCCATTTCTGTTGTTTCCAGACTGTTACTACTGCATCCTGAATTGCCTGGCAAATGTCCTCTGTACCTGAACTTTACGAGTTACACTTACACTTTTTTTCTGGTCAGGTCTTTGTCTTTTCAAGTGAGATCTCCCCATCTACTGAACTGAAAGGGTTCAGTAAGGTTCATAAGGCTGCAGCAGCTGGAACCCAGATAATTCTGACAGGAGAAGGCAGTCCCCACAGCAGCAGGGGAGGTGAGAGCAGAGGGCAGTGTGGGGAAAGGAGCACAGTGGTTTGGGATAGGACCGGGGAACTTTTAAACTGCTGAGCATGAACTAGTTCTTTCCAGAAAACTGGATTACAAATAATCCTGTCTGTAAAATTACCAGAAAAAAAAAAACACAAAACAACAAAACCAAAACCAACAACAGCTAACCTCAGTTCATCTCTCCCTTTTGAGGAGAAAAAGAGTCTGGAACAGTTCTAAGACATGCATTTCTGTTCCCAAAAGGTACTGATGCAACATCTGCACCAGTGTTCAATCTGGATTTTCAAGTGAAATCAGCTTTGTGGGTCTGTTTGTGCACTCACAGTATTGGCAAATCAAGGCAATATCATGTAATATAAAGCCATACACTTTTCCCTAGTTGCCATAATTGTATTCTGCTATTAAATGATCATCATGCAAATGCTGAAAGGGGAAGAACTTGCATGGTAATGGAAATCCTCTCTGTTCCTGTAATCTATTTATTGAGGCTTTTCCAATTATTTTTATATTAAAAAAAAAACAGTAAGAAATATGAGTACAAAGAAACTACAGAGAAAAGGCATTTGTGATTGGATTAGTGAATCCAGAACAAAATCATCAATAGATGTCTTTATTATTAAAACAGAGTAGCAATTTTGGCTGAATGATTAGCCAAAGTTTCAAAGCCTTGCAGAGTTGTTTCTATTAGCATAAGAAATCAGCAGCGTAAGTCAATTGTACTCTTGGCATAATCTTAAAATAATCTTGTTTACTTATCCCCCCAAAAAGGGAGGAAAAATTTCACCCAAGGCCCATTTTCCTGAATGCAATAAAAGCAAAAGCATCAGCAACGACTGTTATTCAGGAATTCCCAGATCTGCCACCCTTGAGAGCTCAACATCCAAACCCTGCTGGCCTCCTGTTCCCAGTCCACAGTACACGGCCAACTCTTTCTGCAAGACTTCTGCTCTTTCACTGGAAGGCTTCAGCCAAGAACCTCTGTGTTTGCAGCAATGAGTTGCTCACACCATTGCCTAAGCTCTGATACACCATAGTTCTTCATGGCACTGGCCCTCCACCAGGAGGGGCCCAATAATTCCCGAGGAAGTCTGAAGGATATTGCAGGCTTACTCGCGTCTGCAGTTTGGGGAAGTAGGGAGGACCAGAGACCACAGAGCAAGCCATCTTCTCCAGTTTTTATCCTGAGAAGGGTACAAAAGCTGCCAACAGCAAAGCTGATTCACTACAGGCTTTACCTGGGTACTAACAAGTCCTTCCCTCCCAGACAGAAAGGTGTCAAGGTTTGCTTGTTTCATAGCACATCAGCCATGGCACTGGGCCAAGCATTTCACCTAGGACCTGAGGATATCTCTGTGTTCATAGTGGATCTGCTATTTTTTACATTAAAATCTCCAGTCAGCTGGTGCTGCCCCTCTATTCTCTCAAAGATCCTTTTCCTCATGTCTTCCATTCCTTCAGTGACATTTCCCAGTGAATGTTTGCTAATCTTTTATTTCTAATAACATGGATAAGATGTTTTATACAGGCTCTGTCTCTTAACTTGTCTCCTTCCTATTTATTTATTTTGTCTTTCTTTTTCCTGAAGTAGGATCACCACATAAAATTTCTTCTGCCACAGCACAGCAATTGGGTGTAACCTTTTACTCTGATTTGTCATTTCATTCCCATATTAACTGTCTTGTGAAGACCTGTCAATTCCATTTATTGAATATCTTTAAAATCTGTGCTTGGTTAATGATTGAGGCAACTAAAACTCTGGTGCATGCCTTGGTTCTTTCTCAGCTTGAATATTTAAATAGATTTCTTGCTGGTCTTACTGCATTTATTCTATCTAAATTGCAATCTGTGCAGTCATTTGCCTGGCCTGATTTCTTTTTTTTTTTTTTTTTGCGTGCTTCACATTTTCCTCATGAAACTCTGTTACTTGGGTCACTCCTGTTTTATTATTCTTATTTTGCATATTCCATTTAAGATTTTGAAACAGGCCTTGTTTTATTTAAACCATTTTCTTACAGGGTCTGGGGAGGAGGCTGTTGTATGAGGCTAGGGTATGGGTCTAACACCGCAAGACCCTTGTCTCCTGCTGAACTTATCTACGGTTTGTCTGTCACTTCTCATACTGTCCTGACAGTTACCCAAAGATTTCATCCAAGTTGGAGGGCTAAGTCACTGTGTGTGATTTGCTCCTTGCCATAAGATGTAACCTGACATAATCCATGGAAGTGTAGCTTAACATTTCAAACATGCCCAGAGATAACAGTCATTTTGTAGCAGGTGCTACCAAGTGTCTGATGAAAGCTGCAGAATACATACTGGGAAATCCTGTTGCTGGTGGAAATCTAGTGCATCTTTATTTCCTGATCCACTCTTCTTACAAACGCATTCTTTGTGATAGATATATTAAACCATATCTCCCTATTACAACAGCAGTACTTTTCCATCACCTTTAATTATGTCAGATGCAGCATGTGGCTCAAGCTCACCTCCATTTACCTGATGCATTACTGTCATTTTGAAGGGCAGATGTTCTTACATCCCATGCCTCAACAAGCTCAGCTCTTTTCTATTGCTTTACAGAGACGTGGCTTCAACGAGAGGTATTCTTGCATGTGACACACCGACTGGATCTGTACTCCACACTGCCACGCGCACAGATGCTTCCCTTAAACTACAGCAGTTTGTCACCATTCTGCTCCAACACATCCACTGTACATTGGTTTTACGGCTCTACTTGGGATTGCTATTGCAATATTCCAGAGTATTCATCTGTTTTTTTCGTAAGGGAAAGGCTCATCATGTACTGCTATCTGGAGATCAGCAATTCCAGTTCATAAGCTTTCAAACTTGTTTTTATTCTGTAATGGAGTGAAAAGCCCATCTTTTGAGAGGCTTCACAGGCTCATATTTTGCAAACTTTTTGACTTACAGAATAAAGAAACACCCAGACTTTGGCTGAGAAAAACGGAGATTTTTACACCCTTGAGAGACAAGGAGTCTTGGCCCTCAAAAGTGCTCTTCACACCTTCCTTCAAATGGGCACCCATCAACAAAGCATTTCTGGGAGATGGAAAAAGCATACTTGATGAAAATCCAAATAAGATCCAGTCAGGTATCCTCACACTCTTAACACTGAATCTCCAGACCCCAGCCCTTCACAATGCCCTTCAAAATATGTTTACCATACAGTGTGCTTTTCAGCCTCCTTGTTTGCTCTCCACGATGAGAAACTGGTCAAGCAGGCAATAGTAGAAGGCACGGAAGTGTCATAAATCTTGAAGAGACCTGATAAAACTTTTAAGGCAGCTCCTACCTCCCCAGCCCAGCAGAAGGTGTGATGCGGGATGTGTGGTTGCTCTGGTAACGTCACACCATCCCTCTGGCAACTGTAGCGGCAAGGTGTCAGCACAGCACGCCTCGGTGGCTTCACCATCCTCAGATGCAGAGAGGGGGACAGCAATATTATCTGCAGTAATTCTCACCTTTCCTGGCACAAGGGCCCTCTGGGGGTACATGCAGCTCGAAGGCTGGCCTTTCACTTCTTCCTACGAGAGCAAAGGAAATATTTTTTTCTCAGATCTCTAAAGAAAGTTTACACTTTTATTTCTGAAACACCAAGTAAGGAAGACTTTAAATAATACATTGCCAGAGTGCTTGTGTGCAAGTGTCAAGGATGGATGAACTCATTTGAATTGTTGGAAAAGTGGTATTCAAACAGCACACCTGAAGTCAGCCGTGAAACCACTCTGCCACTACAAAAAAAACACCAAAGAGCATGAGAAGTGCCTCAAGAAGGGAATCGCAACCACCAGCAGCTCCCTGTCATGGTGCTGAAGCTCCAGTACCTGGTGAGAGAGACACAACTCCTGGCAGAGGGGGAGGGGCAACAGCAACCTTCTCCTCTCCCCTTCTTGAAAAAGAACAAAATAGCAGTTCGTTTAAAAGAAACAACACCACAGCAGCTCTTTGACCAGTCGTTGTTAAGCAATTCATGAGCTATAGGTAATGTTTTTTGATATATTTGAAGAAAAAGCGGTTAGGACAACACACTGAGAAAGTCATCAGTTTAGCAACAGAATTTATATATATATATATATATTTGCAGTAATGACCTGAAGAAGACTACCCGCAATATTTTTTTCTTTTTACCTGTTGCAATCAAAAAGATACAGTGCTTACAAGTCCAGGCACAGACTGAGAAGAAAAATTAAAGACTAGTGAAGCTACCTTACACCTTGCTTTGAGATGGGAAACCAAACGACCTTCTTCCATGACAATATAGAATGAAAGAAGACCACTTGCAATACATGCTCCCAGGCTAGAACCTAAAGCTTCTATTTTCATAAGTCCTTGGGTCTTCATAGCCTGTTCAGGTATCAGAGAATGCAATGAAATGAGCAAACATCCTTTCTTGTTGTTCTCAGTGGGACTCCTTGGTGCTAACCATTCTGAAATGATACCCTTAATATGCTGACTTCAGAGCCTTTACACCCTGCGGGAGTTTTGTCCTCTGACTGTGTCAACTCTAACTATAGTGGATGGTAAATTGAATGAGTTGTAATTAGTTTTATCAACTGGACAGCAGAAACAGATCAATGAAAAAAAATCACAGATGATCTTCATCGAAAAGTGTCATGCTCTACAGCATTCTGGGACTATGTGGTCTTCTCTGGGACCATATGTGCCTTTTCCAGACTCACAGGGCGATAGAAGTATAATGTGCTCAAATGTTTGAGGCAGATCCCGTATATTTAAAAAATTGAATAGAAAAATTCAATTCCTTTCAGAATCTTTCTGAATATACCAGAGCGTCTGCAGCTTAATCATAACAATGCCAACAAACCCAACCAGATTTTTTTCCTCCTCTCTGATAGTTAATCTGTTGCTACACTGAATGTTATCACCATACGGGGAAAAATTCAGCATGTGACAATACTCTGGAGTGAGGTTGCTCCATGATTTTCAGAAGAAATGCCACCCTACGTGATCAAATGCCTTTCTGTTGAGGCTGACGTTATTAATACTCTGTTGAAGTTTGTATTTGGCTTTGATTAAAGCAATTAAATTAACTTCCTTATATCAGAAGATATAAAATACCTTCCCAGATTCAAAATCCACCTCACCTTTGTAGTATTGCACATGGTATTTATTCAGGCACTCTGGCAAAACCCGAGGCCCTGGTCTTGGGAATTTTTAAATATGTAAGTAACCTGAGAGATATGAAGCACTAACAAAGCCCAGTTCCATATTGCTAGCAGTTGACTTCTGCTTCTGGTCATTGTACACTTTTCTTAGATGAATACCACCATTTGTTTACATATGAAATGTCTTTAAAAGAGCAATGTTTAAGAGTGTTTTTAGAAATAGCAGAACTAATTTTTTGTCATATGATGTTAAGACAGAAAAATTGTCCTTAGTATCTGAAGAGCACTCAGAAGATGTTTACTGGCAATCCTGGAGGTGCAATAATGGGACTTTGTGGGGTTTGTTTTCCATTTGCTCCCCTCTCTCTACCTTAAATGCTATTTAGAATTAAAAATTTGGCACCTTCCGTGTTTTCTTAAAAGCCAAACAAGAGACAACCTTTAAATGAGGCCTTTATGACTATTGCTACTGTTTGGGAAGCAGTAGTTTCCCACTTCTATGTTCTGAGATTTTGGGGGGTAACTATTTTCTCTTAATTCTGTTACAATTACTTTCTGTTAACTTTGTCTCAGTTATAAATAACCAAGAACTTGGCTTAGCTTTGCATCTTAAAAATTTGGAGTGGCTTCTCATAATATGCATTTTAAATCAGTCCCTTCCCACTTTCAGTCTGACTACCTGAAAATAATCCTCTCAAGATCAAGAGAATTATTAGAAACCTGGGAATTTCACCATTCTTACCACAGATGTCTCAACACAATTTTAACGTGGAAAAGTTCATTTTTCAGTATTGTTTCATGGCAGCTTTTCATAAGGAGTACAAGGAATAATCAGGACTGCAAACTCATGCGTTATAACAATCAGTGGGTTATAATAATCAGTAGGTTTAAATTCCAATAAGCATTGGTTAAAGTCCATCCTAAAGTTCATCCCAAGAAGATTTTTCCTGCATTTAAAATTATATTTAGAAAGAGTGGAAAATATTCCAACAATTGAAAGGGGCCAATAAAAAGAGTCCAAACTTCTTATACAGTAGCTGCAAGCACAAGAAGAATATGGATTTAGCAGAGAATTGGGTAATGCCAAACTCCAGTTACATGACCACAAAGCAAGAGAAGGTCTCAGAAGATCTCTTCTGTATCCAAAGCAAAGGTTTATCTGTAACTGAAATATTTTCTGGAGTGGCTGGGCAAGACATTAACGTGAAATGTTGCTTCCTTTTAATGGGAAAGAGGACCAAAACATGCATGTGTGTGCATGCAAAAAGTGCACCTTTTTTCCACCTGAGAAAAAGCTGGACAGGCAGATCTTCCTGGTCCCCTCCTCTTTTCTTGAGGGAAATAACTGGCAGCTGTGAGAACCTGGTGGAGGCTGCTCTTGCTTAATGCAGTGGACATCAAGGACTGATTCACTGGCTTTGTCCCTGTGAGAACAGAATCAGCAATGAGTATTTGAAAGCTGTCAATACTGGGGAAGGCCTCAGGAAACATTTCACAGGTGCATTTTCAGGGCTGAGGAATGAAATTGGTTTTAATAAAGCCAAGCAAAAAAAGGCTTAAATAGGACTTTAGCGATGCATAAGACTTCAGCAGTCCTCTGCCCAGGGGTGTCTTCCTCTATATATGTAGTACCCTGTCACCAGGCTAGGTTTTAATTACACAAGCCATGGGCAAAACTAAGTCTGCTTTCTAATATCATTTTGATGTGGTATTCCCTGTACCTCTAGGAAATTAAGGTGCCTGCTATGCTCATCGTCTCTTGAGCATTAAACGGCAGTGTCATTATCAAAGACAAGAGGTATGCTCTATACTGGCAGTGAGAAAAAGTCTGACTTCCTCCATTTCAGCAAAGGATTTAAATCCCCTACACACCTCTAGGAACTCTCAGAGATAAAACTTACCACTTGTGCCATGACAATTAAAAGGCATTAACCCCAGGACATACCAGACACCAGTCACCAAAATGCCTTCCTATTAATTAGTGCAGCACTTAATTCAGATCTCCAATTCTTTTCTGAAGTGCAACACCTGCAATGTCACAGCACGGGATGAATTTGCTTCTGCAGCTGCAGCACTCGAGTCTGTCGTGACCTCTCTGCCTCCTAGTTCAGAGTCGCACCACCACAGCTCTCTGAAATGACCAGATATAATTGGGTTCAGTGGAGTTCAAAGCTATGCTCCAGCTTCCTCATATCAAAGTCCATTGATTCAGTGGCAGCCGAAGCACATTGTAATGATGGGAGAGTGGGAAGGAAGTTAAGAGCAGAGCGCGTTCAGGTCTGTCTTGTTAGATGCTAGGATGCAGTACACAACGGACTTTTGGTTGAGCTGTCAAGAACTCAGGTGTGGTCCCCTGGAGAAGACTTTATCTCCTCCTTTAATTGCTGCAAAACATATCTCACTTTTGCTAATGTACTTTGCCTGTTACATGGCTTGATACTTCTGAGACTCATTTACTTTTTCTTTTTTTAAATGCCAGGGCTTTCTCCTGAGATTTTTCATTCATTATATTTATTTTCTTGGACATGATTTAACAAACCATCCCTGAAGAATTTGCAGCTATTAACTTTGTCGAACAGTAGCTCAAGTGAGAGTTAAAGGCAAATGGTCTAAAAGAAAGTAATGGGCCAAAGCACCTCCAGGGTATTCATCTGCCCCAAAACTCATTTCAATAATTCTTTCCCACAAAGACCAAAAAAAAAGAAGGAAAGAAAAAGGAAGTTCTGTTGTTGTTGGTACGAAACCATAAAGCACGAATACAGATAAGCATAGCAGGATTAGGATTCTTTTGTCTACATAGTCAAGATACTCAAATCTGCACCCTCATTCCTGGATGACCCTTATGCATTGCCCATTCCTACCTCCCATGCACTCCTGTAGGCTCCAGACCAGCAATAACAACTGCCCAGCTACACTGTCATGGGATGCTCGATTGCCTCACATTGCTCTCAATGGCAGCTCTCAACTTGTGGAGACCTGGGCTGATGTTTACCAGTGACCTTATTCTGGGAAGAAGACATACTGCCACTATTAAAAATAAGGAATCTATAAGTGGCAGTGTAGCTAACTCACCTTGTATGGTCTTCAGAGAAGGATATGAAGAGTATAGTATATAATATAACACACTTATACAATCTTGGTCATCCTGCAGGCTGTAACTGCAAATTAATTTCTGATGAACAGAACGTGATGAAGGGTCTGAGTGCCCAGAAGTCCATCTGTTTTTCTCCAAATATACCAGCTGTACACAACAGAGAATGCATGTCCATTAGTTCTGTGCACATAATTCCAAACAGTACAATTTTATACAAAATACTACTTCTTTCCAGAAACGCTGCCTCACCAGCGACTCTGCCCTTTCTGAAAAATACTGGTTAGACAATTATACACAGATAAAGAATGTAACTTAGTCATTGTCATTGCTGCATATAACTGACTATTTTTCTACATGTATTTTATGTGTCCGTTCCTGACACAAGCAGATCCAGTTATTTGGTCATTCATTTGGTTTTGAATATTTCAATATTAAAAAAAAAAAAAAGGACCCCATCAAATCAAAATAACCTCCCAGTACACTGCAAGTGAAAGCACAGTCAATTTGGTATTTCTTAATGTCACGTTTATGTCATTCTCTATTCTGCAGGACAATACAAAGTCCCAGTGGAGAGCCAAAAGCACAGGGCAGCAGGATCCACCCACTACCTGGAGACTTGGTACAAGCTGTAGAGCCACATGTGCAAAATATTTTGTCCAATCTCTTATGATATTACTTCTGGTTCCCAGGTTAGTCTGGATGTCTTGGTTCAGGTTCACTACTGTATGTTAATTTGTTGGGTATGGACCTACATTCTTTTTTCTTGCAGAAAAACGTTTGTTTTTTCAGTATTTGGTAAGAATGAAGACACCTGTTCTATTACTTTCAACTGAACTTGAGTTTCACGTGGTTTTATGTGTCGGAAGTATCTTTTTTAGTTATAAGTCTCCTCTAGGATGCTAAAGAAATCCCTAAAGAAATCTCTTTGTATCTTGCGTGCAACAAGGAACACAGAGCTAAACCCCACTGAAATTGGATGAAGCATCTTCATTAATACCTATTAGTTTTGAATCAGGTCACCTACCAAGTGCTATTAGGATTTTCCCATGCCAATACGGTTGGGCCATTTTTATATTTTTCTTCTGCAGTAAATGACTTTTCATAAAATCTGTTCTCAGCCAGCCTGAAACAATTTGTGAGCAGTATAACTGGAAAGAAATCAGAGGTCTGACCAACAGGAGTGCTGAGTGACTCGCATTGCCATTTTAGCAAAGGTCCAAATTCATGTTCAAACTCCTCCCTCTCACATCCAGTGTCAAGAAGGTTATTCACTGCAGGTCCCCTGGGAGAATGCTCTAACCAGCCGAAAATGCAATGAAGTTATTTGTATAGCTACTGGGTAAAAAAGGAGTGAAAAGATTTTGTGTGAAAGGAAATGTTTCTTCTAAGACAAAATCATTTTTTCCTTTTTTTTTATTTTCCTGAAGAAAAAGTTGAACTGAAAATTTTTTATATTCACTGCTCAGTAGCCCGACCAAAAAAATCTATTATTTCCACTGTGCTACTTCTAACCTTTCTATTTCATTCAAACTAGGTTTACACAATTTGCTTTCTAAAGGGCCATGGCATCAGGATCTCTAGAACAGCCAGGGTCATAATTTCACTATTTTTGAATGCACCTACAATACACACAGATTTGCATAATAGGCCCTAATGCCTCCTTCAGAATCATTATGGTCTATTGAGTAAATAATGTGTCTATTGAAAATGGTTGAAATACCCATTTAGTTGATAGACTCTATTGACTCCTAATAAGAAGCTATTAGAGTTGAATAAATATTATGCATTTTAAAACTTGCCTAAATACATTCCATTTCCACATATTTTCATATTTACACAATGGACTGTAAAGAACATGTTGTATCTGCTCACAGACAGCTCCAAGAGAGAGCTTCCCTTTTTGTAGGGTTTTTTCTTAACTTTGAAGGTGCTAAGGTACATTGTATTTGGGTGGTTGTTTTGTTTTTTATGAGACAAACATGTGGAAATAAAATCCAAAGAAGAAAGAAAATTAAACTACATGAGTTGGTACTTAAATAAAATTAAGCTTTATGTTTTCAAAGAGTTCACATAGGATTTACCCAGGCTCTCTTGGGCTTATATGTGGGACAGCACAACAAATTCTTTACAGTCAATTGTTTAAATATGCAAATACATAGAAAAGAATGAGTGTAGTTAGGCAATGTGTAAAATGCATATTTGTATTTATTCAGCATTAAATGTTTTCTTGAGAGCTGAAAGAATCTCACAAGTTAAAGCATACTTTGATAATTACCCATATATACATTTTTAGCTAATCCATAGCAATTCTGAAGCAACCATAAGTAGCTGTGCCTGTTCAGCATAAAGATTTCAGACTCCAGATGTGCCTTACTCTGTCTGGTGTCTCATCTCAGAGTTTCAGATCCTGGATCCTTAATCCTACATCCTGGTACTCCACTTGCTCTCACACGGACATAAAAAATAGCCAGGACTCAAAGCTGGTACAGGAGTGTCTCCTGGATGTGCTTAGTTCAGGTAAAAGCAAGCCAGGGAAGTGGCTGCTGCTGTTCTGCTCAAGCAGATGGATCAACTGCCTGTAAAGAGCAAGTGCCTCCTTTCTTTCCCTCCCTGGGGCCTGAACAGGTACAGGCAGTGACAGGAGGGATCACTTCTATACATTTTCACACCAGCCGATTCCATGTTCTCCAGCAATCACAGACTCTATTTTTGCTGTTCTCTTGCTGCTTTCAAATGATTCACATACTTAGGTACCTCCCTGGATCTCATCAGCCTCTAGAAGACCACCAGGAAAACTTACCAGCAGTTTGTAGCAGAGGCCGAAGGAGGAGGCTGTTCTTCTCACGAGATTGTCATGGTCCATATGAGTCCCACAGGAATCTGACACAACTGTACATCAGGGCTCTACATAGACCTGCAGTGCTTGTTTCCAGAGGTCAAGTTCAGTCACTAGCAGGTCTGATCACATAGTCATTGACTATATCTACTCCACTCTACCTCTTCACAAACTCAGTTTTCCAAAAGGTTGCCTTGACTGTATATCGCTGTGACAGTGTTATGCAAATTGTTTTCTCAGTTTATCTAATTTGATGTTGGCAAGAATGGAGGGTTAATGGCCTTGGCACAAATATATCTTGCTGCTATTTTCCAGTGAGTTCCTTAAATATCTGAACACTAGAAAGTCTTCTTCAGTCTCACAGTGGCAAAGAAACACAGAAAGGTCCAGTTTAGGCATTAGCTCTGTCCCATTGCAGACTAAAGATGTTGAGATCTCCAAACTGTAGCTGATTTGTCCTGTACTAGACAGGTCTTCCAGAGCACTGGCCTGTGAAGAAACCATGATGCAGACATGATTTCTCTATCCTCACATGACATATGTATTAAATAATTCTCTTCTCTGTGCCTGAGGGGTACAGAACTGCCAGTGAGAATTACTCCTAACAAACTGGAAAAGTCTCCACAGATGCCCCTCAGCATTGGAGGTGCAGCATGGTCCCATCTCTCACCTCCACCTCCAAATCACTTGTCTTCTCACAGTCACTTTTCCCTGGCTGGCAGAAAGGCAGAGACAACAAGTGCATCCTGTGTCCTGCTTGGGCTAGGTTATGTTTTAGTGTTTCATGGCCAGGATGTCGAAGTCTGTCCTTTCTGATATTTCCAACTGACTGGTGAGAAGCAGAAGTTAGAGAATTGGATGAAAAATAACAAGCTAGGAGAGATAACAGGTAATTAGTTTATCATTTTTATTATTTTTTTTAATTGTAGCAAATTGATATGTATGTTCTCAATGGTTTGCATAAGTCACTTTATTTCTGTCTTCCATTGTCCCTGAATAAACTTGAAGGCACCACCAGATGAATTCTTCTGGGTGCCTATGGTTTGAGTAAAAGATGATATTTTCAGTTTAAGCTTCTGATCCTCTCCTCCCTTTCCTCCCTACCCCACAAAAAAAAAAATAGTTTAAGCACTCCACACTATCTATATCTGGCTCCCAGGCAGCATTTGTAACAGTAGGAGCACTGGAAAGCATAGAAGCCAAATAATGCTAATAGGGCAAACAGAATGTAATTGCTTATGTGTGCTGGTTATATCCTGAAACAAATTGTTTCTTAATGCTGAGGTCAGACAGGGTTTAATTAGAAGAAATACAATTGGTGTAAAATTTTGCAGCAGGCTGCTTGTTTGGTGTCATGCCAAGTCAACATCAAGCCTTTCCAAATGGAAATTTTCATTAGAGGCCATTGGCAGCCTGGTTAGGCTGAGTTTCAACTTTTTCGAGTCTCCTGGTAACATGAACCTGAAACTCAGCGTATCTGCTTCCTAATAACAGGCTGTCCTTATTGCAACTGTTCTCACACATGCACACAGCTTCTACATATGTAGCAGCACATGTGCTCGAGATCTACAATGGCTACTTTCTTCTGGACTGAAGCTGTCAAGATCTGCATGCAGATAGGACTTAACTTCAGCTTTAAGATTGTGGATAAATGACATTGTATTATCATACTGTTTTCATAGGAAAGACGAAGAAGCCTTTGAACCTCAGCAGAAGAAGGGAAATTCCTAAGCTCTTTTTACTGAGTTGTGACCCTTTTTTTGTTCTGTTTGTACCACTCTATGCAAGGTTCTCAAGGATTCTTACTGATGCTCGAAGCACTGATACTGTTCTTTATACTGATTATCACAGCCCCAGTACTTGTGCTGCCAAGGTTAAGGTTGTATCAGCATTTCCTTTGTAGAGCCTGCTGTTCAGGAGAAAAATGTTTAACTTGAGTGAGAAAATTTGCCTCAGGGTGGAATTTTTTTCTCGTTTCCCTAATTTTGTGAGTTACGCTGATGCTCGTAAAACTAAGGGACAGGCATTCTGGCTTATAGCATGTGAGCATTGAAGGCTTCTTCCACTCCTTAGCATCAGTCTCAGACTGCGTCTTTTCTTCTTATTCCCATTCTGACACTGATGAACAGCTCACAAAGCGAGTGTGACCTGGTGCGTGCCACAGCCCGTGGGCTTTAAAGTAGAGCTACCAGAGATACTTATTCCAGAAATTGCTGTCAGCAAAAGGCAGGAGCAGTGGAGGATTTGTGGCTCCTGTGAAAGCTGGCTGTGGTGGCAGGTGAGCTGGCAGAGAAGGAAGAAGTGCTTGTGAGCCAAACTGCTACTGCAAATAAGACAAGCCAGGTTATAGGAGGGAGAAACTGCTGGGAAGAAAGTGGCAGAGACCCAAGTAGACAGTAATTGTACAGCAATTTGTTAAAGTAAACAGGAGCCTTTTTATTTCAATATCTCCCTGCCCTGGTTCAGACTATACCTGAATCACCATTTACAGAACCACCTCCTCCCTGAAGGTGACATTTTCTCTTATTTGTGGCTTTTTAGCCAAGCGCCTGTGCTCGGTCCACTATTTTCTCTCCCCCTTCTGCTCTCAGTATCTTCTGAGAGAGTGGCACATTGTGAACCCTTTTCCCTCTGCTGTCTGTGGGCCAGGTGAGGCACTGCCACCTCTGTCCTCCTTCACCCTGCACCAATCCTCCTATATTTGTCTGTTGGATGAATCCTTATCCCTGGCCTGCTGTATCTGCCTGGCTGCTGTTCATGTGCACAGCTCGTCGCATCAACGATAGTTAACTGTATTCTCTGTGGGAAAGTATGTTTGGGGAGAAAAGAAAATAGAGAAACAGTTGTGTTGCTGGTCCTCATCTCTGCCCACGTGCTCCAGTTAGGGTGCAGTCTTTACAGATGGAGAAAAAAAGGGCCATTCATGTTTGGCAAGATAAGAACATAAATATGGGTATATCCACTGCACATGCACGATCTTCCACACAACAGTGTCTTGAAATGTTTGTGTTGTGAAAGTCATCAAAAATCTCTAGATAAAGATTTGGAGATTTAACCAGAAAATGATAGGATTCTTTTTTTTCCCCCCAAGAACATGCCCACAGATAGTTCATAACAGCTGTTAGCAGCAGCTCTTTGGTGACTGTCCTCCCTTTATAGTTTCATTTTCAGGGTTGCCCTGAAAGGAGAGGAAAATCCCTTGCTTGGTGTGAAAAGCACTCTCAGCATTATTCAGTGGTGCCAGCTAGCTATATTTCCCAAGCTGGTGGGTGATGTTATCTTGTGCACCTGAACCTGAAGCACTTTGTACAGGAAGCAACAAAGCAAAATGATGGTTTGCTTGTGGCTTTTCTCCCCATTAGTGCAGATGAGGGACTGTATCATCCTCCCCTATCAATTCTGCCAGAGTCCAGACATTTACATCACATGTTACAAACTCCTATTCCTAGTCTGAAGTCAATTTTAAAAGATGTGTAAATGTATGTTGCGCAATCAGCAAAGGATTTTGACATGACTAAATGGAGACTTCACATGTGTTCTGCATATTTCTGTTTCTGTCCTTTCTTTGCTTCTAGGGTGCAAATCTAAGGCATATTTCATGGTGCCAACGGGCTGTGAGTTTTTTCGCAAGCTATGGTGCTGATACCTTGTACCAGCACAGATTTTACAGCTTTGGATCCCTGGTTGGGGGGACACAGCCAGGTCAAAAATAAGATGTGGATGGTGGCCCATACCTTGGCAGCCCAGAGCTGCTGAGTGGTCCTGGGAAAACCACTACACATGTCAACTCAAAGACCACCTTTGCAAACACCTTGGTAACCCACCTGCTCCCCCGCTCCCATAGAGACCACCCCCATTTAACTCTTCTGAGGTTGACTGGCTACTTGCAGAGGGAAGGCAGCATCAGTCTTTCTTCAACAAAGAAATACACAAACAGCAAGGTAGAAGAGGGCAGTATCTTGAGTACCTTTGCTTGAAGTTTTTTTATTTTGGGCTTAGAGTTTCTCGCTTTATTAAACATACTTTCATGCATGTGTGACTATGAATGTATGTATCAGGCTCTGGTTCTGGCACACCACAGCAGAGGATCAGGTGGTGAGGTGGGGGTTGGAGGAGTAAATATAGTTTCTGCCGTGTGATCATCTCTCCTCTGTTTTTAAAACCTCCAGTCTTTTCCTGAATTACCCCGTGGGTAGCTTAGTAACAGATATGATGGCCCATTCTTTAGCGCACTTAAAAAGCTAGAAAATATACTGCTATTCTAGAAAGAAACAAACAAAACTAATGAGCTGAAGGTGTTGTCATGGAAGTGTTACTTACAAGCGTGGAAGGGGCAGCTGCCCTTCACCGAGCTCTGCTGAACAGCCAGAGCATAAAGCAGTGCTCCCCATCACGTACAGCCGGGAGGCTGCGGGCTGTGTAAATGCTGTTTGTACAGATGACGAGTCCCCTGCTGAAGCGGGTGATCAGTGGACCAGGGTCAGAGACATTAACACACTCAAAGACACATTGCTGGATGATCACTTGCACTGGCCATTGCCATGCAGAAGGCACGTTAGAGGCAAGCTTGGCAGAGCTGGGTAGCACCGAGCCTCTCTATTTGCATGCAGTACGGAAAAGCAAGAAATGCTCGTCTCCTGTTTAAAGGCAGCTACTGCTGCTTCACTGGGAGCTTTGGCCTTTTCAGTGGGGAACCCAGGAGACAGGCTGTCAAAACAGAAGTCTCTTGTTCAAACTACCAAGCTTAGGAAGTGGGGATAGCGAAAAAAAAATAATTAATTAAATAAATAAAATTTTAAAAAGGCTCAGATCAGTCAAACCAAAGAGAGTTGTTGTCTCTTGGTTGGCTTTTTTTTTTCCTTCCTTTCTGAGGTTATTTAGTTATTTTTAGTTGGCTGGGTGCAGAAGCAAGAAGTGTGGAGTTCACTCAAGACCTTGAAGATAAATTCATAATTCAGTTTTGCAAACAGACAAACAAATAAAAGTTGACTTACACAGTGGAGGTTTTCTATTTCCTTATTGTATTTGCCCTGCTTTGTACAAATCTTCCTGGAAATCTCTGTAGTAATTCTCACTAACTGCTGTGATGCCTACTGTGCAGGGCAGAACTGATCAACTGCAGGGAATCCTTCCATTTTCTTCTCTTTTTTTTTCGGTTGTGTAAAATTCCTTCCCCTTAGTAATCCCCCTTATTCCCTCAGGAGCTGAGAGAAGATTTAATTGTTAGATTTGCATAGTAACTCAGCAAATAAACTCTCCAGTCGCATGTAGACCTTTAGCCATTGCAGGCTTCATTTTAGTTATAAATCACTTACTTCTCTATGCTCAGCCATGCTGGCATTTCATGCTCAGGAGGCTGGTGCAGAGAAATGATTGAGGGACAGTCCTTGCAAGGGCTTTTGCTTTTAGGGATGCTCTTTTATAGTGTAGCTTATTGCAAGATTATTTTGGGAATGGAGCTTTGCAGGTGAATTGTGTTTGCCCTTTCTCCACAACTATCCATGTGATAAAATAATCCTGCCATAAGTGGCTTCTGTCTGGTAGACCTTTTGTAGATGTGGTAATTCTGCATAAGAAAAATAACTTAAATCTTACTTAGTGCAATGAAACACAATAAATATGAAACTGCTTTCACTATTGCTGGATTACAACAAAATGGCTTGATTTTAAAGATGATTTGCAAGTATGGGGGTTGCAGAGTCTCTGCAGGACACAGGAAAGGCAGGACAT
Source organism: Ibidorhyncha struthersii (assembly GCA_013398815.1). Classification (NCBI taxonomy): domain Eukaryota; kingdom Metazoa; phylum Chordata; class Aves; order Charadriiformes; family Charadriidae; genus Ibidorhyncha; species Ibidorhyncha struthersii. The sequence continues at coordinate 6,898 of VZSZ01009712.1, read as the reverse complement.
TGTTGGAGTGAACAGAAAACTCTCTAGTTGTTCCAAGTTTCTAAATGCAGTCCACGATACCTCATGCTAACATCAAGAGTCTTTTAAAATCATGACTACAGAGTGATAGAATAGACAACAGACAACATCCCATTACTCTTGCAGTTGGATTACTAGGCTTGGCTGTCTGGAGGTGCAGTGGCACAATTCAGTGGTGCAGCTTTAGTATTTAAGATTTTAATTCTAAAATTGTCCACAGTCCCATCTGCATCTCTACCCTGTTCTACTGAATCTCCCTTTCCTGTGACAAACTGGCTTGAAAACCTACAATCTCACTAATGAAGAGGAAGCTCCACAGTCAGCAGGGAAAAGCATTGTACCAGAGAGGCAGTAGCCTGGCTGAAGGCGTGTGGAGCTTCTACCTTTGATGATGGCAAACTAAACTATTACAAGTGTCATTTCATCATGAAATGAAGAGATTATGCAGCCTCCATCCTTTGAAGTTTTCAAGACCCAACGAGATGAAGCCCTGAGCGACCTGATCTGAGCTCATTGCAAACTTAGATTGACTATCGGTAGCTAATATACAAACTTTTCTTTAAACAGTTCATTCACTGATACTCTGTTTCAGCAGAGCATTTTGAAGTATGTATTTCACTTCAGGAGGAAGCTCCCAATGCTTCAGATCCAGATCCCATTCTTGAGTTTTGCAAGATGTCTGCCAAGCAGCGAAGTCTCCTGACAATATCCACAGATCTGCTTACTCAGAAATAAGCACCAAAATTCAGAAAAGTAACAAAGCCTTCTCCATTGGCCCCACTTAGTGCTGTAAGCACAGCCAAACTGACCATGATAGGAGCTGTCTGGCTACATTGCTCCCTCTCCCAACCATGAAGAGTGGCCTGCATCTGCCTCTAAGAACTGACTGCATCTATCCCCTCCTTTAGTTCAGACAAAGCCTGAACTAAACAACGGGAAAATGCCTCTATCAGAGATCTGTGCTTATCTCTGATGAAGAGAGTTATAATAAAGTATATCGCACAGAAGACACTTACTGACTTTGCTCTTGAAAAGAAGAATAACATCTGTGTAAGTTGCTTGCAGCAAATAATGTATCACAGGGATGCAGTGTCTGCTTGCTCCAAGTAATATATACCACCAAATATCTGAATGAATAGTTATTTTTGAATGAGATACAAACCCCATGTGTCACTTCCAAAATGTACTTTGTGAGTGTTAAATTCAGCTCACACAGAAGTTATGATCGGTATGACTGACTCAGATGGCACTGTTCATTTTCAGTTCCAAGGCTACTCAGCCATTTCTGCCAGTAACACTTGGACATATCAATTTCAGGCCATTTCAGATAAATGTGTGCTTGTGATTCTGAAACTTATGCTCCACGAACATCAGTGCCTTTAACTTATAAAGGAAATGTTGCAGAAGTAGGTTTGCAGAATGGAAAACTGCAGCTTAAAATCCATAAAACGTTCTAGGGAAGTCCTCCTGCAGGGAAAACGGCCCAAATGTTCCATGACTCTCCCCCTCAAAGTCTATGATGTGATGTTGCTGCTCGTGATGCGGTCTTTTGTGTAGGGTGCATGCTCTATCTCATTCTCTTAAAATCAGCATCTTAAAGCAGCCTTGTTATACTGAAGTGACGTTGAATTATGATCTACATGTTATCTCCCCTACAGCTGGCTTACAGAAAGTTAACTGCTCTCAGTAACTTAAAAGTAATCCCTGATACACATGCCTTGAGGTAATTGGGGGAATCCTGTTTTGGACTGTGACAACGGCCCCAGCCTTATCTTTCCTCCAGCCTTACACCCTTATAATTTTTTTTTTGGCAGGGCAGTGGAGGAATAGAGTTCTGTACTGACCGCCCCACTGGATAGCTTTTACTCCCACTAGTAAGGAAAACAACAATTTAGCTACTTTCTCAATGTCAACTGTCTGCATTGAGTTTATCATACTGAACTGTGTTGTAAATGTAACTACATTTATGCATTAAACAGCAGTCAGGAGAGATGTGAGGCCCCACTTAGCCTTGGAACATGTTGATATTATCTGTAAGGCAAGCCATTCCCCAGGAGTTATGAAATCAAATAGGGAATTTAATTGTTGAGTGATTGGTTGTCTTTGATTCTTGTTCCCTAGGAAGAGGAAAAAAATGGGTGGTTTTCCTTGGGATATGAGTCTACATGAGCTTAACAAGGCAGTGTGAATGAGAGCAATCTACCAGCATTTCCTCCCACTGGGGCAGTGTTTTGGGGGCTATGAGGAAACTTAACTTCTTTGGATGTATGAGGAAGCATTTGCATGCACCCTGACTCAAGAATAGGTGGGATCTTACAAGGGATGTAACACAAGAATTCCACATCTTTTTCTCATAAAAGCCACATTAAATTATCAGCCTAGTGCTTTCCCAGCATATTGTCTCACTGATCTTGAAAGGGCCATCCTAATGTTGGGGGAACAGTTATCTGGGTGATAATCAGTGCTGAGACCCCAGAGCAGCACAAAGAAATTGGAGTGCTATACGAACATTCAGCTAAAATGCCTTTATGCAGACAATTTTCTCTCCACTAGTCTTTTGAACTCCAAGAGAAGCATAAGCCCTGACTCAGGCAATGTGGAGTGTTTGCTCTGGCACCCAAGCCAGCAGATGTGACTACTTGGCATCCTTTCCCGAGACTTGAACCTCATGGTGTGTCTATGCCAAATGTATCCACATTATGCAAGAGTAATGGAAATTCGCCAGGCAGAGCAATGCTATGTTTTCACGGATAAATGTTGCTCAGTTTAATTTTGAGGAACTGACTGATAAAAGCCTCAGTGATTACCTTGTTTGCCTAACTGTCTTCATTCTGGCACAGAGAATACACAAAAACCATGAGGGAGCAAGTGCATCAGAAAAGCAAAAGAGCCAAGCAAACCTCCTGGTGAAAGGTAAAGCACCCACCTGAGAAAAAGGGTTTCTTTCCTCTTCAGAAGATAAGTTGGCTGCACAGGAGGACCACTATGAATATAGTTTGCCACCTGACATGGTTCAAGTGACTCAGATTGCATGGTCACACTGAGCTGTTCATTTCTGTTTTTTCTTTTCTCCAATTCCAGGCACAGCCCGCCGTGGGAAAATGCTAGTGATGAAGGCCATTTGCCTTGGCAGCACCTGGAAGGTGAGACAGATGTGTAGCAACTCGTGTTACACAGTATCTACAAAATATAAGCAAGTAGAAAATGAAACCACATTTTGGACAAAAAAATGCATAGGATTAGCCAACTGGAAGACATGCGTTAAAATGAAAAATTATGGTGATTATCACCACCTTCCCTTTCATTTGAACTGACTACTACTGAATGCCTATAGCCATTGCACCAGGATGAGACTTTTTATTTCATATTTGCATAGTTCACACAACAATACAGTCCCATTTCTAGCCATGGTCTCTGATCACCAACACAACTCCGAAAAATAGCGTGATTTGTTACCTTCGATAACCAAAGGCACTTGCCACAATTTGACTCAGTTGTATTCAACATGCTCATGGCATTTGCGCACAGGGCAGCCCAAATCAAGCAAAGAGTCAGGAATATGTGCAGGGAGCTAGGATTCAGCTCTGAAGTTGAGGAAAGCTGTAAATAGCGGGAGCCTCTCTGAGATGTTAAAAGCTACTGTCATCCAACCACTGCCTGATTAAATGGCTGGAGCATGCGATGCCTTTTGTTGCCAGATCCTTCATTCTATGGGGGAAAAACGCTACTGAAATAGGAACACCTCAAGTAGTAGCAGGGGATTGCTGCTACACTATTAGTGCAATTGATTACCTCAGCAAATAGCCAGAAGTAGCCATTACCTCCCAAGTTACTTCCACTGCAGTACTCAGGTTCTTGTTAACAACTTTCAGCCATGAAGGAAATGCAAAAGAAACAGGCTTCTAACCCTGGACTTGACCTTCAGGAGAAGAACTGAGGAAGAGACACAGTGAAGTGAAAGACTCCTGCTATATATTATCCAGGGGCAAATGGGAAACAGAACCATTTTCACAGCATTTTGAAAGGCCGTTTACAAACTGTTGGCCTAGACTGAAAATCTTGGAAACGATTCATTGTACATGTCTTACCTAACCACCAGTCTTCCATGAAACAAGCCACATGTGTGCTGCAGGGCTGCTGTGCAGAAGGAGCATGGAAGAAAAGTGACGTGCTAATGATCTCCAAAGCCTCATATGAACAAGATCTACTGCACAGCTATGGCTGGGTGGATATTTCACAGTGAATAACATTAAAATTAAAATGTCCTTTTTTTTTTATCTGCAGACATTGTTGTGAACTTCTCGGTTATTTATTTGAAATTATTGTCTATTCATTGTCCACAGCAATTCATTGCAAGATTAGTCAAAATAATGCTGAAACTGAGAATACCAGAGATCAGATATTTCTTTTCCTTGATTGGCTGAACGAGACATTTTAAGTCAAGTTTCTGCTTCAATACTTGGATTTTTGAAACAGCAAATGGCCTTGTGAAAACACTCTGTAATATTTACTTAAATGCTACTGTTTCAATAGCTAGTAGTAAATTCATTCAACAGACTATTTGTGGAAGTCAGCAGAAAAAAATGAATAATCAAACAAACTATTTAAATCATTTAAACATAGCATTATCTGAGGGTTAAGTAGTGTTTGCCTACTTGCAAACACAGTTGCAGTTGCCTGCAGCAGACTGTACAGGATGTACCTTCAAATCCAAGCTGAGAGCGTGATTTACAGATACAAGCTAAACCTAATTCTACCACTTCTTTCATACAAATTAACAAAACTTGAATTTTGAACACAGAACAACTTCAGTTACCTAATTCATTTTGGTTTGTGAAACACAGAGGCCCAGCTACACATATAAATCAGCAATGGTGAAATATAGGATGCCATATACCTTGACCACACTCATCAGGAACAAAAGATTGGTGCTCCCAGCTCCCCTGAAGGACTGAGTTGCTTGTTTACCCTCTGTGAATGTTTCCCAGAAAAAAATAAGTTGTGCCAAGCTACTAAGCACACTGTCAGCATGTAACAGCAACAACAAAATCTTATGCATAATAAAAGAACACTGAAAATACATGTATAATCTTAGGTTGTCCTATATTGTTCAATGGTCTACTTGGTGTATTAAAATGTATTTTAAGACACAACTTTGGCTATGTCCAATATCTACTTGACACTTATAAATATTTCAAGAGAATTAAGTTATTTCGTATGCTACTTGTTATTCTTCCTGCCGAAGGGAAGAACACATTCCACAGAAGGGAAATTATAGAGATGCAAGTTACGCTGGGTAACAGGGATATGGAGTTAGGCGACATTTACGTTTCACTTTACTAATGGATTACAAACCTTCTCTTTAGTTAGAAGCGTATGGATAAAGTAGATGCAGACAGTCTTTGCTTTTTTAGTGTAGTCCAACAGGATGCATTGTAAGTTATTCTTACTAAGTGTCAAAATGAGTCCAAGTGACAGATTATGTATTTGCTTACCTACATTTAACACTGGCATCTCTCCATGCACTCACACTAGGGTAAATAAACTGAGGCTCTGGCTCCGCATTCCCCCTTGTTTGATCTCACTCTAGATCAGTGATGCCAAATTACCAGCACTGGCAAACGGAGATCTGGGCTGGCACCAATGACAATGAGCAAACAACACTTTCAAAACATGTTTGACGCCAGATAGTAAAGAGCACCCGCCCTACTTCAGGAGCTCATTGCTAGGAAAGCTTTCTGCTCTGAAATCCACAACTACCTCCCACATGTGGCTGGAAGGGCCAACACGGCATTTCTCTTCTGCAGCCCCCCAAAAAAGAAATCCACTGTGTTTATCCCAAACAGTGACATATAGGCGGTTCCTGCTGACCCAGTTAGTCCAAAACTGTGTTTAAGTGTGAACAAACCTAACTCAGTAATACACAAGAAGTGGACCCGAACCAGCTAAAATTTTAAGCTCAGCAACCCGCATTTCAAACCTTTCAGCTTTTACTAAACTTTTTCAGTAGGACACAAAAGCAGGACACAACAAAACAGAAACACACCAAACCTAGGAAGGGCAAGACTGAGAAAAGGAGAGCGATAATGAAGGAATCTCCTCTTGCCGGGAGTTTTAATTACTAAAATGTCTGCTAAAGAGGGGGTTCCTGCCTACTGGTGGCACCTCTCCTGCTCTCACCCCATGTTGCACTCCAGCCTGGAAGCATGAGAAGCACCTGGCAGACCCTCCCAAGGCAGCGCATGAAGCAATGTGCCGTGACCAGGTCTCCAGTGCCCGGTCCACCTCGATCATAGGGGACTGGAGGTTGCACCCTCATCCCTTACCCCCAGAGGGTGCCCTACTGGGGCGTGGGCTCTTACTGAGCCCAGCCACGGGCCACCTGACACCAGCTGGGAACCTGGATTGACAAGTCATTGCCTCTTAAATGACACCAGTCCTCGCTCCTCACCCTAAAGGGTCTCAAGAGGCCACAGGGGCTGAGATGGGGGCGTTGGTTTTATCCGCAGGGCTAAAACACAGCACAGACTGTATCTACTCGTGCACCATAACGCAGCTGATGAAGAGGATGCCCAGGCCAGCTGGCAGTGGCACTCACACCCACACAGGAACCCATACCCTCCCCACACCTCTCCCCACACCCGTACCAACACAGACGCCTCGAGCTGCGCCTGTACCCAT